>JAJJMC010001125.1:0-15696 GCA_023531435.1 Papaver californicum
TTTTTTTTTTTTAAGTTAAACTATTTCCCTTCACTTTTGTGTAATATCTTCAATATATATTCTTATACACTTGTTAAGCCTTGTATTGGTTATCATATTCTTGCTTCGGTTTACTCAATTAGGTTCTCTTTTGTCATTTTAAGCTAAAACTTGTTAAATTTAAACCACTTTTCTTCATTTTTGTGTATTATTCTTCAAGATACATTCTTAGATACTTGTTCAGCCTTGTATTGGTTGTTAAGTTCAATTATTTGAGGTTGTTATCATATTCTTGCTTCGGTTTGCTCAAGAAAGTTCTTTTTTGCCATTTCAAACCTAAATATGTTAAATTTGAACCATTTTCCTTCATTTTTGTGTATTGATCTTCAATATACATTCTCAGAGCTTCCATAAGGCTTATATTGGTTGGAAAGTTTAATTATGTGTGATTGTTATCATGTTCTTGCTTCGGTTTGCTAAATAGGGTTCTCTTTTGTCATTTCAAACCACTTAATGTAAAATTTGAACCAATTTCGTTCACTTTTATGTTTTAATCTTTAGTATACATGCTTAGAGATTCAGTAAGGCTTATATTGGTTGGTAATTTTAATTATTTGTGATTGTTATCATGTTCTTGCTTGGGTTTGCTAAATAGGGTTCTCTTTTGTGATTTCAAACCAATTAATGTAAAATTTGAACCAATTTCATTCACTTTTGTGTATTAATCTTCAATATACATTCTTAGAGACTTGTTAAGCTTTGCATTGGTTGTTAAGTTCAATTATTTGTGGTGGTTATCATATTCTTGCTTCGGTTTGCTCAAGAAGGTTTTCTTTTGCCATTTCAAACCTAAATATGTTAAGTTTGAACCAATTTCATTCACTTTTGTTTACTAATCCTTAATATACATTCTTAGAGACTTGTTAATCCTTGTATTGTTTGTTAAGTTCAATTATTTCAAGTGGTTATCATATTCTTGTTTCGGTTTGCTCAATTAGTTTCTCTTTTGTCATTTCGAGCCAAAAATTGTTAAATTTGAACCATTTCCCTTCATTTTTGTGTATTAATCTTCAATATAAATTATTAGAGATTCGATAAGGCTTATATTGGTTAGTAATTTTAATTATTTGTGATTGTTATCATGTTCTTGCTTCGGTTTGCTAAATAGGGTTCTCTTTTGTCATTTCAAACCACTTAATGTAAAATTTGAACCAATTTCATTCACTTTTATGTTTTAATCTTTAGGTATATTCTTAGAGATTCAGTAAGGCTTATATTGGTTGTTAAGTCCAATTATTTATGGTTGTTATCATGTTCTTGCCTTGGTTTGTTCTATAAGGCTCTTCTTTCTCATTTTGAATAACCAAAATATGTTTAATTTGAATAATTGTACTTCACTTTTGTGTATCTATATGTAACATACATTCTTAGAGGATTTTTAAGGCTTGTATTGGTCGTTTATAATGTTTATCATATTCTTGCTTCAATTCTCTAAATAATGCACTTTCTTTCATTTTGAACCCAAATATGATAAATTTGAACAAATTTCTTTCACTTTTATGTATTAATCTTCAATATACATTCTTAGAGACTTGTTAAGCCTAGTATTGGTTGTTAAGTTCATTTATTTGTGGTGGTTATCATGTTCTTTCTTCGGTTTGCTCAACAAGGTTCTCTTTTGTAATTTTAAAAAATAATTGTTAAATTTAAACTATTTTCCTTCACTTTTGTGTATTAGTCTTCAATATACATTCTTAGAGACTTGTTTAGCCTTGTATTGGTTGTTAAGTTCAATTATTTGTGGTGGTTATCATATTATTGCTTCGGCTTACTCAATTAGGTTCTCTTTTGTCATTTCGAGCTAAAAATTGTTTAATTTGAACTATTTTCCTTCATTTTTGTGTATTAGTCTTCAATATACATTCTTAGGATTAGATAAGGCTATAATTATTCGTAAGTTTTATTATTTGTGATTGTTATCATGTTCTTGCTTCGGTTTGCTAAATAAGATTCTCTTTTGTCATTTCAAACCACAATATGTATATTTTGAACCAATTTCATTCAATTTTATGTATTAATCATTAGTATAAATTCTTAGAGATTTTGTAAGGCTTATATTGGTTGTTAAGTCCAATTAGTTGTGGTTGTTATCATGTTCTTGCCTTGGTTTGTTCTATAAGACTCTTCTTTCACATTTTGAATGACCAAAATATGTTTAATTTGAACGATTGTCCTTCACTTTTGTGTATCTATATATAACATACATTCTTAGAGGATTTTTAAGGCTTGTATTGGTCGTTTATAATGTTTATCATATTCTTGCTTCAATTCTCTCAATAATGCACTTTCTTTCATTTTAAACCAAAATATGATAAATGTGAACAAATTTCTTTCACTTTTATATATTAATCTTCAATATACATTCTTAGAGACTTGTTAAGCCTAGTATTAGTTTTTAAGTTCATTTATTCGTGATGGTTATCATGTTCTTTCTTCGGTTTGCTCAATAAGGTTCTCTTTTGTAATTTAAATTTCTTTTTGTTAAATTTAAACTATTTTCATTCACTTTTGTGTATTAATCTTCAATATACATTATTAGACACGTGTTAAGCCTTGTATTGGTTGTTAAGTTCAATTATTTATGGTGGTTATCATATTGTTGCTTCGGTTTATTCAATTAAGTTTTCTTTTATCATTTCGAGCCAAAAATTGTTAGTTTTGAACCATTTTCCTTCAATTTTGTATATTAATCTTTAATATACATTCTGAGAGATTCGATTAGCCTTATATTGGTTAGTAACTTTAATTATTTGTGATTGTTACCATGTTTTTGCTTCGGTTTGCTAAATGAGGTTCTCTTTTGTCATTTCAAACCACAATATGTAAAATTTGAACCAACTTCATTCACTTTTATGAATTAATCTTTGATATACATTCTTAGAGATTCAGTAAGGTTTATATTGGTTGTTAAGTCCAATTATTTGTGGTTGTTATCATGTTCTTGCCTTGGTTTGTTCTATAAGGCTCTTCTTTCTCATTTTGAATAACCAAAATATGTTTAATTTGAACAATTGTCCTTCACTTTTGTGTATCTATATGTAACATACATTCTTAGAGGATTTTTGAGGCTTGTATTGGTCTTTTATAGTGTTTATCATATTCTTGCTTCAATTCTCTCAATAATGCATTTTCTTTCATTTCGAACCAAAATATGATAAATTTGAACAAATTTCTTTCACTTTTATGTATTAATCTCCAATATACATTCTTAGAGACTTGTTAAGCTTTGTATTATTTTTACTATTGACGGGATGAGAGAGGGTGAGCGAAAATTTTGGTTGGGTTCCAAAATCTCAATCTAGGGTTTACGGTTTTCTCTTGGATTTCTTGATTTTCTTGATTATCTTGATTTTCTTTATTTTCTTGATTCGTTCTTGTTTTTCTTTAGCTGGGTTACGGTTTTGGTAATCTAATTTTTCTTTTCTTAATTGTTCTTTACGTAATATGGTTGGTTCCAAGGTACCAGCTAATATATCTAGGGTTTTGGTTGATTCAACAAGTAATCTCGGTCCTAAGGAGGTGGCTGATTTTGCAAGTAATTCAAGAAACAATATGGTGGCTGATCTTGCTTCAAACGCAAGTAATTCTAGGGATGTTCTTATTTCTTCTCCAAGTAATAGATCTAGGGTTTTGGTTGATTCTACAAGTAATCTAGGTTCTAAAACTAGTATGGAGGTGGCTGAATTTGCAAGTAATTCAAGAAGCAATATTGGGTCTGATCTTGCTTCACACGCAAGTATTCCTAGTGATGTTCTTATTTCTTCTACATGTAATCCTATTATAAATAGCAATCAAACTAAGCAAAAGGAAGGTTTTTCTGATGCCGATTTGGGGAATTCTTCTTCTAAAAACGGGAGTACTTATGCTGATTTATTAAAGGCTTCTAAAAGGTATGATTCAACTTCTATTGATCTATCTACTCTTCCAAAACCGGTTTCTAAAGATGGGAGAACTTCTTTGGTTATCCCTATGGATTTATTTAATGAAGGTTGTGAGGTATGGAAATTCAGTTTAATAGGGAGGTTAAATTTTAATGGTCTTGTTTTTGCTAATGTGAAGAAATCTTTGTTAGAACAATGGAAGATTAATGAATCACGGTGCAAGTTTGTGCCAATGTCTAAAGGTTTCTTTATCATCAAGGTAGATTCTATGGAGGATAAGAACAAAATTTTGAATAAGGATGAATGGATTGTGGAGCAACAAGTATTGCGTATTCAAGAGTGGACGCCTAATTTTGATCCGGAAAAGCAATGGTCTTCTCATGCTTCGGTTTGGGTAAAATTTCCAGGTTTGTTTATGGAATTATGGACTGAAAAAATTCTATTAGCTCTTGGACAAGCTTTAGGAACTCCAATTGTTGTTGATAAGAGGACTTTAAATCATGAATATGGTTATTTTGGTTCTGTTTTGGTTGATATTGATTTTTCAAAGGAAATTCTTGATGAAATTGAGGTTATATTGGTGGATGGAAGTATATGCAAGTAGTAGAGGTTCCAAATAGGCCTAAATTTTGTACTCATTGCAAGATTGTTGGTCACGTTTTTAGGGAATGTAAGAAAGCTAAACAGACTTTGGTAAAAGCTGGAGTAGTTAGAAGTGTTTTGGTTGATAAAGAAAAGACAAATCCATCTAATCCTAATGTGCAAAGCCGCAATGAATGGAGACAAGTAAAAGGTAAAAGTTCAGTTCCGAATCAATCTATTATTTCTAGTGTGCAAAACCGTAATCAATTTGAGGCACTTCAGAATATGGTAGATGAGGTTGATAATGTAGTGGTAGCTAATACTACTAGAGTTGATGAATTGTTTGATAAGAAGCTAGAAGTGACGTTAATATAGAGGTGGAAGAGGATATGGTTTGGAAAGATGCTGATTTGGTGGTTAAATCATGGGGTGAAATGGCTGATTTAGAAGAAGTTGAGAAGGAAAAGTTGCTTAGAAAAGAAGCTTTACGTAAGAGATTGCAATCTTTTGGTCAGAATAAAGACATTGTCCAAAATGAGTTTGAATGTACTAGAGTAACTTTACGCAATAAGGAAGTTGATTTGGGATCGGTTTTGGATGCTGGAATTGATTTGGTTATTGAGAATAGTGCTAATACTCTTGGTGCAAAGATGATTAAAGGGAAGTCTCCAAGACTTCATGGACGGAATGATGGGGATGGCACTATTAATGCTAGTAATTCGAAGGTATCAAATACATCTAACCAAAATATTTCTTAATGATTGTTTTTTTTTGGAATATTTGTGGTATTGCTAGAGATGAAGCTAAAAAAAACTCAAACATCTTATTCGGTTGCATCAACCTGTTTTGGTGTGCTTGGCGGAACCTAGAGTTGCTATGAGTGATTCTTTCATTCAGAAGCTTAATTTGAGTGATTTCAGTAATAAGGTAATTCATAATTCTACTGATTTGCGTATTGGTAATCTTTGGATTTTCTATTCTAAGGATTTAGATGAGCCGGTTGTTCTTAATTGTAGTAGGCAAGCTATTTATATTTCTGTTTCGGGTGTTGTGGTTTCTTTTGTTCATGCTAAGTCTTTGCATATTCCTAGAAGGGATTTGTGGAGTCAATTAAACATGAACATATCTATTCCGTGGTTGGTAATTGGTGATTTTAATTGTGTGCTTCGGTTAGTTGAGAAAAAAGGTGGTTGTGAACCTAGAAGTTCGGCCATTAATGAGTTTAGTGGTTGGATGGATAATAATGATTTGTTTCAGGCTGATTCTTTTGGTGTTAATTTTACATGGGCAAATGGGCAGGATGGTGGTAACCGAATTGTTAGTAAGTTAGATAGAGCAATCATTAATGGTGCTTGGCTTAATAAGTATGATAATTGGCGGTGTAAAGCTCTTCCGAGGGAAGTTTCTGATCATTCTCCTTTAATTGGTTTTCCTTTTATTGTTTCTAGGCCAAAACGTTCGCCGTTTCGTGTTCAAAAGATGTGGTTTTCTCATCCTGATTTTCTTAATATTGTTGCTTCTAGTTGGTGTGGTCATGTTTATGGTAACCCTGGTTTTGTTTTTCCTTTTAAGTTGAGACGTTTGAAGAAAGATTTGAAGGATTGGAATTGTTCGGTTTTTGGTAATGTTAATGTTCGTTTAAGGCAACTTGAACGGAAGTTAGAGGTGGCTTTGACGATTTCGGATGCTGATCCTAGTGATAGTAGGAAACTTAATCTTCTTAAGGAGGCTTAGGTGGAGGTTTATGATACTAAAATGCAACTTTCTACTATGTTGAAACAAAAATCAAGAAACAAATGGCTAGTTGAAGGCTCGAGTAACTCTAAATTTTTTCATAATTGTATTCGTATTAGAAGAAGTTCTAACGTTATTTCTGAGCTTATTGATGATTCAGGTGTGGTGATTACGGACTCTCAGGGGATCATTGATCATACGGTGCATTATTTTCAGAATAATTCAATGGTGACATCTCTACTTTAGAAGAGGAACTTTTTGATGTTAATCATGAAGTTATTTCTTTAGAGGAAAGACAAGCCATGGATTGTATTCCTTCGTTAGAGGAAATTAGATCGGCAGTTTTCAATTTAGGGGCAGATTCTGCTCCGGGACCAGATGGATTTGCGGGGTTCTTCTACAGGCATTGCTGGGATATTATTCAGGATGATTTGGTAAGGACGGTGACTTATTGTTGGCAGAATGGTGTGATTCCGAATGGGGTAAACTCTGGTTTTCTTATTCTTATTCCTAAGGTTCGTGGTGCTAATTCTTTGAAAAAATTTAAACCAATTGGTTTAAGTAATTTCTTCTTTAAGATTTTTACTAAAATTATGGCTACTAGAGTTGGTGGGGTTTTGGATAAGTTGATCTCTGAGGAATAGGTTGCGATTTTGAAAGGGAGGAATATTCATGAAAATATTAGCCTTGCTTCTGAAATGGTTAATGAATTGTGCGTTAAGAGAAAGGATGGTAATTTGGGCCTCAAATTAGATATTACTCAGGCTTTTGACACTGTAAGTTGGACTTTTATTCTTGAAGTTTTTCGTAGATATGGTTTTTCTGAACAATGGTGTGATCATATTGGTTGCTAACGATTTTAAAATCGGCTAGAAATTCTGTGCTTCTGAATGGTAATCCTGAAGGTTTCTTCTCTATTGATAGAGGTCTTCGACAGGGGGATCCTTTGTCTCCTATAATTTTGTGTTGATGGAGGATATTTTGAGCCGTAACATATCTAAGCTCTTTAGAGAGCGTCTCATGACTTATATGGTTACTAAGAGGGGTGTTTCTCCTACACATCTGTTTTTTGCTGATGATATTATGATTTTTTGCAAGGGTAATATGAAAAGTATTCAAAATTTGATGAATTTATTGATGGTTTATGAAAGAGCTTCCAGTCAGGTTGTTTCTAAACAAAAGAGTAAGATCTATTATGATGGAGGCTCTTTGAATAGAAGGCGAACAATCACTAATTATTTAGGAATGGGCATTGCTTCTTTTCCGGATCGTTATCTTGGTATTCAAGTTATGCCAGGGACGGTAAGGTATAATCATATTGCTAATATTGTTGAGCAGATTAAGGAGCAATTAGCAGGGTAGAAAGGTAAGTTATTATCTTTTCATCATAGAATTGATCTTGTTAAATCAGTTATAGCTAGTTATTCTATTCATAATATGGCTGTTTACAAGTGGCCTAAGAAGTTTATTCATCAATATGAGGTAGCAATTCGTAATTTCATATGGTCGGGTGATTCCCTTACTCGTAGATCTTTTTTTGTGGCTTATCATAAGATTTGTTGTCCGTTCTCTGAAGGTGGTCTTGGTATTTCAAGTATGGTAGATACTAATAAGGCTATGTTAATGAAACTTTGGTGGAATATCCAGAATTCTAACAAGGTTTATGCCAGGTTTTTGAAAGCAAAATTTATCAAAGCAAACGGTGATATAGTTGATTATAAAGCTAAATCATCTATTCTTCCGGGTATTAGATGGATCTATAGATTGGTAGAGAAACACACGAAGACTCTTATTGGTGATGGCAGGAATACTTCTTTATATTTTGATGTGTGGTATGGCAATGCTAGTATTTCTGATTCTTTGGGAAATTCCTAATACAGTTAGAAGATTCATTGATTTGAAGGTGGGCGATCATTTAGTGAATAATGAGTGGGTGGTTCCTCCTAATTTCCGTTCTCTTTTCTCTAGTGCAGGTATTGATATTTTGAAACTTCCAAAACCGTTGGGAGGTTCAGATTTGAGGATTTCGATGCCTTCTATATCAGGGGATTTCTCGGTCGCTTCGGCAAAGGAACTTGTTAGATCAAAGCAACCTGAATTTGCTGAGGCAAGACTTATATGGAGACCGGCTATTCACCCTTCCTTGGAAGGTCAGAATTGGAAATTTATTCGTGAGGCTTGTGCAACAATGGATAAGGTTAAGAGTCGATTTCAGAATGAAGTTGTGAACAAGTGTTACTTGTGTAATAACGATGAGGAGAGCCTTGAGCATATTCTATGGCATTGTAATCTAGCTCGAAGAGTATGGCAATGGATTGAAGGTATTTTTGAACTTACTTCTAATTTTTCTCTTTTACGTGCTTATAAAGCTGCTAAGGGTAGAAGTAGAATGATTAAAGACTTGTGGTTGATTGCTCTTTTAGTAGTTCGGTCTGAATTATGGAGAATGCGAAAATCTGTTGTGTTTGGTAGGAAAAAACCATCTTGGACTTTATTGAGGAACCGAATATTTCAGTTAATTCATGAGTATTCAATTAGATTACGGGGTTATATGCACAATAGTTCAGCTGATTTAAGGGTTATGGATTACTTTGGAATGGTTCATAGGAAGGTGAAATTCTGTTCTCCGATTGAATGTATTTGGAAACCATCAAAGCCGGGTGAGTTGCTTATTTGTTGTGATGGAGCTTCTCGTGGTAATCCTGGTATAGCTGGTGCTGGGGTTGTGGCAAGGAATTCTCAATGTTCTGTCTTGGGAACTCTTTGTATTGGGCTTGGTATCACTACCAATTTTTTAGCTGAATTATTTGGTATAATTGTTGGTTTGGAATGGGCTCGGAAGTGGAATATGGATATGGTTTTGATTCGATCGTATTCTCAAGGTGCAATTCAGGCTCTTAAAAATTCGAATCTCCCTTGGTTTGTAAAACAACGTTGGTATGCTATTCGTAGATGTTATGCTTCTATTCGTTATGAACATATTTTTAGAGAGGCAAACTTTTTAGCTGATTCAATGGCAAAAAGAGGATGTTTATTTGATAATGGAGAGGGTATGAGTTTTGACGAAAGGCCTAATTTTTTAGTTTCAATTGAACATCCAAATGTATCTTATTTCAGATTTCCATAGTTATTTCTAGTTGATTAGTTTTTTTGGGGTCGTTTTGACCTCTTTTTTCTTGTAAACTTTGCTGTAATTCTATTTCTTCCATTAATATAATTTTTTGACTTACCAAAAAAAATTTTAAACCTTGTATTGGTTGTTAAGTTCAATTATTTCTAGTGGTTATCATATTCTTGCTTCGGTTGGATCAATAAGGTTCTCTTTTGTCATTTCAAACTAAAATACGTTAAGTTTGAACCAAAATTAATCACTTTTGTGTATTAATCTTTAATATAGATTACTAGAGACTTGTTAAGCCTTGTATTGGTTGTTAAGTTCAATTATTTCTGGTGGTTATCATACTCTTACTTCGGTTGGCTCAATAAGGTTCTCTTTATTCATTTCAAACAAAAATAGGTTAAGTTTGAATCAATTTTAATCACTTTTGTGTATTAATCTTTAAAATACATTCTTAGAGACTTGTTAAGCCTTGTATTGGTTGTTAAGTTCAATTATTTCTGGTGGTTATCATATTCTTACTTCGGTTGGCTCAATAAGGTTCATTTCAAACAAAAATACTTTAAGTTTGAACCAATTTTAATCACTTTTGTGTATTAATCTTTAATATACATTCTTAGAGACTTGTTAAGACTTGTATTGGTTGTTAAGTTCAATTATTTCTAGTGGTTATCATATTCTTGCTTCGGTTGGCTCAATAAGGTTCTCTTTTGTCATTTCAAAACAAAATACGTTAAGTTTGAACCAAATTTAATCACTTTTGTGTATTAATCTTTAATATACATTCTTAGAGACTTGTTAAGCCTTGTATTGGTTGTTAAGTTCAATTATTTCTAGTGGTTATCATATTCTTGCTTCGGTTGGCTCAATAAGGTTCTTTTTATTCATTTCAAACAAAAATACGTTAAGTTTGAACCAATTTTATTCACTTTTGGGTATAAATCCTTCATATACATTCTTAGAGACTTGTTAAGCCTTGTATTGGTTGTTAAGTTCAATTATTTCTAGTGGTTATCATATTCTTGCTTCGGTTTGCTCAATAAGGTTCTCTTCTGTCATTTCTAACCAAAATACGTTAAGTTTGAACCAAATTTAATCACTTTTGTGTATTAATCTTTAATATACATTCTTGGAGACTTGTTAAGCCTTGTATTGGTTGTTAAGTTCAATTCTGGTGTTTATCATATTCTTACTTCGGTTGGCTCAATAAGGTTCTCTTTATTCATTTCAAACAAAAATACGTTAGGTTTGAACCAATTTTAATCACTTTTGTGTATTAATCTTTAATATACATTCTTAGAGACTTGTTAAGCCTTGTATTGCTTGTTAAGTTCAATTATTTCTAGTGGTTATCATATTCTTGCTTCGGTTGGCTCAATAAGGTTCTCTTTTGTCATTTTGAACGAAATACGTTAAGTTTGAACCAAATTTAATAACTTTTGTGTATTAATCTTTAATATACATTCTTAGAGACTTGTTAAGCCTTTTATTGATTATTAACTTTAATTATTTCTAATGGTTATCATATCATATTCTTACTTCGGTTGGCTCAATAAGGTTCTCTTTTGTCATTTCAAACCAAAATACGTTAAGCTTGAACCTACTTTCCCTCATTTTTATGTATAAATCTTCAATATACGTTCTTATAGATTTGTTAATCCTTGTGTTGGATGTTCAGTTCACTTATTTGTGTTGGTTATCATGTTCTTGCTTCGGTTGGCTCAATAAGGTTCTCTTTTGTCATTTTGAACGAAATATTAATAAATTTGAACCTTTTTTCCTTCACTTTTGTGTATTAATCTTTAATATACATTCTTAAAGACTTGTTAAGCCTGTATTGCTTGTTAAGTTCAATTGTTTTTGGTGGTTATCATATTTTTGCTTCGGTCTGATCAGTAAGGTTCTCTTTTTTGATTTCAAACCAAAATATATTAATTTTGAACCAATTTCCTACTTTTTTGTGTATTAATCTGTAATATACATTCTTAGGGACTCGTTAGGCCTTGTATTGGGTTTTAAGTTCACTTATTTGTGGTGGTTATCATGTTCTTGCTTCGGTTTGCTCAATAAGATTTTTTTTTTTTGCATTTTTAACAACAAAATATTAAATTTGAACCTATTTACCTTCACATTTGTGTATTAATTGTCAATATACATTCTTAGAGACTTGTTAAGTTTGTATTGATAGTTAAGTTAAATCATTTGTGGTAGTTATCATATTGTTTCTTTAGTTTGCTCAATAAGGTTCTCTTTTTCCATTTCGAACCAAAATATGTTAAGTTTGAACCGATTTCATTCACTTTTGTTTATTAATCTTTAACATACATTCTTAGAGACTTGTTAAGACTTGTATTGGTTGTTAAGTTCAATTATTTCAAGTGGTTATCATATTCTTGCTTCGTTGGCTCAATAAGGTTCTCTTTTGTCATTTCAAACCAAAATACGTTAAGCTTGATCCTACTTTCCCTCATTTTTATGTAAAAATCATCAATATACATTCTTATAGATTTGTTAATCCTTGTGTTGGTTGTTAAGTTCACATATTTGTATCTGTTATCATGTTCTTGCTTCGGTTTGCTCAATAAGGTTCTTTTTTGTTATTTTGAACGAAATATTAATAAATTTGAATCTATTTTCCTTCACATTTGTGTATTAATCTTCAATACTGTGAGACTTGTTAAGCCTGTATTCGTTGTTAAGTTCAATTAGTTTTGGAGGTTATCATGTTCTTGCTTCGGTTTGCTCAATAAGGTTGTTTTTGTCATTTTTAACAAAAAATTATTAAATTTGAACCTATTTACCTTCACATTTGTGTATTAATCGTCAATATACATTCTTAGAGACTTGTTAAGTTTGTATTGGTATTTAAGTTAAATCATTTTGTGGTGGTTATCATATTTCTATTTTAGTTTGCTCCATAAGGTTCTCTTTTTCCATTTCAAGCCAAAATATGTTAAGTTTGAACAAATTTCACTTTTGCTTATTAATCTTTAACATACATTCTTAGAGACTTGTTAAGACTTGTATTGGTTGTTAAGTTCAATTATTTCTAGTGGTTATCATATTCTTACTTCGGTTGGCTCAATAAGGTTCTCTTTTGTCATTTCAAACCAAAATACGTAAAGCTTGAACCTACTTTCCCTCATTTTTGTGTATAAATCTTCAATAAACATTCTTATAGATTTGTTAATCCTTGTATTGGTTGTATAGTTCACTTATTTTTGGTGGTTATCATGTTCTTGCTTCGGTTTGCTAAATAAGGTTCTCTTTTGTCATGTTGAACGAATATTATTAAATTTGAACCTATTCTCATTCACTTTTGTGTATTAATCTTCAATATACATTCTTAGAGACTTGTTAAGCCTGTATTGGTTGTTAAGTTCAATTATTTCTAGTGGTTATCATATTTTTGCTTCGGTCTGACCATTAAGGTTCTCTTTTGTGATTTCAAACCAAAATATGTTAATTTTGAACCAATTTCCTTTGTTTGTGTATTAATCTGCAATATACATTCTTAAAGACTCGTTAAGCCTTTTATTGGTTGTTAGGTTCACTTATTTGTGGTGGTTATCATGTTCTTGCTTCTGTTTGCTCAATAAGGTTCTCTTTTGTCATTTTGAACAAAAAATTATTAAACATATTTACCTTCACTTTTATGTATTAATCGTCAATATACATTTAGAGACTTGTTAAGTTTGTATATGTAGTTAAGTTATATCATTTGTGGTGGTTATCATATTTTTTTCTTTGGTTTGCTCAATAAGGTTCTGTTTTTCCACTTCCAATCAAAATATGTTAAGTTTGAACCAATTTCATTTACTTTTGTGTATTAATCTATATAATATACATTCTTAGAGACTTGTTAAGCCTGTATTGGTTGTTAAGTTCAATTATTTCAAGTGGTTATCATATTCTTGCTTCGGTTGGCTCAATAAGGTTCTCTTTTGTCATTTCAAACCAAAATACGTTAAGCTTGAACCTACTTTCCCTCATTTTTATGTATAAATCTTCAATATACATTCTTATAGATTTGTTAATCCTTGTGTTGGTTGTTAAGTTCACTTATTTGTGTTGGTTATCATGTTCTTGCTTCGGTTTGCTCAATAAGATTCTCTTTTGTCATTTTGAACGAAATATTAATAAATTTGAACCTTTTTTCCTTCACTTTTGTGTATTAATCTTCAATATACATTCTTAAATACTTGTTAATCCTGTATTGGTTGTTAAGTTCAATTGTTTTTGGTGGTTATCATGTTTTTGCTTCGGTCTGATCAGTAAGGTTCTCTTTTGTCATTTTGAACAAAAAATTATTAAATTTGAACATATTTACCTTCACTTTTGTGTATTAATCGTCAATATACATTCTTAGAGACTTGTTAAGTTTGTATTGGAAGTTAAGTTATATCATTTGTGGTGGTTATCATATTTTTTCTTTGGTTTGCTCAATAAGGTTCTCTTTTTCCATTTCAAACCAAAATATGTTAAGTTTGAACCAATTTCAACCACTTTTGTGTATTAATCTTTAATATACGTTCTTAGAGACTTGTTAAGCCTTGTATTGGTTGTTAAGTACAATTATTTCAAGTGGTTATCATATTCTTGCTTCGGTTGGCTCAATAAGGTTCTCTTTTGTCATTTCAAACCAAAATACGTTAAGCTTGAACCTACTTTCCCTCATTTTTATGTATAAATCTTCAATATACATTCTTATAGATTTGTTAATCCTTGTGTTGGTTGTTAAGTTCATTTATTTGTGTTGGTTATCATGTTCTTGATTCGGTTTGCTCAATAAGGTTCTCTTTTGTCATTTTGAACGAAATATTAATAAATTTGAACCTATTTTCCTTCACTTTTGTGTATTAATCTTCAATTTACATTCTTAGAGACTTGTTAAGCCTGTATTGGTTGTTAACTTCAATTATATTTGGTGGTTATCATTTATTTGCTTCGGTCTGATCCGTAAGGTTCTCTTTTGTGATTTCAAACCAAAATATGTTAATTTTGAACCAATTTCCTTCTTTGTTGTGTATTAATCTATAATATACATTCTTAGAGACTCGTTAAGCCTTGTATTGGTTGTTAAATTCACTTATTTGTGGTGTTTATCATGTGCTTGCTTCGGTTTGCTCAATAAGGTTCTTTTTTGTCATTTTTAACAAAAAAAAATTAATTTGAACCTATTTACCTTCACATTTGTGTATTAATTGTCAATATACATTCTTATAGACTTGTTAAGTTTATATTGGTAGTTAAGTTAAATCATTTGTGGTGGTTATCATATTATTTCTTTAGTTTGCTCAATAAGGTTCTCTTTTTCCATTTCAAACCAAAATATGTTAAGGTTGAACCAATTTCATTCACTTTTGTTTATTAATCTATATAATATACATTCTTAGAGACTTGTTAAGACTGTATTGGTTGTTAAGTTCAATTATTTCAAGTGGTTATCATATTCTTGCTTCGGTTGGGACAATAAGGTTCTCTTTTATCATTTTGAACGAAATATTAATAAATTTGAACCTTTTTTCCTTCACTTTTGTGTATTAATCTTCAATATACATTCTTAAAGACTTGTTCAGCCTGTATTGGTTGTTAAGTTCAATTTTTTTTTGTGGTTATCATATTTTTGCTTCGGTCTGATCAGTAAGGTTCTCTTTTGTGATTTCAAACCAAAATATGTTAATTTTGAACCAATTTCCTTCTTTTTGGTGTATTAATCTGCAATATACATTCTTAGAGACTCGTTAATCCTTGTATTGGTTGTTAAGTTCACTTATACGTGGTGATTATCATGTTTTTTCTTCGGTTTGCTCAATAAGGTTCTCTTTTGTCATTTTGAATGAAATATTAATAAATTTGAACATTTTTTCCTTCACCTTTGTGTATTAATCTTCAATATACATTCTTAGAGACTTGTTAAGCATGTATTGGTTGTTCAGTTCAATTATTTTTAGTGGTTATCATTATTTTGCTTCGGTCTGATTAGTAAGGTTCTCTTTTGTGATTTCAAACCAAAATATGTTAATTTTGAACCAATTATTAATCTGCAATATACATTCTTAGAGACTCATTAAGCCTTGTATTGGTTGTTAAGTTCACTTATTTGTGGTGGTTATCATGTTCTTGCTTCGGTTTGCTCAATAAGGTTCTCTTTTGTCATTTTGAACAAAAACTTATTAAATTTGAATCTATTTTCCTTCACTTTTGTGTATTAATCTTCAACATACATTCTTAGAGACTTTTTAAGCCTTGTATTGGTTGTTAAGTTCAATTATTTCTAGTGGTTATCATATTCTTGCTTCGGTTGGCTCAATCAGGTTCCCTTTGTCATTTCAAACCAAA
>JAJJMC010001127.1:0-17791 GCA_023531435.1 Papaver californicum
TCTTTTGGTAGGTAAGACCCAAGTCCCTTATGGTTTTTAGATCCTCATAATAGTCCTTCGGTATTAGGGCAGTTGGAAAGGCCTTGATCAGAAGAATCAACAGCTCGTCAAACCATTTGTTAGCCAATCCACCACGGGTCTTAATACGAAGTATGTGCACAGTAAATGATAACCTTGAATAGTTATTACAATGTGGATAAAGGGGTTCCTCGGCCTCCTCCAATAACCGGTAAAACTCTGCAGCATCGGAGTTCGAAGCTGTTCCCATACCACCTAGCAACTCATCCCAATCGTCGTTTCCCGGCAAGTTATCTTCAATTGTTCTACTAGTACCCAAAGGTTCCCTTACCTCTGCCTCCCCATGATATATCCAGTTAGTATATCCTTGAGTGATCCCCTAACGCAATATATGTACATGGACGTCATCTCGAGAACGGTATAAATTGTTACTGCAGTTCACACACGGACAAAGAATTGATTCCATCCCAGGTTGTATATGCTCAAACACAAATTCTAGGAATTTTATGACTCCCTCGCGGAACGCCTCCTCTTTCCTATGCTTTTTAATCCAACTCTTATCCATCGATGCTATAATATCTGTATCGAACACGCACAATTAGTAGAATTCTTAAGCATTCTGCGCTGTTAATTAATTAATATATTTGTACTGTTAACATAACAAACCATCATTTTAGTGGATGGCCTCTTAATGCATTATGACAGGAAGAAGATCTTGTCATGATGTTGGAATCGTTTGTGTGACAGAAAAAAAGGAATAATTCATTGAAACGGTTTGTGTGCGGCCATAGTAATAGTTTTCCTTAGCAACATGAGGGCTTGCAATAGCACAATGCTAAATATTCTTAGAAAGATTCACTGCTGCATTGAACATAGTCTTAGAAAGATTTCATTGTTAAGGATGTAAAAGTACTGCAATTGTGGGCTTAACAAACAGAGATGCATGATTGTGTGATGTGTGACTAATATTGAGCTGCAAGATGGCTAACAAGAATAACCAACATCCGAAAATACCATGACATGTTGAATCTAAACACTCTATGGATCATTGTCAACACAAAAACAAATATTCAAGTGCTGGATCATGAAATCAATAGGACACCACTAACACTACTTCTGGAAGAAAACTGCAATCTAATTAATAGTTACATGCCACTATGCTAGTGAATAAACCAGGACGAAACCCATAGTTCAACATCATACATTGATTACATGTGATTCTCAGCATCAACTCCTCTACAATTAGCAAGAAATAAGTAACGGTAATTTATTTCATGTCAGACTAATTCCTAAATCCCCAATATCATACCAAAACCTAATTCCTAAATCCCCAATTTCATACCAAAACATAATGTGTAACACCCAAAACCTACTTCCTAAATCCCCAATTTCATACCAAAAAAATAAAACCCTATTTTAGCAAATTAATCAAAGTACACAGAATTTCATCAAATACCACAAAACTTAAAAACCTACCGATGGTGGAGAAACATCAGATTTTGTGGAACACGGTTTAAGTCCAACTGAATGTAGTACCGATCGTGGAGAAAGCGTCAGTAAGAGAAGTTGATGAGAATTAATGTGCGGTTAATGTTTGGGTTTAAGTAATTTTTTGTCTGCAACTTGGACACTTGAAAGTTAGTGAAGTTAATGTATCGATCCATAAATGGAACCCTGTTTTTAATTTTGTCGGTGAACCCTGTTTTTAATGTTTCAGTGGAACCCCGTTTTCATGTGTTTTAGTGGAACCCTGTGTGGAACCCTTTCTTTTTTATGTTTCAGTGGAACCCTGTTTGGGTTTAGGTAAGTGTCATTTTGGGGTAAGGTTACGAAAGGATTTGGATCCATCAATGAAAATCTTTAAAAGTTTATGTGTGTTATAAATCATTTAGTCCACAATTTATTTTCTAAAGTGTGGGGTAACATGTGTATTTTATAAAACGAACTCCAAACCTTTAACCCTGAAATCTGTACCATTAATAACCTTATTCCCTAAGTCAGATCTTCATCGGTACCCCGAACCCTGAACTCCAAAATATGTCTTAATAACCTCATCCCCTAAGTCGGATCTTCACCGGAACCCGAACTCGTTAAACTTATCGGACACGCAAAATGAGATGTCTCATGTGTGCAAAAACTTATGAGTCGCAACATTAACTCTAAACTACGAGACATCAAGCTTTGCGTCCCAATTCCTTTCAATTGGGATGATCATATATTTTTTGTTATTAGATAAAGCTTAACTTTATAAAAGAAATTAAGCTACATCTCAATTCCTTTTAATTGAACATCTGTTGGGGTTCAACCCAAATCATCAAATCATAACTTATAAACAAATGACAAACTAAGAACCCTAGTTACAATAGACTACTTGTTAGGGGTGCTGGAACGAATGATTTTTTACTAAGCTTTTGTAAAGAGCTTCAGGTGTAAAACAGTATTTGATTGATTAATGTGAACCATTTTGATTTTAGGAAATATGATTTTCTTCATGAACAATATGATGAATAACAGATGTTGGTGATATATTCATACCGGATTCATGTTGTATACCAATTCTGAATTTGTTGTAACTTGTACTCAAAATATCACAGCCTTTCCTGAGAACACACTAATAATCCATAACAAAAAAGTTATTGTTTGTTCCAATGGTTGCCTTAGTTTGTTGCATATTATAGTTGCATTGAAACTGTGTTGTTTGCATAAACTAATTCTATTACCATTACTAATCTATTTTCTGTATGCAGGTTATAAATTGTGATTATGACTTAACAGTTAGTCCGAGATTTCGCCGATAATCTCCCCGAGATATCGTTGTCAAGGTGTCAAGGTCCCGGCCGCGACGAGAACGAGATCCGAGATTGACTACATTGCTAACACACACAGTGATAAAAAAAAAAAAAAATTGATGAATCCTAATTTCCAAAAATCGTTATGTTACGATAGAAATATCCGTTTCCGACATTCAAAATCCGTTATTCACCTTTCAAATTTTCGTTTTAGTAACATGGTAACTAACACATGTACACAATGGTAACTAACACAAAATTATAACTAACACAAAATCCGTATGACCATCCAACATCAAATCTGGACCATCAAAATATTTTCACGATCCGTATGAGGCACCATCACCACCATTAATTATTTTTTTAATCAAAACCTTAAACAAAATTTTCTCTTTCATTTTTGGTATTTGCTTTTCTCTCTCCACCAATTTGAGGCGCCTCTTGCGAAAACTAGGGTTCCATATTCGACATCATCATCACCACCATCACCGCCGAATCTGAATCATTCAACACCATCACGACCACCTACTCACTCGGTAAGGTCTCTCTTTGATGTTACTGTTCTCATTATGTTTTGGTTTTCTGATTCATTTCCACATTGTCGTTATTGTCTGTTCAAAACAGGGTTCTTCATTATAGCAGCATATCATTCGTTTAATTCATTACTGCTTGTTTCATGATATTGTTGAGTTATAATTAGTGGGTTTAGGTTAGTGTTTGTGGATCTGATATTTGATGAATGTTTTGGTTAGTGTTTGTGGAAGAAATCTATTAGTCATGTTCATAAATGTTTGCATTCATTGTCATTCTTTTGTATTGAATTTAGTTGCTAACTCTTAGTACTGTAATATAACTGGGTATATTATGTGCAGTGGACTTTATTTGTATTCGTTGTTATCTTACTTAGGGAGTGAAAGTGAAACTGTCTCATTATGTATAGTAGACGTTATTTGCATTATCTTACTTAGGGAGTGAAAGTGAGACTGTCTCATTATGTGTAGTAGACGTTATTTGCATTATCTTACTTTTTATGTTTCAGTGAGACTGTCTCATTATGTGTAGTAGACGTTATTTGCATACATTATCATTTATTGGTCATTTAAGTTTGTTGCTAACTGTGAATACTTAATAAACAAATGAAATGAATACTTCTGACAAAGATCTGACTTCTTAGTAAGGTCTGACTTCTTAGTAAGGTCTGATTTCTTAGTAAGGTCTGATTTCTTAGTAAGGTCTGACTTCCAATTAAACTTGCTTCTAATTATCATACCTAACAGTTCAGGTTTTTCATTTTCAGAAATGGCTAGAATGAGAGGCGCTCTTATAAAGCAAGTTCCCCGGAGTGATCCGATGACCACTCGACAAAGGGGGCCGGTTCACATGAGTGATACGAGGGTCACTCGACAATGAGGGTCGGTTCACATGAAATTTGTAAAAGGTAACAATATTCCTCTCCCTTATTTTGTTTATTTATTCATTTCATTTGTTTTTCATGTATTAATTGTTTTGTTTACGGGTTACTACAGAGAAGGGTGGTACTTCTACAAATGTATTAAAGTCCAGAAAGCGATCTGCTGCAGCTTTAACAACTCCTCAAAGGTCGTTAAAGAGAACAAAGCCAGCCATAAGTTCTCCATTACAAACATCCATTCCAGAAAAGGCAAAAAGCTCAACACAAGCACAACAGTCATTGTCATGGGATGTTGAACCTGTAACGGGTGGCAGTCAACGATCTATTTTGCGACAACCTTTCGATTCACCACGTAATGATGTTGAAAACAATGGGAGTCAAAATTCTGTTTCTAGGCACTTCCCTACTCCAATGTGTGATAAAGTTGGAAATCACCTCAACCAACGGTCTGCTTCAGCTTCTAATCTCTCACATGGTCAGCACAGCAATCCTCGTGTGTCTCCTTGACGACATTCCCAGCAGTCTTATAAAGAACTTGAGTCAACCCCGATCAGGAGTCCTCGAAGAAAAACTTTGTTGGCTCGTAGTCAACCTGAATCGATACCTCGTAGGAGTCCTCGGTTGTGTCGTCCACATCAAACTCATGAGGTGTCTGAACCTGTCCATGTTTCACCACAAGTAGACCATCGTGGTTGTTCGCAAGAAGCCATTAATTCTCCTCAGGATGCTGATTCTTCCCAACCACTTCGTAAAAGTAAATTTTTTTAACTTAACTCTATTTCTTTCACATTGATTTCCTACTAACTGGTCATTGTTTCTACTGATTTCCGTTTATTACACAGAGAATACTAGGGGTATTACCATTCTGCCTAATGTTGCACTCAAAGATATTGGTGAGGATACATTGAAAGTGGAAGTTTCTAAGCACGGCTTGGTGGGTACATTCTCCCTTGAATGTATTCTAGCAATAGGTATGTGGGTGCGCCAGAGTGACAACTTCCCTTTGACTGTGCATCTGTTTAGAGACATGCCTGAAGAAAAGATAGCAAGAGTATCTAAACTTGTCAGGGTACGTAAAACTTAATTCACCTTTCTATTTATTTTCTTTAGTTTCATGAATGTTTTTAATCAATGGTAATTGTATAACATATTTTTTTTTTTTATAGGATTACTATATCTTAGTACCTGATGACGCATTCGCTGAAAAGACTATTAGAACACAGATGAGGTTGGCTTATGTGAGATATCGCTCTGAGTTGGCTAAGCATTATCGCTCATTTGACAGTCATGAAGAAGCTTTGTTGCATCCATCCCCTAGAATTCGTAATTTGGAGGACTGGACATATATGTGTGACTTCTTCAACACGGATGTTGCGTCCAAGGTATGTTAATTTGCTGGTCATCTCTTTGTGCAATGTATTTTAATGATTTGGCATTTTAGATAATAAATTTATGTTGAACATTTAACATGGAGCCGTGGTGTCCAGATATTTGTTACAGTGTCTTCTAACTTGCATTTTTCATATTTAATTGGTAGGCTGCATCAGAAAAATCAAGGTCTGCGCGGAAGGCACAAGCTTTGAACCATACAAATGGTATGCAGAGTTTTGCTAGGAAAGCGCATGAGAGGGTAAATCTTAAATTGTTTATTGTTGTATTTTGGATGTTCTTTATGTATTAAATACTTTAAGTGTGGTACATTAACAACCTTTATATCATTAGGCACGTAAAAATCTCCCGACTGATCCACTTAGCATGTTCATGGTGACACAAAAAGCAAGCAAGCTTGGTAAAGTGTGTCAAGACTGGCAGGTACAAATTTCCTTCATAATAGCTAATGGTTTAAATGCCTGAACCATAATAGTTAATGCCTGCATAATAGCTAATGGTTTAAATGTGTTAAATATGCATTTCTTAATGTTTGTACGAATTTTGCTACCGTGTGAAATATTCATCAGCCCTGGTACTACATATTAGAAGAAGCATGTCTTTTTTTCCTGTTTTGTTTTCATTTCAATTAACATGTCTTTTTTTCCTCCCCATAACTGTACCGTAATATGACACTACATGTAGACTATTCTGTAGCATGTCATTTCAATTAGCATGTCTTCAGTGATTCTATGGTGTTAATGTATGAAACCTTGTGTTGGATTGTAATTTGAATGATTTGTCTGTGTATAATGTATGATTTCTTGTGGTTAGTTTAGTTTGTGTTTGTCAAATTATGAAGAAGTTTTGTTACTGAGGAATTGCATGAGCTACATATTGAAATATTTTTCAACTTGATGCGTTCATTTCTTTTATGATGAATTGATGTTGTTTGCTTATCGAATAACGGAATAGTCTACATGTGAATAGAAAGACACGGAATAGGGCTCACCTTGATTATTACTACTGGTTATTAGCAGGTTTATGTACTTTTGCGCTTTGATGTGATTTTATATAGTGGTAAAAAGAGGTTCGTTACTCGAACTTGTGAAGGTAATGATTTTAGAAAATAATGATTTAAATTAATTCTAGAAAATTCCAGGAGTAAGAAAAAGATTAAATAACCTAAATATGATTTTTTAAATAATTTTAAACGTACCAGGAATCAGGTAAATCTAACAACCTATGTGATTAATCAGATAATTCTTTTTAAATTAATTAAAGCACAAATAATTGCCAAAGTTGGTTTTGTTATGCTAACAAACAGAGGTAAATCACAAGCATGGACTATCAAAATTAATTAACTAAGCATAATCCATCAAGCAAAAGCACAACTGTTGAAAGAAAACCGTTTTTTCTATTCAAAACTATGCAATTCTAATAATAAAAGAATTATAAATAATTATTAGAAAATAATTCAATCACATAAAATTGAGAAAATTACCTTATCCATCATCCCAGTAAATAGACTTATCCCATGGTGAAGAAAACTTGCTCAAAAGTTGATTTCATTGCTCAAAATGTTGATTACAAGGTTGAATTACCCCGTAACAGCTGATTTGATACGCTTATAAGCGTTACAGGAGAGGGTTCAGCTGTTACAGAAGAGGTTAAGCAACAAATGGTTTGAAACAATAGACAACAGGAAAATTCAAATCAGCAACAGTTATAGATGTTACTGACTCTTCTTCTCCGGCAGTGATGGATGAAGAACAGCCGGCCGGTGCAGCAGCAGCTCGTCGGCGGTGACGGAATAGTGGCTGGAATTCTCTATTTTCTTCTCTAGGCTTTTGTCCTCGATTCTCTTGGCTTCTCTTGGTATTTATAGATAGTAGAAACCCTAGAGAGAGTTCTAAACCTAATAGAACTCTCTAGAACAGCCCACAAATCCCAATCCTAATCGAATCATGATTCCGGCCAAATACATGATTTACACACTGATTTCACGGGATCTTTTGATGTTTATGACTTGCGTGAGATTGCTGTTATCATTTGGAACAATCTAGAAGCAAAATACCCTTCGAATCATTTGATTTTAACAATCCAGAAGATTTCCCGATGAGCTGAATGGACTGATCCGGCTGAGTCGACTCGGCTGGCTCGCTGGGTTGAATCGCCTGGTTGACCCGCTGGGTTGACTCGGCCGATCCTAGGGTGTCCCTTATCCATTCTTGGGGTGCCAATAACACTTGTCCTTGGGTGCCTTTATCACTTTTTGAGCCAATTTTTCCACAAATCTTTATTCTTCTAATGTACCTACAAAAGCATAAAAACACGTAATAGACACACAATCGAATACTAACTCGCTAGAAATTAAGGTGTAATTTAGACACTAAAATGTGTCTATCATGCTTGGTGTTCATATATCAGTTTCTAGGTGTTACTTATAGCTGTACTTGTTTCATATGGCTTGCACACCAAAATATTTTATCATTCGTAAATATTTTGTAACTGGGATCATTTTGTTTGCTAGCTACTTGCATTGCTCTCATATGCTTTAAAAGATGTAATCCTTGAAGATCTTAAATGCATTTTCTGAATCCCACTCTTTTGGTAGTATCAACAATAGGACCAGTACTGGTATTGACTGTGGTGTAAATACTATATAGTTGTAAATACAATATGAGCATTTCCTGAATCTCACTCTGAGGACCTATGGCTATTAGCAAACAATACTAGCCACAGTACTGGTATTGACTGTGGTGTAAATACTGTATAGTTGCTTGACTTGCTTCTAGTATTGTATTTCTAACACTTGTGTTAACATCTTGACCAGATATTATAGTTGCTTGACTTTCTTCCAGTATTGCTTCTAGTATTGCTTCTTGTTTAAAACATTACATAATGCTTAAGAATTCTACTAACTGTCTGTGTGTAATGTGTGATTTCTTGTGGTTAGTTTAGTTTGTGTTTGTCAACTTCGTGCGTTCATTTCTTTTATGTAATGTGTGAATTCTACTAACTGTCTATCTGTAATCTGTGTAATGCTTGAGTTATTTTACTAACTGTCTGTGTGTAATGCTTGAGTTAATTTACTAACTGTCTGTGTGAATTCTACTAACTGTCTATGTGTAATGCTTGAGTTATTTTTCAACTTCATGCGTTCATTTCTTTTATGATGAATTGATGTTGTTTGCTTATCGAATAACCGAATAGTCTACATGTGAATAGAAAGACACGGATATGAGCTTGGTCTGTTGTTTGAAGGGGGAAGTGCATTTAATAACAATGCTTCATTTCAGTATTATGGGTGTAATATATTTTTTAAGCAGCCTTGTCATCTACATGTCATTAAGTGCACTATTAAAATGTGCTGGTGGTAGGTGTAAACTAATCGGTTGCCTGTTTTTTTATAATATTTATGCAGTCTGAAATGAACCGGCTGAGTGAACAAGTTCGTCTAGGCGAGGTGAACTATACTCCCGAAGAAATATATTCAAAGGTTGTTGATCCCCGTCGCTATGGGGCAAAGCGTCCTTGTAAGTCAAAAGTCGCTTCCGGCAGCTTCACCTTATACGAAAGAAATGAAGCCCAACTCGCTGCTCTCAAAGAACAGCTGGACTTGGAAAAGAAGAAAAGGATTAAGTTGGAACGGAGAGAGCGTGATCTAAGAGAGTATATGAACGAGGCTTTGAAGAAGATGGGATTTCAACCTATGCCAGATTTTTGGAAGATGATTCACTAGATGAGCATGAAGATGAGGCAGATGGAGGTGCTGATGATGATCATGATGTGCAGGCAGATTGAGGTGCTGATGAAAATCAAGAGAATGATTTGTATGCGGAGGATGATGATGACAATCAAGAGAAGGAGGATGCTGATGACAATCAAGACAAGGATTTGTATGTGGAGGATGACTCTGACTAACGTAGCTTGAAATCCCTTTTATTTTGGTGAACAATGGATGTGCACAGTTTTTTTTGAAGCAACAACCAGGTATAATGCTGACTTTTTTAACTTGCACAATGTGATTTACAATGTATGTGCAGTCAACAAACAGGTATACTGCTGACTATTTTTTGGTGTACATGTGGTGTACAATGTATGTGCAGTCAACAAGACTTATACTGCTGACTTTTTTTGGTGTACAAAGTATGTGCAGTATATGTTTTTTGTTCTTTTGGGAAGTGAAACTAGACATTATGATGATACAAGAACCATCAACTTTGTATGTATTTTGGTTCTTGTTGGGTATGTGTATGAAACAGTATTGGGTTATGCTTTTTGGTGGAATACTCAAATGAAATATATATATTTGTAATTATCTAATCTTCTTAATTAGATGTTTTCATTTTAATTATATAAATCTTAGTTATAATTTTTTTAATTGTAATTAGATTTTCGGATTATTTAAATCAAATGAGCAAAAAAATTGAGTAGCTTAAATACTCCAACAACCAACTTTAAGCCAATTAAAATCTGAATTCTAAAATAATTTGGAAGCTTAAAAATTTAAACAATCAACTTGAGTAAAAACTTTGATACCTTAAAAGTTTAAGCAACAAACTTCAGGACAATCAAAACAACAAATCGCTTGTAGCAAGCAAAATCATTTGATCGCTTAAAATTTTAACCAAGTAACATCAGGTTAAGTTGTTCCATGTATCTTCCAACTAGGTAGTTTAATAGCTCCTGAGTCACAAGTTGCTTCTACAGAGTAAAAAAATTTGTACCTCAAAAGCTTGAGCAACCAACTTCAAGCCAATCAAAATCAGAAATCACTTTTAGCGAGCAAAATTATTTGATCGCTTAAAACTTTAACCAAGCAATTTCAGAAAGAGTTGCTCCATGTATCTATCAACTAAGTAGTTTACTTGCTTTAGAATGATTGGTATATCTGAAGCGATTGATACTTTACTTGCTATATTGGTTGGTCTAGATGTTAAGCGATCACAATTTTACTTGATCCATGATAGTTGGTCTAAATGTTAAGCAATGAGAAAAATACTCGCTTTAGGTTAGTTGGTTTATTACTAGAGCGATTGCATGGTCGCTCAAGGCTTTGACATACATGGCTTTGGGAAAACAACTGAGCGAGTGCCACTTTTAGTCGCTATAACGGTTATAGCGACTTAAAAGGGGTTTAAACGATTTAAAACGAGTAGTCGCTTAAACCCATTTTTTTTGTAGTGGGTGTAATGTTACTAATTTACTAAGGTCCACTCTTCATAACATTAAGTCTACCAATTAGAAGTAATAATTTAACTTAAAAGTCCAACCATACCTACTAGCCTTGCAATAATGCAATAAGATTAATAATGCAATAAGGCCTAACTGCAAAACTCTATATATAGCTCTACATATATCATAGCAAACTACATAATTTCATTTCAATAATCAATTCTCAGTAAGAAGATCGATCATCAGATGGAGTGCCGCAGGAGTTTTGGTTTATTTGTATTTGTTATGATTTTTTCGGTTTTCTTTTTTCATTCTGTTAATTCACAGTGTTTAGAGACCGATCAACACTGAGTCTAATTCCGAATGTTGTGATGGTTTAAAGTGCAATGGTATTCTTTACCAGACATGTACGGCATGTCTTACAGGCGGAGAACCTTGTGGATCCCTCCACCATTGTTGTGATGGGTTGACATGCGACGGTTGGATTTTCGGAACTTGTTCATGATGTGTGTAAGTTTGGCGTTGGAGTGATGATTATTGGGGTTTTATGTTATGTATTTCTTGTGTGTAATGAGATCATTTTAGAGGTTATTTATTGATTAGCAAAGAACTACATTATGGTCGAGTGAGACTATATTTTAGTACTTTTGCTCAATCAATATGCAGCTCATGATCATTTTCTTTAAAATCTTTGTATGTTTTACTTTGAATACCATCTCGATCGTTATGTATGGTTTTCAGTTATTAATAATTATGAGCCCCAGGATCATTGTCATGTACGTTGCAACAACTTTTTTAAGTAATTGAATTTTCTTGAATATCCATAATTGTATTTTAATTTACTAAGGTGCTTACTCGATTTCAGAATGAGTATTTCATGCGTACGAGCATATATATTGTAAGAAACCATAGGAAAGCTATACTCCTCCCCAATTTAGCTGCCATTCTATACTCAATTCAAAGTTTCATATCCAATTTTATACCAAAATTTTATAATATTATTTATTTATTTATGATCTATTCCAAGTGGAAAAGTTTTTTTATTTTCTTTTTTTCTCTTTTTAAATAAATTTATTAAACAAACTTAGAAATTACAGAAAAAGAAAAGTTTTCCAGCTATACAACTAGGAGGCTTGTGATACTAAACAAATTTTAGATGCTTATTTCTTGCTAATTTAGCCAGAGCATCTGCTGCTTCATAAAGAGTTCTATATCTTCATAAAGAAATCTATTTACGTACTTATATACTGAGTTACTAAATAAATTAAGGCATTTTTACAATCTTGTGTATAGGAGAAAAGGGTCCAGTTGATGGAGAAAGGATCTCCATTAATAGCATATAAAAAAGCCCGAGCTTTTGCTTATATTACTGAAGATGTTGTTGAAGTCCAACACCTGGCTCATGCAAATTTTCCATTGGGATGAAAGACAAAAAAATCCAGATGCTGCATACATTGAATGTTTCGCCAAGGAAACATCCACAAAGATAACAGTGTTATTCAGGTTCTGACAATGGAAAAAAGGAGTAAACAAATGTTTATCTTTATTAACTGAACTAGACAAACTATTGATACATAGACTGTTATATAAATGTTCAGTTTGATCTAGTTTTTCTAGTTGTACTTGTGTCTATTCACATGGCATTGATTTTTTTTCCAAGCTAGCACTACATTGAGCCTTCCAAATCTGCCACAAAGTAGTGACAAATAAATTATGGGTTTTCAAATTATTCTGAGTTGGTTTAACATCAAACCAGCTAAGAATTCAGTCTCTTAATGAGAGGAAATTAGGCACTAAAACCTAAAGTTGAGGATATAGATTGAACCAGATTGCTCTAGCAAAGCTGCAATGAATGAAAATATGATCATAAGTTTCCTCTTCCATGTTGCATAATGGGAAAATATCATTAGTGACAACACCAATTTTGAAAATATAGTTTTTCAGAGGAAGAATATTATGTAAGCATTTTCAAATTAACAATCTGAACTTTGGCAAAGTCTGCATATGCCACAACCTTAACCATTGTTTTTTTTTGTTGAGCTGTAGCAGTACAATGATTCCGGGGAAGCAAATTATAAACAGATTTTTGTAGAGAATTCACCTGAATTAGTCAAAGTCCATCTAACACAATTGTACCAGAGAATGGGATTCTAATCTTTAATATTTGTCTAATTTGATCACTAGTAAACAATTCAGCTAGACCAGATTCGTCCCATTCATTAGCATAGAGGTTTATCAGTTATGACACCTGAGTGTAATCCTGAAAATGATGTTTAGTAGGTGTTACCAGACACTGAGTTCCCATATAAAACCATTTATCTTGCCAAATACTAATATCCTCCCTGTAGCCACTTCCCATATGTTATATTTTCTAACTATATCTAATCCCTGAGTAATGCCTTTCCAGACCCATGTTCCTTTTTTCCTAGTTGTATGATTTATTGGGTTAGGTTTAGGAAAATATTTAGCTTTAAGCACTTTAACCCATAGGACATCTGGTTGTTTAAACATTCTTCATGCCATTTTTATTAGCACAACAATGTTGAAATACCAAAGGTTTTTAAATCCCATACCTCTTTGTCGCTTAGGTAAGCATAAGCTTTTCCAAATTTTAGAGTTTAAACCCTTTTTTTTTGGCCCATGCCCCCACCAATATTTACGTTGCGTTGCGTATAATTGTTTAAGAGTAAAGTCAGACAGAAGGAAATATGTCATTTGATACATAGCTACATAATCTAAAACATATTGGATTTGGATTGCTCTTCCAGCTTAAGGAATAAGCTTATGTTTTTAACCTTCTAGTTTAGACCGCATTTGTTGAATCAAAGGCTGAAAACATAAAGTTTAGATCTATTTAGGAACAAAGAGACTCCTAGATACTTAGTGTAAGCTTCATGGATTACAACTGTAGCAGATTGGCTAAATCAGTTTGCCTACTTCTAGGTATTTTTTTACTAAAAGTTAATAGCACTTTTAAAAGGGTTACTATTCGTCCAGAAGCTCTCATAAATCTTAAAAGAATATCTTGAGCATATCTAAACAGATGATTTAGCTTTAAGAAATAATAACACATCATCAACAAAAACTAAGTGAGTAATTGATGATCCAGACTGAAATAGTTTTAGCTCTATGAAGAAACTTATTAATTTCAGCATAAAAAAGGAGTTTTGATAATATAAATTACGAATAAATATGGGGATAAGATATCTCCTTGTCTTAACCCACGAGTAGGATAAAGTGGTTCACAAGAAAAGCCGTGGTGAATTGTCCTGAATCTCGTACGTTAGAAACTAGGTTACGCGGACACACATGAAAAGATGTGGTAACCGTGTCGGATATACGAACGAACACGTCACGTGTCCAATATTTTCTGACAAAAGTCATCATTGGACATTTTGCTGACACTGGTTTGACATTTTCACATATCATAAACGATTCATATTGGTTTGGAAAATTAAAATAAACTAAATATGATATTAATTTATACTTTTTTTAGCAAAATTTAAACATTATTCAAAAAAACTTGATCAATATTTTATATTATTAATTTTATTTAATAAATATTTAAGATTTAAAAAATACAAACAATTATTTTATTGAGTTGAATGTTAGAAAATTTAATTTTAATGATATATAATATTATATATAACGTGTTTTCGTAACCTACTTTTCTAAGATTTAACGTGTTCCCATAATCATATCGTAATGTAACCTATCCTATATCCGTGTATGTGCAACATAGGTTAGGAATTTTTCCATCCATGGAGAGTCGGTACAAGAAAAAACGTGCCCCATAATGGAAGGGAAGATGATAATATTATATAATACACAACCTCGAGATGTGATGCCCCATAGTAAATTAGCCACGTATAAAATTTCCAAGCATGAATCGACGTGCAAAAAAGCATTACTTGGAACTCATGCAGAACCCCCACATGTCAAAACCCCAAACATCCTCGAAGAACTCCCCTATTTACACTCACTCTGTCTAAGACTGTGTCACACAATCACAGATCTTGCAAAAAGAAAAGAAACTTCTCACTGCAAAAATCATCATCCTTAACCAATCTAGTTCATTCTGTCTTGTGATCAAGAAGAATGGTGAAATTAGCAACAGCAAGAGAATGTAGATTATATGGAAGTGGATTAACAAGGAATAGATTTGAATATATAAATGCTGGTTTATATGTATTTGCAACATTGATATTAGTCTGTGGATTTGTTGCTCAGTTATCATCAGTTATAGCTAAATCTGGATTAGTGGTTTTGCTTATTGGTTTAGTGTTGATACTGGTGGTGAATATACATGATTTGTTTGCACATATGGCTGGGATTGATTATAGATTACAGTATTTAGGGTTTGATACACAGCTTGCTCTTGTAGAATTTGCTGTTCCTGTTGTTCAGGCTTTGGGTTCTTTGGTTTTCTTCTTGGGTGTTCTTTTCTTCTTCATTGGGGTAATTTTGTTTCTATATCTTCCAATTCTTGTCAATTTGTATTAAGGTAGTGGATTGATTGAACATTAGATAGACCAAAGTCTGATTTGTATTCAAAATTTAGAGCTAAGGTTCCTTTTTTTTAGAACAGGATCAAACTTACTCATGATCTTCTACAATCGCGGTTAGGCGAAGACTTACATTTTTACTGAATCAGGCTCAAAATAATATATCGAGTGGCCTTACATAAACATAGAGATACTAGTGAACACAATTTATGGTGTTAGTGCTACACTGAACCAACTTGTTTTGAGTTGGATGCCGACGAAATTAAGATAATTGGGAGAATAAGAAAAGAAAGAATTCAATTTGGTTCAGTTTATAGTGTGTTTGAAATTCTTCTATGATGACTCGTATTTGGTTGTCGAGATTCTTGACATAATTGTTGAATGAGTTACCTTGATTGAATTGTAGGAAGAAAAGTGGCATAGTTATTCGAGATTTGAAAAGCATGCCTTGAGCTTGCTTATTGCTGGTCCGGTTTTATGGGTTGTTGGTTCAATTCATAATTCATGCCAAATTTATGAGAGATCAGATGGTCATGTTCAGATTATGCAAGCAAGTGTATATGTCCCATTCTTAATGGGTAGCTTGTTGCTTGTGGTGGGCGCAATTCTCAACAAGCATAGTATCGATGAGGTTGGTTCAGTTCACTCCGGCTTGAGTTACCTAGTAAGTTCACTTTTTCATCTTATTTCAAATGGTTCACCAAAAATCATTCTTTTGATTTAATACCCAAACTTCAAATCTAGATAATGGGTAATTGACTGTATGAATTTACATTGAGGGTTTATCTTGTTGTGTTCTTTTCACTTGTATGTCCAGCGAGAGAGTTGGATTTGGTTGGGAATATTCGGCAGTCTATTTTTGTTCGTTGGAGGATTAACTAATGTAGCTAAAGTGTTCAAGATGCAACAAATGGAAGGAGTCAGGCTAGAAAAGTTGCGTGGCGGGGCACAGGAGAGACTCAACAGGGATAGGGAAGGTCAAGTTCCTCTTATACTAGAAGACCAAAGGAGAAGAACGATACAGATTGAAGAAGCAGGGCAGCCACCGGTAGTCCAGACATCGTACAAGGATGCTCTTGTCAGTCGCTCTGAAGTATAAGATGGTAATTTCTTCGTTGTTCCTAATACCTTGAAATGTTCACTTCACTATCACATACCAAGTATTATTTGTTTCAAATAGAACCCAATTTTGTGATCGAAGTATGATTTTAGTGGTACATAGTGTTTAGTGTTATCAATTTCTTCGAGTCGTTCACTAGTTTTGCTATGCGGACAGGTACAGTTATACTCATTCCGGTGGTCCTACTTTGGCAAATGTGAAATGAAGCTGTCCAGGATAGAATGTTGAGGATTGACTTTTCCTCGATGAAAAGATAGCAGGTTCTAGAATTTAAATTGTCCAGGAGCAACATCTATCTAGTAACAATTAGATAAACCACGTGTACGTCTTTTGCATAATACATATTGCTTTCTTGCCATCATCCAGGTTTCTCTCTACTCAATAATATTACAGTTGTTAACATTGATAGGTCTGCAGTTTCTCTATTTTATAGCAACATAAATCGTGTAGCTAAATCTTGGAATTGTTTAAGAAGGATTTTGGTTGGAATTTATTCCGAGAAAACAAAAAGGTTAAAACTTCTTTAAGGGATGCCCAAAATCTGATCTGCTGAAAGTCTAGGTTTGGGAAATCTGTTTCTACAAGCCAAAGCTATTTCCAAACTTGTAATGCTTGTTTCATGCTTTTTGTGTCTTCTTCTACGGGGAGCTCAAAAAATTCAATTTCCCATTGCTTAATCTTTTTGTTCTCGCCTGGTATATGGCTTGCTTCAAATGGAGCTTTGAGTCCTAGTATGTCCAACATCATCGACCCGAAGGTGTAAATATCATTTTTCTGCCACACTACCTTCTCTGGGGCAACGATATCGTTTGCTTCTGAGATTTTCTGTTGTCACATGAAGGGAACTTCATCTAGCTCCTCTGCCAATTGTCTGAAACCGTAATCTGATAAACATGCTGTGAAAAATCTGTTTTTATTATGACATTGGATGCTTTAATGTTGTGTTTGTTAAGATACTCTTCTCGTTGATATCCTGTTGCGACATCTATGATTATTATGAGCCTCATCTCCCAGTCCAAAGGGGTGTGGCCTAGAGATCTTGCACCTGCACCACAATGATTTACTCGAACAAGGCGATCCAAGAGCTTAGTAATAATGGAAGTAGACTTGCAGATAGCAAATGTTGTGTATGTTAACAGCGAAGGGTGCTAGATGATGTGAAAGCTGTGAGAGAAGGTAAAGTTGTATTGATTAGAGGTTAACTGATACAGGACAATGATACTCAAACAAGGACTGAATCAACTAACACTAACGGTAAATCAAGAAACAGAAAAATGACAAAACAAAGAGAGATAAAAACATAAACTGTAACTAACTCCGTTAGTACTAACTAAGACAGCTAGCTAGCATAAAATGAGAGCATGACAATGCCATGCTCTAACAGTCTCCCTCCAGCTGA
>JAJJMC010001127.1:17801-57937 GCA_023531435.1 Papaver californicum
GAAGAAATTTAAACTGAGATTTGAATAGACCCTTGGTAAAAAGATCAGCTACTTGATATAGAGCAGGAACAAAATGAAATTTAAGGAAGCCAAGAGTAACCAGATTCCTAACACTATGATAATCCACCTCAATATGCAAATACAATCAAGCGTATCATGTTTAGTTAACCAGTCTAACGAATACTTGTTTTGAGTCAGAGTTAAAATATTTGATTATCATACTTAGCTTCAATCCCTAAGAAGTAATGTAAAGGACCAAGATCCTTCATAGTGAATTCAGTCTTCAAAGCATCTATCAATTCAGTTAAGGAGGAGTCTGATGAGCCAAGTAAAATGATGTCATCAACAAAAACACGAAGAAACATCTGACAAGAAGAATTGTTGTAGTAGAAGAGCGAATTGTCACAAACTGATTTGGAGAAGCCATAAGAAAGAAGGAAGCCAGAAAACCTATCAAACCAGGCTCTAGGAGCTTGCTTAAGTCCATACGGATGTTCAGCTGAGGCAAATCCAGGAGGTTGCTCCATGTAAACATCTTCTGCCAAGAGCCATGTAAGAATGCATTTGAGACATCAAGTTGTTTAATGGACCATTTTCTCGTGAAAGCCAGACTTAGAACACATCTTATGGTGGTTGCTTTAACCACAGGACTAAAAGTCTCCTCAAAATCAATTCGATCCTTTTGGTGAAATCTCTTTGCCACTAACCTAGCTTTATGCCTATCCAAAGTACCATCTGCCTTGAGTTTGGTCTTAAAGACCCACTTACAGCCTAATACATTCATGGAAGGCTCATAGGGTACTTCCTACCAAGTACCATTAGAATATAAAGCTTCATACTCATCCTTCATAGATTTAATCCAAACTGGTATCTTTAGAAGCCTCTTCAAAGGACTTCGATTCAGTGGTTTCCTGACAAGAGTGGTAAAGGCTAAAGAAATTGGATGCCTAGTGTGACAGTTTGCTACAAAATCAAAGGGTAAAAGTTTAGGAATATGAATACCTGACTTAGACCTTGTTTGAATTGATATAGAAGGAGGCACTGAAATTTACAAGTCCTTACTCTTTGAAGTTTGAGGAAGCTCAGCAACATAAGGAGATGTAGATATATAAGTATCAGGTATGAGTGGTACATTAGCAGGGATCTTAGGTGAAGGAAAAGCTTGTGTTGGTAAAGAAGTACTTGAACTGGATGAAGTAGCAATTTCAACAAAAGGAAATTTAGACTCATCAAAGACCACTTGAGTACTAATATAAACCTTTTGAGTTTTTGGATCATAGCACCTGTAGCCTTTATGGTGCATACTGTACCCAAAGAAGATGCAAAGAGTTGATTTGGACTCAACTTGTCTTTCATGTAGGGAGCAATGTTTGGTAAAACACAAACATCCAAAAACTTTCAAGAAGGAATAATCTGGTTCACAACCAAAGATCATCTCATAAGGTGCTTTGTAGGATAAAACCTTAGAAGGAATCCTATTTATAATATAGACTGCAGTAGAGAATTATTCAAACCAAAACCTTTTTGTTAAAGCAGAGTTAAAGGCTAAAGTGTTACCAACTTCTGTCACATGCATATACTTCCTTTCTGCAGCACCATTTTGCTGACGCAAATGAGGACAAGATATCCTAACTAGAGTTCCAGAAGAATCAAGATATTCTCTCATTGGTCCTTTCATTAATTCACAAGCTCCATCACATTGAAACACTTTTAACTTTCATATCAAGAAAATTTCCCATTAAAGTTTTGAATTGAATAAAACATTGTAGACTATTAGACTTGTGCTTCATAGGATAAATCCAACTAAACTTGCTAAAATCATCAACAAATAGAATGCAATATTTATATCCAAGATTGGAAGAAACTGGGCACCCCAAATATCACAATGGATCAATGCCATAGGCATACTAGATACAGAATCTGAAGAGTAAAAGGGTAAACATTTACTTTTTCCTAATTGACATGAAGCACAAATTGACTGAAAAGATGTATTAGTAAGTCTAATATCTGCAGCAGCATGGAGCTTTAGTACAATCTTGTTTGCAGGATGGCCCAATATGCTATGCCACAAGGTTGGAGAAGCTACAATAGATGTGAGAGCAGCATGCGTTCAAGAAGTGAGTTGAGTAGAGAGAATTGGATACAGACTATGTTGCATCTTTCCTCTAGAAAGTACTTGTTTGGTCTTCAAAGACTTTATTTCATAACCCCAAGGGAAGAATTCAAAAGAACAATTTTTATCATGAGTAAATCTTGCTATTGAAATGAGATTATGTTTTAAATGAGGAACATAAAGAATTTTTGGTAGAGTAAATTCAGTAGAATTTGATGATAAAACAACTGAAGTTATGGGTAAAAGCTTACCATCACCAACCATGACCTGGTCAGATCCATTATATGAAGTAGTGTTCTGATGTATAAAAGCATCATGAGTCATATGACTTGTTGCTCCTGAATCTGGAATCCATATAGGACCTGAAGAAGTATTTTCCCAATATCCTCTACTCACAGATTCAACTACTTGTGAATTAGAGTAAGTAGCAAAGGCCTCATCATAAACATTCCAAGAGCTAGAAGTACTACATGAATTTATGTCCAAACCAACAAAAGCCTTTTGAAAAGGTGGTAAAGGTGCACTGCTATTTCTAGAAGCAGCATATCAAAATCTACACCTATTTGTAAAATGTCCAGGCTTATTACAAATCTGACAAGTAACACTAGTAGTGTTAACAACTTGTTTTTGATGAGGATTAAAATCAGTTTTTCTGAATCCAGGAGGAACAGATGAAGGATGTGGAGGACTGACTCCCCAAGAGTTAGAAGATGATGAATTCTTGAAAGCAGGGTTAGATGAATTCTTGAAGGTAGGATTAGATGAATTTGCATATTTCTTAACAAAGAATGCAGAATTAACAAGATCTGTAGTAAAAGGAGAATGAGACTCACTTTCTTGATCTCTCATCCACTGCATATGGTTGACCGAGAGCTTAATTCAGAAAATTAAAATGGATTTTCTCTATTTTGTGCAGTAATAACAAAATGTGTATAAACTCTACCTAATCCAGAGAGAGTATATATTACCAAGTCGGAATCCGGCAGCGGTTCTCTAATTTCAGCAAGAGAGTCAGATATGATTTGATTTGATGAAGAAACTCAAATATTAAAGCATTTCCTCTTCTAATTGAGTGAAGTTGAGATCTTAACATTGATTTTCTTGCAAAGAACTGCTCAGTGAAAATTCGAGAGAGCTGAAGCCATTTTTATCTAAGCATATTTCTTACCAAGAAGTTCAGCAGCAATAGAGGGAAGAACTGTAGCATTTATACAAGAACCAACAAACTGATCAATTTATTGATGCAGTTCGGATCGTAAAAAGTCACAGTCTCGGAATGACTTGAAATTAACTGTTTTCCGAATTTTTAATATTTTTTTAGTATTTTTCTAATTTTTCTTTTACGTCGTTTAGGGTTTTTGGAATGTTTGGAGGACATATAAATATTGGGAAAGCCGTTTTTGGCTGGAGTTTTTTGGTTTTAATAATAAATTGAGTTTCTGGAAACTAGGGTTTCTACGAACTTTCGTTTCCATTTGCTTTTGATTCGGCCACTCTCACAAGGCGTAGGCATCATTTGGTATCAGAGCCAGGTTGATTATCAATGGCCGAACATGGACGTGGACGTGGTGGTCGTGGCGGTCGTGGTAGGGGACGAGAAGAGGATCCCCTGAACGAAGAAGGTCTGCGACAACGAGATCTGCGTGATGTTGAGAACGATGATCTGAGACGACATGTTCGAGCACTCCAACGACGCCTCTCGCGTTTGGAGACCTCCACCGACGCAGATTCTGAATCGGCTTTACAAACTGATGACAAGATGACGTCGAAAACCCTTTTGCTCGTGAGGAGGAGCGAAGGAATCACAAGAACCAATGGGCTGATCCTTTATGGGATATTGGCATGAGGATTGAGATCCCGGAGTTTGAAGGTAAGGCTCATCCTGATGAGTTTATTGATTTGTTGAATACGGTTGAACGTGTTTTTGATATCACTGATAGCAATAAAGTAAAATTGGTTGATATTAAATTAAAGAAACATGCCTCAATATGGTAGGAACACGTTAAGAAACAGCGGTCCAGGGAGGGCAAGTCCAAGATTCAGACGTGGGAGAAGATGAAAAAATTATTGCGGAGGAAGTTTCTTCCCGAGCATTATAGGCAGGAGGCATTTATTGATTACCATATCTGTAAGCAGGGGGATTCAACTGTTGAGGAATTTACTAACGAGTTTGATCGTTTGCAGATGCGCTGTGGTGTCGAGGAGGAGGAAGAGCAAACGATTGTTCGATATTTCGAGGGGCTCCGTGCAGATATTTCTAACGTTGTCCAGTTGCAACAGTTTTGGACATTTGAGGATGTTTTTCGGCTTGCTCTGAAAGTTGAGAAGCAGTTGAAAGGAAAGAAGGTAGTGAGTCGATGGTCGGGAAGGGATTCTGCAAATTTTCGTGGCAGTGGATCTGTTTCTAGTTCATTTAAACCAGCGGCGCCAACAGCGGCAAAGACACCAGTACCTGCAAAACCTGGACAACCAGCGAGATTGGTCACAGAGTGCGATATCTGGTTTGTTGTTTCAACTGTCAGGGTTTCGGTCATATGCAAGCAGACTGTCCGAATAGACAGATTATTACATTTTTCAGTGACGATTGTTTTCCATCATTTGACGTATCGGAAAATGAGGGAGCGATGTCAGATGAGAACGCAGAAATATTATATGCGGACCAGGGTGCATCCTTAGTAGTTCGTCGTGTGCTTAATGTCAGTGCTACCGAGGATGAGCAATGGTTAAGGTACAACATTTCCATACCAAGTGCACAACGAATGGGAAGGTCTGTAATGTGATCATTGATGGAGGTACCTGCGAGAATGTGGTTTCTACTACCATGGTGGATAAACTTGGGTTGAAGACGGTAGATCATCCACAACCTTATAAGCTCTCGTGGTTAATTAAAGGGAGTGCGCTGAAGGTGAATAAAAGGAGTTTAGTGCAGTTTTCGATCGGTAAGCGGTATCAGGATGAGGTCTGGTGTGATGTTGTTCCTATGGATGCATGTCATCTTTTTCTTGGCCGTCCATGGCAGTTTGATCGCAAGGTAAAACATGACGGCTTCAAAAACACTTACACCTTCAAGAAGGATGGAGTTACTATCACTTTGTGCCCCAGTCCTGACTTGAGAAGCGACAGTGTTGATAGCATCGTTGTGAAGGATGTCGGGAGCAACAATCTGTTAACTAAGTCAAGTTTTATCCCTGCATCGGAAGAGGCCAGAAGTTTCTTTGTGTTAGTAGTAGTTAAGGGGAACGCAAACGACATGGGTGTGCCGGAAGTAGTGCAGTCTCTTTTAGAATCATATGCGGACGTATTACCAGCAGAGATTCCCCCGGGCTTGCCTCCTATGAGAGATATTCAGCATTGTATTGACCTGGTTCCCGGTTCATCTATCCCAAAAAATGCGGCATATCGTTTGCGGTCTAAGGAACATGAGGAGCTGCAGCGATAGGTGATGGAGTTAGTGGAGAAGGGTGTCATTCGAGAAAGTATGAGTCCATGTGATGTTCCGGCCTTGATGATTCCTAAGGCAGATGGATCTCTGAGAATGTGTATGGATAGTCGGGCGATCAATAAAATCACCATCAAGTACAAATTTCATATTCCTCGGTTTGATGACCTACTGGATCAGCTACATGGTGTCGTTGTGTTCTCAAAAATTGATTTGCGTAGCGGATACTACCAGATTCGGGTTAAGCCAGGGGACAAGTGGACAACAGCTTTCAAGACACGGTATGGGCTGTATGAATGGATGATCATGCCATTTGGGTTATCGAATTCGCCAAACACCTTTATGCGGTTAATGAACCAGATTTTCAGGTCATTTATTGGTAAGTTTGTTGTTGTTTATTTTGATGGTATTCTGGTTTATAGTCACTCAGTAGAGCAGTATATGGGCACCTGAGACAGATTTTTGAGGTGCTGCGTGAGCAGAAGTTGTATGCTAATGCCAAGAAGTGTCACTTTTTAACTGAGGAAGTGACGTTTTTGGGGTACGTGGTTACCAAAGATGGAATACGTATGGATGCGGGAAAGGTTGATGCTATCACGAGTTGGCCGACGCCGACTAGTATCCATGATATTCGAAGTTTCCATGGCTTGGCCTCCTTCTATCGTCGTTTTATCCGGGATTTCAGTAGCATTATTGCACCAATTACAGAGTGCTTGAAAGGTGGACAATTTATGTGGACCAAAGGGGCAGAAGAAGGATTTTAGCTTTTGAAATTGAAGGTAACGCAAGCTCCTGTTTTGACTTTACCTAATTTTGATGATGTTTTTGAGGTTCATTGTGATGCTTCGAACGTGGGTATTGGTGGAGTCTTGAGTCAAAACCGGAAACTGATCGTTTTTTTCAGTGAAAAATTATGTGATGCACAGCAGAAGTACTCTACTTATGATAAAGAGTTTTATGCTATTGTTCGAACTCTGAATCATTGGCAGCATTACCTCTTATCTAAGGAGTTTATGTTATATTCTGACCATGAGGCGTTGAAATACATACAGGGTCAGCACAAGCTGAATTTTCGTCATGCTAAGTGGGTAGAGTTTATTCAGATTTTCAATTTTCTGATCAAGCATCAAGCAGGTACGCAGAATCAGGTGGATGATGCTTTGGGTCGGCGACATTCCTTGCTAGCTACTATGAAGGCGCATGTTGTGGGTTTCGATACTTTTCGTGAACTGTATCGCGATGACCCTAATTTTCGTGATATTTGGGAGAAGTGTACACATGGGAGTTTCCAGCAGTTCTTGATTCATGAGGGATATTTGTTCACGGGAAACAGACTGTGTATTCCTTCTTGTTCCTTGCAGGAGGCAATAATTTCTGAGATTCACGGAGGTGGTCTTGCGGGTCATTTTGGAAAGGACAAGACTGCGTCCTTGATTTCTCTTCATTTCTATTGGCCTAGGATGGAGAAGATGTGGCTAGGTTTGTTGAGAGGTGTCGGATCTTTCATATTTCCAAAACTCGTCACAGTAATGCGGGTTTATACACACCCTTGCCAGTTCCTATCGCTTTGTGGGAAGATGTTAGTTTAGATTTTGTAATGGGTTTACCGCGAACTCAAAGACAGAAAGATTCCATCATGGTTGTGGTGGATCGTTTTTCTAAAATGGCGCATTTTGTTCCCTGCAACAAGACATTTGACGCGACTCAGGTAGCACAGTTGTATTTTCGGGAGATTGTTAAGCTTCATGGTGTTCTGAAATCTGTCACTTCTGACCGGGATGTGAAGTTTGTTAGTCACTTTTAGCGGACTTTGTGGCGTAAATTGGGATCGAAGCTTTAATTCAGTAGATCCTACCACCCTCAGACAGATGGGAAAACAGAGGTTGTAAATCGGAGTTTAGAAAATTTGTTACGCAGCCTTGTCGGTGACAGTACGTGTCAGTAGGACTTGGTGTTGGCGCAAGCTGAATTTGCTTATAATCAGTCTCAGAATAGGACTACGGGAAAGAGTCCTTTCCAAGTTGTATACATGCGCAATCCGATCACCCCTCTAGATATGGTGCCTATTCCTATCACGGGACAATTTAGTTCTGATGCGGAAGACCAGGCCAAACAGATTCAGAAGTTACATGAACAAGTGAGACGTCGTATTATCCAGCAGAATAATAGGTACAAGTTGCGAGCTGATAAGCGTCCGAAGAAGGTTGTCTATCAAGAGGGATATTTAGTCTGGATTCATTTGAGGAAGGAGCGTTTTCCTAGAGGACGATGGGGAAAACTGCAGCCACGCGCGGATGGCCCTTTTAGAGTTCTCGAACGAATCAATGATAATGCATACAAAGTCAAATTGCCTGGTGACTACAATGTGTCGGCTACATTCAATGTTGCTGATTTGTATCCGTACCATGGTGACAGTGCAGATGAAGCAGGTGATGCAAACGAACTAGACTCGAGGTCGAGTCTTTTTCAAGAAGGGGAGTATGATGCAGTTCGGACCGTAAAAAGTCACAGTCTCAGAATGACTTGAAATTAATTGTTTTTCGAATTTTTAATATATTTTTTAGAATTTTCCTAATTTTTTTTACGTCGTTTGGGGTTTCTGGAATGTTTGGAGGACATATAAATATTGGGAAAGCCGTTTTTGGCTAGAGTTTTTTGGTTTTAATAATAAATTGAGTTTCGGGAAACTAGGGTTTCTACAATTCTTTCCGTTTGCTTTTGATTCGGCCATTCTCACAAGGCGTGGGCATCATTTATACCCACTCTAGATACATTGGATTTGATCTTTGAAAATTATTGATTGGTATCAATGAAGTTTCTGGAGGAATTGATCCATCCACATAACCAAAAATATTTGTACTAATCAAAATAGAAGAAATCTGATCTTTCCAAACTAGAAAGTTTGAAGAATCTAGCTTCACAGAGACAAAATTTGATATGTTTTGAAAAGGTAAAGGATTAAATCTATGATAACTAAAGTAATTTGAAGATTATTGTTGTGTGTAAGGTGGTTGTTGTTGTTGATGATGTTGTGTGTGGTGGTTGTTGTTGATATTGTGTTGGTGGTTGTTGTTGTTGGTGGTGGTGGTTGTGTTGATGATGATGGTAGAGGTGGAAAATATTGTTGATTTTAAAACATTGTATTGTTGTTGTTGTTAATATCTGCAGCGGAAGATTGTGAGTTTTGAGTTTTTCTCACCATTAATGGTGGAGGTTGTTTGCAGGTTTATGTTGTTGAAGAAAGTTGAAAGAAATTTCTCTTATGGCTCTGATACCATGTGAAAAAAGGTAAAGTTGTATTGATTGAAGCTTAACTAATACAGGACAATGACTACTGTTTTATATAGCAGACTCGGACAATGACTGAGTCAATTAATATTAATGGTAAATCAAGAAACAGAAAATGACAAAACAAAGAGAGACAAAACATGAACTGTAACTAACTCTGTTAGTACCAACTAAGACAGCTAGCTAGCATAAAATGAGAGCATGACAATGACATGCTCTAACAAAAGCAGTCCTCACCATTAAGTAGGTCGGCAAGGCTACCCATGGGAGAGTAATCACATATAACAATTTTGATCCTCTTTGCAAAAAAGTAGGCTCTAACTGGCACCAAATTCTTGCACGCGCTGCCAATATAAGCCAGTTTATGTACTTTCTTTCCGAGTTTTGTTTTACAAACAATCTTTAGGAAGAGTTGTGTCGATCGGGAGGAGGATGCAAGGTATTCATGATAAAGATATTTGTCAAGACATTGAAAAACAAGGTTACACCATCTGCTACATATCCCATTTTCCTCATATGTCAATTTTTATATCTATAACACCATTTATACCGTTCTTTCATCCTCTCATTTTCATGTTATGGATAACCTCACAAGCAATAACAGTATTTTCAGAGATTTACCTCCCAAGGATGAAAACAGATTAAATTGGAGATATAAGTTTGGCAAAGAAAAGTTTCTCATTTGAGCAAATAATTTAGACATGATCTTGTAATTGATGTTACAAAGAGATATAGGTCTGTAACGAGCTTGCACACTATTTCTTTTTTGGCATGGTCAATACAGAGACATCTAGAGTATACACTACTTTATTCAAGAAAAGAACCTTTTTAAATTTTCCTAGATATTCACTACTACACTTGTTCTACCAAAAAGTGATACACGGTGTTAGAGATTCTCATGCTTGAAGTCAAAACTTTAAGTAATGAGCCGAAGTCACTCAAACCTTTGACCTCAAATGCGCACCGTGGGGTTCGCCTAGAGGCCATGACCAACTTAGATATCAATCAATTTAGTTGGCCAGAAGATTGATTCTCATATTTAAAGTCAGTAGTTCAAATAATGAACGAAATCACACCCAGACCTTTGACCTCAAATATGAAAATCAGACACCTGACCAACTAAGCTATCCCATTTGGTTGTGTTAAAAGGTTCATCATGTGTCTCAGAGTGCTTGCTCCCTAATAGGGTGTTTGGATACCACTTAAAAAGTTACTTTTTGATCTCTAGAAGTAAAAAAGTCAGAAATTAATTTGGATACACAATTTTAAAATGACCTTTAGATATAAAAATATTAACTTTTTATGAAGAAAAATATATTATTTCTGACTTATGCTTCTGGAGAAGTAGAAGTGCTTCTGCTTCTGGTATCTAAACACTCTATAAATATAGACAATTGCACTTGTTCTACCAATAAGTGACATGCCAGAAATAGTATTGTGCGCATCAAATGTGGCATTCACACTTTGGTTTTAGTCAACCAAATAAACAAGTAAAGAATAAAATAGGAGTCCCATGAAAGGGAACGGAGGGGGGCGCCAATTTCAATCTAACAATTCTGGGAGAGATAAGGTTTTTTGGATTTCCTCCTGATTATTGTAAGGCTCAGAAATACACAAGCAGCTCTCTCATAGACACTCCCCATTTGCCCATCTTTGGGTCTCTCTCTGTTTTACAGCAGCAGCAGCAGCAGAAGAAGAAGAAGAAGGAGAAGAAGCAGAAGCAGGAGGAGGAGTTCTGCACCCAAATTTATCTTCTGCAATTCATAAATCAAAGGTATTTTAGGGTTTTGGAATTTGACGCCATGACTGTTCTTCAAGCTTATCTTCTATGTAAACCCTCTTCTTATTCAATCTCAAAATTCCAAGTTTCTTCTGATCAAACCCGTTTTACTTCTTCTTCTTCTATTGTATCTTATTCTTATCTTAAACCATGGCTAGGGGGATTAGGATTACATAAATCTCAATTGAGATTTTCTCTTAGGTATAATAAACCCTTGACTGTCACTTCATGTGTAATGCCATCTGATAATAAAAATCCAATCTTGGAATCAAATTCAGACCAAAGTTTGGATAAAAATCCAGACTTTGAATCAATCCCAGATCTTTCTGAAGAGAAATTTGATGACCAGAAGTTGAGTGAAGAAGAAGGGGATGTTAGTATTAGTTCTTCTTCTTCTTCTACTACTCCTGTAGTTGTGAATGAAAATACAAATAATGTGGATGAAGTGAAAACTGATAAGAGATTACCAATTCTAGTGTTCTTAATGGGAGTATTTGCTTCAATTAAGAAAGGGTTTGAAAAGCTTACATTTTTAGAATGGTTTGAAAAACGGTGGCCATTTTGGAGACAAGAAAAGAGATTAGATCGTTTAATTGCCGATGCTGATGCTAATCCGAAAGACCCATTAAAGCAAAGTGCTTTACTTGCAGAGCTTAATAAACATAGGTATGCATGTTTCTTCACTTACAAATCGTATCGTTTTTGTGTTATGGTAATGGATACTAACTGGTTGTATGGTTGCATTGGCAGTCCTGAAGGTGTTATTAGGCGATTTGAAGAAAGAGACCATGCTGTAGATAGTAATGGAGTTGCGGAATATCTTCGAGCACTCGTGGTTACTAATGCCATTATGGATTATCTTCCTGATGAAAAATCTGGAAAGCCTGCTAGTCTTCCTTCATTGGTAACATTTCCTACTGCCAAAGTACTACTATAATTGTTTGAGAAGTGAAGGCCACTAACTTTGACCTTTTGCAAACAGTTGCAAGAGTTAAAGCAACGTGCAACAGGGAACATGGATGATCCATTTTTAAGCCCTGGCATATCTGATAAGCAGCCTTTGCATGTAGTAATGGTAACAGATGCAAACTCCTTTAAACACTAATTTGGTCCGGTTACTTTCCTATTGATAGCTAATAGCTATGTAGCGAACTGGTGATATCCTGGAAGTGTTTCCTTCAAGACCTGCAACTCTTAGTTTATGTTTATTTTCTGTTGATAGGTTGACCCTAAGGCGTCAAGCAGATCAACACGTTTTGCGCAAGAGATCATCTCAACCATCTTGTTTACAGTTGCTGTTGGCTTGATGTGGTGAGAAAAGTTCCATAACTCTTAACGCGATAGTAGGTTTGATATAATATGTTGTTGTTTGACTGTCTTTTGTACTTCTATAGACATTATTTTTCTGTCCAGGTCGGTTTTCGGATGGCAACTCAACTGAGTACAGTAAATGCACATGATTTTTCACGACAAATGTTTTTTCACAGAATGGGTGTACCTTTTTCAGCATATACATACATGATGTCTGAAGTGCTTTAAATTTGCTAGGGTAATGGGTGCAGCTGCTCTTCAAAAGTATGTCGCAGGCTTAGGTGGTATAGGTGCTTCTGGTGTTGGGTCAAGTTCTTCCTATGCCCCAAAAGAGTTGAGTCGAGATGTTACACCAGAGAAGGTAGATATGTTCGCCTAAACTATATCAAATTTGCAGCTTGTAGAATACCCATTTGTGTTGTGATCTTGTCACGAATCTTCAGTTTGCTATTGTTTTTCTTTACATCTTGTTCTTGTCTATCAAGTAATTTGGGTTAAAGGTCAGATTCAACTAGATCACATGGAAAAATTTGAATGCTTATGAATCACAATTGTGCTTCAATCCTTTCTAACTGGTGTAGGCATATAACCATCAAATTTCTGCATCCCACTAACTTTTTGACTTTGATGCAGAATGTAAAAACATTCAAGGACGTAAAAGGTTGTGATGATGCAAAACAAGAACTTGAGGAAGTAGTGGAATACCTGAAGAACCCAGGGAAGTTTACACGCCTTGGAGGCAAGCTGCCCAAGGTATGTTTAGATGTATTAACAGGATACTTCTTTGTGAGTGTTGTAGTTTACACTTGGTGCGGTTGTGCTTCTTTGTTTATCCTCCCTCTTTCATTAACCATTTATCATTTTTTATTTGGATCCTGCTTTCAGGGAATCCTTTTGACAGGTGCTCCTGGGACTGGTAAGACTCTGCTTGCCAAGGTAATGGGTTATCTGTATTTGCTTTCTAGGTGGTTCTAATTTTTATATTCCTTTTTCTTCTCTTCCGTGAATTCTTATCCTCCCTCGTGAATATTGTTTTCGTTTGCATGTGTGAAGGCTATCGCAGGAGAAGCTGGAGTACCTTTTTTCTACAGAGCAGGTTCAGAATTTGAGGAAATGTTAGTTGGCAGTCCTGTATCTTTGGTCTGCTTACAAAATGCCATATATTATATATCTATGCAATACTGACTTCAGTTTTTACCTTTTAATTCCAGGTTTGTTGGTGTTGGTGCTCGCCGTGTTCGTGCGTTATTCCAAGCTGCTAAGAAAAAGGTCAGTCTCTTGATAGTTGAACGTAAATAGTCCCTTAATACTGAACACCCTCTTGGTAATCACCTGAGGTTCTTATTGCTATGAGTTAGAGAGTATTTGGTGCTTTCTTTCTAGTTTCCTAGATTCATAAACCTCATTTTCTGTTTCAATTTCTCTGTATTTGTCCTGGAACTTCCGAACTACAATTCTTGTTCCTTAAAAAAGAAAAGTTATGATGGGTTTGCCATTTGTTCAGATATATGATATGTTTGTGCTGAATGCTGATACCTTCTTTATATCTATTAACTTCGCTACTAGGCTCCGTGCATCATATTCATCGATGAAATAGATGCAGTTGGGTCTACACGTAAACAATGGGAAGGCCATACAAAGAAAACGTTGCATCAGTTGTTGGTTGAAATGGACGGATTTGAGCAGAATGAGGTATGTTTTGACGAGCTCTCCTGGTTAGTTTATAAATTTTCTCCCGCAGTATGTAACCCATGTACCACTTTCTTGTCTAGGGTATAATATTGATGGCAGCAACAAATTTGCCCGATATTCTCGATCCTGCTTTAACAAGACCTGGTAGATTTGACAGACACGTAAGTTATCTTAAAAGCTCCGGAACATTGCAATTTTTCTTACTGTTCGTTTTCCTTCTCTGATGTTGTATTTTCTGGAGATGTTGACATTTAACTTTGTTTCCACTAGATTGTCGTACCAAACCCTGATGTTCGAGGTCGTCAAGAGATATTGGAGCTCTATTTACAGGACAAACCATTGGCTGAAGATGTAAATGTTAATGCAATTGCACGTGGCACTCCTGGATTCAACGGGGCAGGTGTGTGCTTTTATCCATCGAGAATGTGCATTTGCATTGATCCCAGATTCACAGATATACTTTATTCTGACACTTCATAATACCCTCTGATTCTACTCGGCTCTTCACTTTTCTCAAATTTCCTTATTCTCTTCTAATAGATCTGGCAAATCTTGTAAACATTGCTGCCATAAAGGCTGCTGTCGATGGTGATGAGAAGTTGACTTCTACAAACTTGGAATTCGCGAAAGACAGGATAATGATGGGCACAGAGAGAAAAACAATGTTTTTATCAGAAGAATCCAAGAAGGTAGCTTGAATAAGGGAGCAAATTTCAGTTATGAGTGAAATAAACCAGGTGTATCCTACACATGTATAGGCTTATTAGCATGAAATTTGATTTGATTTTTTTTTTTTGCAGCTTACTGCATATCATGAGAGTGGCCATGCGATTGTTGCATTCAATACTGAGGGAGCACATCCTATTCACAAGGCTACAATAATGCCTCGTGGCTCTGCCCTGGGCATGGTTACACAGCTACCTTCGGATGATGAGACATCAGTAAGCAAGAAGCAATTGTTAGCTCGTCTAGATGTTTGTATGGGGGGAAGAGTGGCTGAAGAACTCATCTTTGGTCAAGATCATGTAACCACTGGAGCAAGTAGTGATCTTCATACAGCTACTGAGCTTGCACATTACATGGTACTCCCTTCTAACTATGACGCACGAACTATGGATGTTTAAAAGAAACCAATATTTTCAATTAAGGCACCATCAATTCTGACGTCTCCAGCCTTCTTTATGCTAGGTATCTACTTGTGGGATGAGTGACGCCATTGGGCCAGTTTATATGAAGGATCGACTTGGAACAGAGATGCAATCACGCGTTGATGCTGAAGTAAGTTTATCAGATCTTGTTTTTTGCGCCAAGCAAGGATGTTTAATGCATTATATGTTGTATGAATGTTTCTCTCTCTCTCATGTGCTCTGTTTGATGTTGCTTAAATACAACAGGTGGTGAAGCTCTTACGAGAAGCTTATGATCGTGTTAAAGCCTTACTGAAAAAGGTACGTTGTTTATAAGATCTTATCTCTGACATCCCTTTCATAGGATAGTTTATCGAAGTTCTAACATACACGTCTTACTTTGCTGTAAAAGTGCCCTTGTCAATGAAGACCTGAAATCCCTAACCCATATGCACCTTCTCCTAAATTGTAGCTCACTTATGCATGCCAACCATTTATATTACGTAAAAGTGAACATATATGTCAAAAGCATGGTTCCAATGCATTGCTTAAACAGGGTTTGTGAAGAACCAAGTCCAACGGATAATTTTTGTTTGAGGATGACATATCTAGTTTGATGAATAGGCCTCTAGGTGGCACAGTCCAATTGGTATATCCCCTCTTGGTGAGCTGTGTAACTCGATTGCAACATGAAATAGGCCTTAACATGGAATCTCATTAGTCGGACTTGGCTAGGATTTTGGTTGAAATTCTTTCTTACTTCTGCATTTTTTTTCTCCTTCTTTGTTTCAGCATGAGAACGCGTTACATGTATTGGCAAATGCACTTCTCGAGTATGAGACTCTTAATTCAGAAGACATTAAACAAGTTCTTCTTCCCTTTGGAGAAGGACGATTCCCTGAGCAACAACAGCAAGAACAAGAAATAGAAGAATTGGCATTGGCATAAAAGCAACAGGAAATAGAAGAATTGGCATTGGCATAAAAAGCTCCTCTCACGACTTCATCCTCGAATTATCTCCCAACCATAAAGCGGAAGCGTGTACAGTGTACCAAAAAGGGTTCCAAAACCTCACAAAGTAATTTATTTGTAAAAATGTAACATGCTCTACAAAACTTCTATTTTTTTCTCTTTTCGTTTATAAGATTTTAGATCTTTTAGTGTTGTTAACATTCAATAGTTGATAGTTATAAAGTAGCAAGGAAATCTATGGTCCTCTTGACAAGACATTTTATGCTTCGCCTTGCCTACCTATACGCTTAGGGGGCAGTAAGAATCACCTATCTCATTGATGACCAATACGAAGCTTTATGTAAGTGGGACTGATAATATGCTCTGAAAGGATCACTCATATTTGTATGCTTAGAATGCGACGACAGGTTGGGGTAAACAGTCTTGACACCTCTTTACTGTGGTATCAATCGTTTTTTGTGTGTTCCACCGGATCGGTGGTCGGTGGTCGGTGGTCGCGTTGCATCTTCTCAGAGAAGGGATCTAGAACTAATATGCATTTTCCTTTTTTTTTGTGTTGTCATATACCCAGAAATAAGACTTGCTATTTACTTTTCAAGACCACAAGTGAAAACGGATAAAAAGGAATGAAGATGAGCATTTCTAAGAAAAATATCCATCTATTCCACCCATTGCCTCGGATATTTTTAGTGTGTTCGGAATGGGATTGGTCGTGTAAACACTCTTGTCACCTTATTTTATTGTGGTACAACTGGTTTTTTTGTGTGTTCCACCGGATTGATAGATTAATCATTTCATTTTACCGGAGAAGAGATCAATTAGAACTAATATGCATTCCGGTTTTATTTGTGTTGTCATGCGAGGATAATGTAATGATCACGTAATTATCTCATCAAATCAGAGAAGAGATTATCAAGTAAAATAGTGTGGATAGGCATTTCCAGGAATAGGTCAAGAGAGATAATGAATTCTCCTAAAAACATAAAAACATAACTAGGAATCTGATAGAGTGTACCAAAAATCAAACCAAGAATTAAAAGGTTTCTTAGAATGGAAATTAGTACAGGAAGATAATAAACAAAAAAACAACAATTTGGATGTTTTTGGGCACACAAGCTCCATGTTCGTAGTCTTGCCCCCATTTTTGTAATTCCTGAAAATCTCAATAAAAATGGAGCAGTGGTATCTGAAGATTTATTTTTTCTGATTGTGCTAACTTGTTGTATCGTAGACAAGCTATTGAGAAGTTACGAGGCTGTCGATGAATTCCTTGGTGTATGCTTTTCAGCGAGAGATGTTATTAGGAAGTCCTACATCTTTGATCTTCTTTATGATAATGTTGTACTTCTGTGCACTTGCTGACTGATTGAACAATAACCTAATCTTTTACTATCGTTTCAATTTACTCCCCCATCTCAAAGAATAAAATTTGGCTTAGTGAATACATATAAATAAGATTTAACACCTTATATTTGTTCCATTGTTATCTATCTTAAATAGATTTTAGGATCTGCAATTCGTATGCATACAAGCTGTGACTTGGAATACAAAACAAATGACCAGTGCCAAATATATGATGAATGCAAGATATATGAATTGGCCATCCCTTGTTACCTTTGCCACCCCAGCGGAGAAATTACAGCTTGATCGTTATGACCGTGATTTGGCTAGAACTAAAATAAGTCTGTTTTGGGCTTTTTGGAGCTACAATACCATTGAATTCAAAAATGAGAAGTAGTTGTAGTCGTAGCAACCACTTGTTATGATATAGCGTGTTTTTTTTACCGTTCAAGAGTGATTAGGATGATTATATAGGGACGCACATCAGCATGCACCCAGTCACTGGCTCTATAAAATTCATCAATTTTCTCTCATTCGTCTTTACACGATCTTTTAGTGTAGTTATTATTCAAAAAGTTGAGATTTACAGCTTTTAAATTTGTAGCACTTGGGAGCAACAAAAATCACTATCTCATGGTGACCAGTGTGAAGCTCAAGTGGGTCTGGTAATATGCTCTGAAAGAATCGTATTAATGTCCAAAAGGAAAAAGTGAAATGCAGCTTTCTTTTCTTCATTTACATTCAATTTCTTGGTCCCGTAAACTGATACTTCATCACAAATCCATATCCACCGATTACCACGTTTTACTGTGGTATCGATTGGCTTTTTGTGTTTCCATCTTGTTCCGCCGAGCTGATCGCATATCGCATAATCATTTCGTCATATCAGAGGAGATCAAGTAGAAGTAATATACACATTCAGTTCTCGAGCGTAAAACCAAATTCACTTAAGAGCCTATAATGGCTACAAATACAAGAGTGTAACTAGGGATGTTTATACTTAAGCTCGCGTTGTTATCTGATAAAACCGATCGATAAATGGTAGGAACCCAAGGCATCATTCTAAAAACTAACCATTCTAATGCAATATACTACAAGGCAAAAGATGTTAAAGGTCATGTACCCAAAATAAGAGTTGTTATTTACTTTTGCAACACAAGTAGGACAGGCAGAACTGAAAATGGATAAAAAGGAAATGAAGATAAGCATTTCCAGAAACAGGTGAAGAAGATAAAGAATTCTGATGCAAAAAATTTTTGGAATTTAATAGGGTGGTACTAAAAATCAAACCTAGAATTAAAGAGACATTTCCTAGAAATGGAAATTGGTACAAGAAGATAACAAAGAAAAACAACAAACAACAAGTTGAGGTTTTGGGCAAACCAGCTCTAAAAAGTCTTAATACTTGCCTCCACTCCCATCCCACATAACCTCATAAAATACTGGCTAATATATAATGCTAAAAATTACCAGTCAGAAGTAAAATTTACAAACCCTATCTAATAAAAGCAGTAAAGCCAGGTTTTCCAATTAGGTTCATCTCTCCTCAATACCAATACTACTAACACTTTTTTTTGCAGCACAGATATTTACAACCATTAAGTAGATACATACTCACCATTAACCAAAACCCCCAAACTTAGTTCTTTTTCTTTTTTATCACAGTAGGGTTCTTTGATCTCTCTGCAGAAGAGATGAGGTTCTTAAGCTACGGAAGACATAACACGAAGTACAATATCATTTTTTTTTATAGAAAAAAAGAAGAAGAAAGCATTAGAAAACAAACAAAAGAGCATGGGAGAGATAATGGGAGAAAGGGTGAGAGACTCCATATATGAAATTTAACTACGACCAGTCTGTCTCCAAAGCTTCCGAGTTCGGAAAGCCTCAGAAGCTTCATCCATGGTGGTTGGAAGCTCGCCCAATCACCTAAGCTTCCATTTCAAATTCGTTCAATTGGTTCTGTCCGATCCTGAACTGCGAGATGTTCTGAAACATCGGCCAGTGATTTGAGGTTACACTTTATTAATGCTTCTACAAAGTAGCAGGTCTCATCTTTGGTATTCCCTTCAGGCACATCAACCACAAAGGATTCGATCACTAGCGTCCCTGGTCTACCATCGATGATCTCTGGGTGGAGAGTGATTACTGAAGAGTAATTCTGCACAATTAAGTTAGACAAGCGAACAAGGTTAAACTATTTGAATTTCTATGACATTTGTGGAAATAACAAAGACAACGACAGGCTTTAAAAACATTATGCTGAATAAACCCCTAAAACCACCATGTAAGCATATTGGGTAATATCCCAACTCGAGTGTCTCTAAACATCTAATTCACTAGCAATGTTGTTGAAATTGAAGCAAATTATGTCATTTGGTGGAATTCAACATAACCAACCAGAAATAGAAACCTTATCTTGATTGGAGATTCATGTCAATGAAAGCTGCTTATAGTAATCACCACGTGCACTAGATTAGATTCGAACACCACAAGATATGGTGGTTACCACTTACCAGTTAATTACTGGGCCGAAATTTATTCTACAGGTGACCCTAAGCATACGTCTACTACAATTGTCCATATTTTCTTTTGATTATTAAAACCTAAATTTGGATTAACCCAATTCACCATAGCCAGAAATGTACTCTAAGAGTTACAGAAAAAACAATGGAGGAATTTGGTCAATCATAGTATCACAGGAATCAGAATTTTGAGAAGAAACAGGAGAAAAAACTTAACATAGTAATCATGCAACAGAATATACTACAAAGACTAGAGAGCTGCAACACTAAGTTCACTGAACTTCGGAAACAGTTGTTCCCCCAACAAAATCTCTATTTTCTTAAGCAAGAAAAAAAAATCAACAAACAAGACAAGTGATCTTTTAGTTAAGAACATGTTGGAGAAAATGTGTTTTATCAAAAATGTTTTGGTCTTGGTGTGAGTTGAGATTCCAACAGAACATACTATCAACAAACTCTCATAAAACTCGAAAAAAACAATGATAAGCTTGGGCTTCGCTTGCATATGGATAAAATTTTGAATAATGCAGAAATGCCAAAATTTTGTAAGAAGTTACACAACACTTAAACTGACATTTGCATTTTGGAAAGTATACAGAGGCAAAAGAGCGGCTGATTTTCGCATTTCAAGAAACAGCGAAGCTCAACTCTCCCCGCCTTTTACCTCAATCATACTAAAGACTAGATGCAAACCACAATCAAAACTAAAATTGCATCACAGCTGCATGCACATGATATACAGAAATGAAATTGAAAAATCGATTTTGGGAAAAGGTAAAATGGATGATACCTGAAGGCGGTGATCACCACCAACAATTCTAATACTGAGTATATGTTCCTCGTCATCAAGTAGCTCCAATCTCTCAGTACTGGTTGTAGCTGGTAATCCAGACTTAACATTAACTTCTCTAAGACTTCCAATCTCTAAATCACCTTGAACAACACATCTACTGATAAACGGCTTGTATTTCTGTGGTTGATCGAATCTCCTCACCAACGACCATACCTAACCAACAAAAAACAAATTATTCCATCAGATTAATCAAAACTGATAACCGAATTTCAGATTATTTCAACCAAATCATCAAATTAACAGCTCCACAGATCACCAAATCTATTTTTTCTGAGTTTCAATTAAAACAAAAAAAATTCACAGAAACTAACAACTTAGATTCCGATTGAAAACTCAAAACCGGAATCATAATTTTAAAATTTATCTAAGAAAAACAACCAAAATTGAGTCAAAAATCGGAAATTCAGCCAAGAAATTGCAAGATCTATGAAGTGATAAGAGAGTTGGAGATCTTACGAGATGAAGAGGAGCTTTGATATGTTTAACAAGAGCAGAACTACACTGATTATCTCTCATTTCATCGTGTTTATGATGTCTGTATATGTATTCATTCTCCATACTATTAATTCCACCATTTCCATTCATCTCTGCAATTCCTTTTCCTCAATTCATCAACCAAACAAATCCTCTTTTATCTATCTCGATTCCACTTTCACTCTCTTTCTCTCTAATTTCTACTGCTGCTGGTGTTTGACTTTGTCTTCTTTCTTCTTCTTCTCTAGAGAATTTGTTCTGCTGCTGCTGCTGCTCCTTCTTCTTCCACCGGCATCTGCTGTTCAATACCAAAATCCATATCTTTCATTTTCTTCTGAATGATTTTTATTATTAAAAGATTTTATTTATTTAATGAATAAAATGTGAGAACCTCTTTTTATGATTTAGCTCGCCATTTCCTGCACCGTAATATCCAGAAAACACTATAACATTTGCCATCAAATTGCATCTATAATTACGGTTACACCATCATTTTTTTTGTCTTATGATACTTTTTTCTTTGTACCAACAACCGGATAACCATCGAGCGGTCCGGTGGTTTGTTCTTGGACTACAATGAGCCCTAGGCAAGGTTTATGAGCCATTGAATTGGCTTCTCGCCTGATATAAGGAGTATTGAGTGAAATCTGATAGAAGTTAGAAGTGCATGTTCAGTGTGTCGTTATGCATCCAAGTGCACAGTAGCACAAGTCTAACTAATTTTAGTACTCTTAGTCGTGGATATCAACAATGAAATACAGCGACCGTAGTTGTTAAGAGGGTGTTTGGATACTAGAAACAAAAGTATTTTTACTTCTCCAGAAGCAGAAAAGTCAGATCCTAAAAGATATAAATAAAAAAAGTATTTTATAAAAAATTAATTTTTTACTTTCTAATAATTATTTGTAAATTTTCTTTCCAACCTAGCTTCTGATTTATTTATTTTAGTTTCTAGATGTTGAAAAAATTACTTCTTGTGGTTATCCAAACATTCTCAAAAGCACTCACTAATGCTCCTCTTCTGGGTGAAATATGAATTTAGTCCTCCATCGGAAACAAAAACAGGCCCCTTTGGCAGCTGCTATTCTTGAAAAATTATAACTCAAATACTTTTGAGTTTTAAGTCTTCTGGTAAGTAAGACATTGAGTTGACCCTATCTCGGAAAGGGTAGTTTAGTAATAGAGTATTGCTGCTTCTATCTTCTATACTTTTTCTTCTTCTCATCGTTTTCCTCCTCCCACTTTCTCGTCTGTCTAATCTGCAACTTGTGAATAAAATAGTGAGTCCAATGTCAATTTCCAGTTGTTATTTTGAATTCAGACAAAAGCATAGTCCTGTGATGATATATACTCCGTATTATATATAGAGTTGTATTATAATTTGTAATAGTAGCGCAGTAGTGTACAAAAGAAAAAATTATATACCTTCGTCTCGTCGCACGTGCAGAAGTTAAGAGCTGTTTAGATTCAGAAATGAAAATCAATTTTAAAAATTAGAAACAAAAAGAAATGTTTTCAACAAGTTAATTTTTCTGCTTCTAAAAGTTATTCTAAAATTATATATCCAAATTAATTTTTAAAAATTATTTTTAGAAATCATAAAACAATTTTTAAATGGTATCCAAACAGATAATTAAAATTTCTTAGAAATCCAATAAAAAATTCTAAAAAGAATTAGTTGTTGACTCAAAAAATTATCAATAAACTATAATATTATCAATCTAAATAAAAATCACGTCCGATTCTAAATTCACAATCTATATTTATTAGATAATGTATAAATATCTTTCGAGATTCATACATATAGTTCAAGAACCTAGTAAAATTCATTGTAATAACACGAAAGTGTCTAAGAAAGAGTTTCTGAACAATAAGCCTTGGGTACACCTGCAAAACTAGTCCAAAATCCTTCATGGGATAATCCAATTGGGACATTTAATTGTGAAGAGGTGAAAAATGAAAATGGCAGAGCTATGGCATATTGGCATGCTCTAGAATCAAAGCGGGTGGAAACATCTTCTTGTCTTTGGACTTGAGTGCTAATGCTATTCTCATGAATTTAAGAACATGACTTTTTTTTTGTTCTAGTACAACTCTGAAACCCCATATTCACTACTTTTTCAAACAAAGACTACATCTATCCACCGTCCAACCTGACCACCACCACCACGAACACAGCCAAAAGCTTCCTCCTCCTTTGTACCTGAAAAATACAATTAAGAAATCAGCTAACCAATAGCGTAGTTCCGCACGTCGAGATTATAAGATAATTAATTGTGTTTAACTCAAAAATATCTTCCTATTTTTTTAATCGATTTATTTGTACCCCAGAATGTTTTGTCCCCCGCACAGCTCTCTCTCTCGTACATTGTGGAGTTATGGGATGGATCCCATTATGAAACGCGCAAATTTTAGAGAGATGGCTGCCTCAAGCTACTTCTAAGTACTTTTATTGGTGATGCCTGCTGCTATAACGTGTATTGTGTGAGTGCACCATAAGTTGTGAAAGATGCATATAAATAAATATAAAATTTGACGATTTAAAAACACATGATCACTAGTTATATTGATGTGAATTGGTGTGCGTAGTATCACGGTCCAGTGAATTGTACCGCAGTGATAGAAACAAAATTAAAAGTTTATTATGGTTAAAATAATAGAATGAGCTAAGGCTAAGTCTTATAGAAGAAAAGAAGAGAATGATTTAATCGAAAAGCATGGCTAAAACCTCATCGTTTCTCCCCTCTTTGCTACGAACGAGGAAAATAAAAGTTGGGCGAGAATTTTTATACCTCGTTAAAAAAGTTATTTTTAAAAGATTTTATATCTTATTTTTATTTTTATTTTTATTTTTATTTTTATTTTTATAATTTAATATAAATAAAATTTTATAAATGGATCTATTTTTTGTATTTGATATCATTAATCCTTCAAAATGATGAAAGATATTTCTTTTCTTTCTTTTCTAATGCGAAATTTCATTAGATTTATTTTCCCCTTCCCACCATAAAACTTAGGTATTCCCCCAACTAATATTTCAACGCCATTCAAATAGTATATTCCCTGTTCTATAAGACTTAGCTTAAGAATTAAATTTTTAGAGGACTATTAAAAAATGGCTTTTTGAGTAGGTTTTAGAAATTTGGGGGGTGGTTGGAGCACCCCGAGCCACTCCCCGGTTTCCTCACTGGATCACTTATGGGATAGTTTGGCAAAATGTAATGTCGTTTATAGATGGTGTTTATGCAAATAACTACCCAAAAACAGGGTACTTTTGTAAACTTGATGTCCATTAAATGTGTTTATGATTGTGATTTTCTATTAAAAGCTGTGGGAAGAAGAGCCTTATTGCAAAAACTAGTTGAAGAAACTTTAATACACGTAGTAGAAGATGAAGAAAACATGCATAAGACAGATAGCAGCAGCAGCACAGGGATGATGACAGTATGCGACACATTAAATGTATCTGATGATGAATAGTCAGTCCTTTTCTGCATCTTGCCATAAAAAACAGAGTTTTGAGTTCAGGATCAAGTCTGTCTTATGCAAAAACTAGAAACCACAAGAGTGTATAGGTTCAATGTGTTTGAGATGTTTAAAACGTGAAGAAATAGATCAAGAATTTGTTGAGCATGATTATCCGATTTCTTTGTTTGTGGGCAACAAAAGATCGCGTTTTCTATGTGCTTCTCACGTTGTCCGATTGTAACCCATCCCGATATGACAACTGCATATTTTTACCATGGGCTGACTCCGCCCCTAGATGGAGGGGTGAGCCTATGTTGTCCAAAAACGAACGATACGCCACTAATATGCGCCTATGGCCTGGGATGACTCGACGCTCGCCCAAGGCACATGATGCAGAGTGTGGGCGCCTCGGGCTTCATGCAACATAGGAGGGGTCTATGGGCTTCACCTGCATTAGGATAAACCAAGGCCATGACAGTATGAAACCATATAAAGTTGTTTGACTAGAGAGATTACATGAATGATTAGATGTTTTGTCTGTGTTATTATCTTAGTAATTACACATCTATCTTGTTAATCATTTGATTGGAAGACGTAACATAGTTAGTCAAATCATCATCTCAGAAATTAAGGTGCTGGAAATTTTGCACTTATCTATGTACAACAACACACTCTTTGATAGGTTGTTGTCTCATTTAGTCGATGGAAACAATACGACCAAGTACTTGATCATGTCTTCATCATCAGTAATTCGCACTCATGTAATTTGGTTTTGGTCTATAACAAATGGGTCAAATTAAGGGACATCAAATCAGCCTTCAGGATTCTTTGGTGTAGCCCATTTCTTACGATTAGGCAAAAATAACTGAATAAGCTCATCACTGGCCCAGTATCTAAACCTTGTCAAAATGTAAAATCTTTGTATTTTTTAATAAAAAAAGGAAACTATTACTTTTTCCGTCTCAAAAAATAATATTTTTATTTTTTAAATTAATTTATTTTTAGATAAAAATAAAAAAGTAAAAATTTTCATTTTTTCTAGGACGAAGATAATATCAATAATGATAAAATGAGACGTTGTATACTTGTTTACCATGACCATGACCATGGTTTCTCCAGTTCGAGAATGTTTCCAATAACTTGATCGAGCTACAATGCATATGGAACTAACCCTGACCAGATAGGTCTTGTTCAAGCAGATGCATGCCTTGAGATCCACACCTAAACCTAAATGGCTTCAATTTTGCTCAAGAACTTTAAATAAAATAAAATTTTCAAGAAATGGGGGTCACAAAAACTTTTCTATACAATTTAAATGCTTTATAATGTAAAACTCTTAAAAAGACATCATGAACATGGTCTAAATGTCGTTTAGATTCAATCTGCTAGCATACCGCCTTCATGGGGAGTGTTGTCATGGACATTAATTTTCATTTCTAGGATTCTGCATGCTGAATTTTGAGGAAATGCAAAATAAATTAAGCCACTAGTAAGATGGGTATTTCCCATAACTTGATCGAGCTACATTGCGTATCGTTATATCGAACAAACCCTCGCCAATAGTGGCAGAGCTAGATTTTAAAAAATAGGTGGATAGGTCACAAATGCACATATATTTAAAGGGGTGTAAATGAATAAAAAAGATCAAAAATAAGCTAAAATAGTTTAAATTAGATCCGGAACCAGCTAGATTGGATAGACAATTGTACATCCATCCTTTCATGTGGCTGCTCACTAGTCAGGTCTATAACAGATGCACGTCTCGAGATCCACACCTAAGAGGCACCAATTTTGTCCAAAGACTACAAATAAAATAAAAATTTCAAGAATATGGTTCCAATTGTCTCAACTACCCACAACATAGATACCACTTGGAAGCTGCTGCTACACTCTGAATGATCGGTAACCGCAATTCATTGCAGCACCTGATTCATGCATACATTTCAAGAGGAAAGACAGACCTAACTAACTAACTAACTATATTGGTATTGACACTTGCATCAGTAAGTCAAAAGTATTGGTGCAGAGTTCTATATATATGGCCGTTTGAGCTGCAGGTGAGTAAGTAAGAAGAGGAGTAAGTTCTCTTTCTTTTTATGACTTTGGTTTCTTCCTGCCCACGAGAAAAGACTGTGATCGAGTGAAATGTGTAATCTTGAAGGCTTTTCTTTATAACATGCATCCGCACATTTGTCATTCATTTTCCTGCTTCCTGCCTTCATTACAACTCCACTTCCCCCTATGCTGCCACCCCATACAATGAATGATGCATAGTATCATTGTGTCGTCATACTCATGTAAGGGCGGTGTCCTAATAAAAAATAAATAAATAAATAAAATTAAAATTAAAATTAAAATTAAAAATAAAAAGTAGATAATTTAATAAGTGCTATCGTGTCCTCGAATACTTAACAATACAATGAATAGGCCATTAGGATTGCTACTACATAATCATACATAAATGGATATAAAATCTAACGGTTTATAAATACATATTCACTGTATTAAATCACTCGAGTGTGTGAGATTTTTTTATCAATAAAAAATTTGATGTTAGTTATGAATTCAGATCACTAATATTATCATCTAATGATTTTGCTATTATACTATAATGACATCGACTCAAGCGTGTGAGAGCATCTGAGCTTGACTCACCTTGGACCTTCGGTGATAAAATTAAAGTGTTAAGCCTTAGTGCTATGAGAATCTCCACGTGCTTAGATTCCTGAGATTCCCGTCTCTTATATAAACAAAGTAATTAACCCAATTTTCTTTCAAGTTTCATTCATTCCAATTTTAAGATCTCTCTTCATTTTCTTTCTTAATCAAAGTATTTCGATGATCACTACATGATGTGATGTCTAACAACATAGAGTAGTCCCATCATACGGATTTAAGTATTATAAGCAGCAGCAACATTCCTTCTTTGTTCACCTACTATTACTAGCTGCAAAATGCCGTACTTTCTACGGACTTTCGCAGCAGAAGAAGAAGAAATAGTTTGAGAAAAGAAATTTACCGGATCATCTAAAAATGCAATGTAAGAAAGGAGAAAGAAGATTGAACTAATTCTCCGACGATTCGCCGAGCATAATCAATTACCAGTTCTTCATCAACGTTGGCCAAAAAAAATATTCAGGTAACATAATGTGTCAATTTCATTTTCTTGCCAATGAATCAATTTTTGCACAACCTAGCTTCTCATTTTTACGTTTTTTTTCTACAATTTTTCTTATTTAAAAACGAGTGAGATCGATCACGAATGCACCAAATATTAGAACATGCATTGCCACCACACTGTTTTCGTTTTATGATGAATGTATAATTTCACCAAATTAAATAAAAAAATGGATGATTTTGATCGTCATCGGCATCATCAAAGGAAATGGTGGTTATGATCACACATTCGCTATGCAGAGATGATTTAAATTTGATTATTTCATCTTCAATTTTTTTTTTCTTATTTCTCAACAACTAATAAAGACTATGCTACGCATACCACGTGGTGTTACATGCAAAGTTTATTATGTCTTAAAAATCTCATTTAATTAGGTTTGATTTTATTTTCATAATTAGAAGATTAATTAATCAATTAGGTCTGAGTTAGCTAAGAAATTTTAACCAATAAATCGTTTATGAATTTTTGGGAACTCCAGAGACTAATTAGTGAATAAAGGACCTAAAAATACGAATATTATTTACTACGACAGAATTACAAAACCTAATCAACCCCAACAACTATCTCGTCTTCACCTAATTCATTTTCAATACGTTTTCCCTTTCATCATGTGTCATGTCCTTATGATAACTTAGCTACTTATATGCATTTCGTGTATTCATAATTTATCAGTTTCTGGGCAAACGAGTAGATGAGATCATAAATTTTGATTAAGGTTAGTCTTAAACAATAACCTCTTATCTTTTTTTTTTTTTTGCTTGTTCTAGTGTGATAGTATGCATAAACCTTTTTCCAATAATGCAAGATTATTATGGAAAAATGATTAAGCATTAGCTGGTTTAAGTGGGCCCAAAATGGGCTGGTTATTTGAGTTCTTAAGTGTCAAGGGCCTAGTACGACATCCTAAAGTACGAATTTACCCCTGATTAATCACTGTTGGTAAAGGGTAATTTGGTCAGATAACACATAATTATTTTGGTCAAATTCAGAAGAGAATGATATAATCAAGGTCACATGATCATAATTAGTACATTTTAATCAACTTTCTTAGGAAAAACCGTTTATTTTGTTTGGTTTCAAAGAATGTGAACATCTTTTTCCTCAACAAACTTTAAAAACTTCTCCCTCTATCTTTCTCTCTACACCACCACTGCAATCTTTGAGAGGGAGAGACAGAGAAGGTTTCTGCTCATCACTAATGGAATCTGCAACATTTTTACAGGTTTTCTTGACATTGTAGAGTGAAGAAGAACAAAGATGGGTTGCAGTTCAATGAGCATATCAACATCTCATATTGCAGCAGCACAAGAAATATGCCAACGTGCAAGTTTAAGAAGATCACATTCCGATCCACAGCTTCGGTGTTCGATTCGTGCAACTTCAACAGAATCGAAATTGAAAACTAGTAAGTCATCAGTGGGTATATTTCATCAATTCCAAATCTCAAGTTCGTTGCTTCCGAATAAGGTTCGGTCACTTTTGTTTGAAACGGATAAAATGAAGCTAGTTGAGCAACATTCAGAGGAGAGTAAGGGTCACGAGAGGGAGGAAGTAGAGGGAAATGGACATCTTCGTGAGGAGGAAGAGAGAGAGCAGGAGAAGAGAGCTAATTGGGTGGAAAGACTTCTAGAGCTGAGAAGCCAATGGAAGAATCGACAAACATATGATCAAACAAATGAAGAAGAGGAGGATGATTATGACCATGTAGGAGGTTGTGAGGCCGATTACGATTCAGAATCTGAGGAAGAAGAAGTGAATTTTGATAGAGAAACCTTCTCCAAGTTGTTGACAAGAGTTCCATGGTCTGATGCAAAACTGTATTCTCAGCTGGCTTTTCTCTGCAACATGGCTTATGTGATACCTGAAATCAAGGTATGCATGTCTACCTAACTTTAAGTTTCTGTTCATTTCTTAGGGTCTGACTATGTGATGGCGAAATCCCTGCAAGAGTGTTTAACCCCAACTCTAATTAATTCTTACTCTATCAGGCTCAAGACTTGAGGAAATACTACAACCTACATTTTGTGACATCTTCCTTGGAGAAGAAAGCTGAAGCTGCACTGAAAGTGAAGTTCGATCCGGGCTCCACCATGACCGACATACCCATCTCCTCTTCTTCGTTAATTGAGGAAGAAGTACTGGCAGATTATGAACAACCCAAGCGTCTTGCCCGACCATCTATAGCTTATAACATTGCTGCTTCAGCAGCAACTTACGTTCATTCTCGTGCAAAGGGTCTCCTCTCGTTGGGATACAGCCCTCCCTCTATGGATGAGGATGCAGAGGTAGAGAGACAAATCAAGATGCGAGAGGAATATGGCGGTGAGTGCTCACCTCGAGTATACAAGAAACCTGAGGTTGCAGCTTATGTTGCAGCTTCAACGATGACTACCGTGGTGGCTGCTGAGGAAAATGTGAAGCAGGAAGCAGCTAAGGAACTCCAGTCCCTACATTCCTCACCTTGTGAATGGTTCATTTGCGATGATCCGAGCACGTTTACTCGCTGCTTCATCATTCAGGTATTTGTACTTCCTGTGTTTCAGATTCTAATGCATAGACAATAACTTTCATTAAACCCGCAAGCAAAAAGTTTAAATCTAGTTTTAGAATTCTACCTGAATGGCATCTTGTTTACCCTACTCACGCTGATATCATTAAACATGCAGGGTTCAGACTCATTGGCATCTTGGCAGGCAAACCTCTTTTTTGAACCCACCAAATTTGAGGTAAGCATGTAATTATTCTCAGTTTATCATGATAAGTAAATCATTTTGCTGTCACCTAAGGTAGACCATGATGGACGTGGATGAACAATTACAGAGAAACTATTGAAATCTGTCTCTTGTAGGGAACAGACGTTTTGGTTCACAGAGGTATTTATGAAGCAGCAAAGGGTATATATGAGCAATTCATGCCTGAAATTTTAAAACATTTGAGAACATATGGAGATCTAGCGAAAGTAAGATTCATTGGTCATTCCCTAGGAGGGAGCCTTTCACTCCTGGTCAACCTAATGCTCTTATCTAGAGGGGTACTGGAATCATCAACTCTACTACCAGTTGTCACCTTTGGCTCTCCATCTATATTCTGTGGAGGTCACCGTATCCTCGAAGAACTGGGATTGGATGAGAATCATGTTCACTCTGTTATGATGCACAGAGATATCGTGCCAAGAGCCTTCTCCTGCAACTACCCTAACCACGTGGCACAAGTACTAAAGCGTCTCAATGGAACATTCCGTTCTCACCCTTGCCTCAATAAAAATGTAAGTTTCCTCTGAACCGTTCTCACCCTTGCCTTAATTCTTAACCTATTGGAAGCATAGTGTTACAAACAAAACAAGAGGTTGCTGAAAAATAAAATAAAAAGTAAGACTAACAGATAACAGATGAATTGTGGAAATAAGACATCTTGTATCCGAAATCAGACCCGAAGAATTTGGTTCATTATCTAACTGCTATACCATGTTCTTGTCGCCTGTGCAGAAAATGTTGTACACCCCGTTGGGTCAGTTATTCATTCTACAACCAGATGAGATACTATCTCCTTCACACCCTCTACTGCCACCTGGGGGAGCCCTATATGCCTTGGACAAAACTCAATGTGGTCCACATTTGGGCATCAAAAGTGCCCTAAAAACTTTTCTCAATTCTCCTCACCCATTAGAGACTTTAAGTGATCCTACAGCTTATGGTTCAGAAGGAACAATTCTAAGAGATCATGACTCAAGCAATTACTTGAAGGCCATGAATGGTGTTCTCCGCCAACGAACAAAGCTCGTGGTAAGAAGGTCCAGGAAGGAGAGATTACACCATTTGTGGCCACTTCTCACAACTTCACAATCATGGAGACATCAACAACATTTGGAGAATCCTAATTTGGTCACTAAAGAAGTTACTACTGGGGTCTGAAGATATTATGTAAAAAAACTCTTCTAAAGGTACCTATAAAGGTTGTCGGTGAGACATTTATACGATGGGTTTGAACCACTTGGTTCTCTACTTCTAGATTTCATGTAAATGTGTCTCATGAGTTCTCATAATGTGTCATCTGATGATGGTTCTCTTGTTAATATAATGTTAATATTACTTTGTGAAATAAGATTTAGGAACATGGTACTATATTCATAATTTTTATAGAAAACTACAGATATATTAAAAACCCGTCATACAATTACAACTCTTTAAGTCATGAATTCAAGAGTTAAGAAAAGGACCAAAAAGATGTGCATTTTCTTCCTTCGTTACTACACTAACAAAAAGAGGTATTGAAACACTTAACAGTACAAAGTCAAAAAGATAAGCGAATTGACGAACCGTCATTTGCCCTCAGCAGCCATCTTCCTTCTGATCTCATGAGCTGTGTTGAACATGCCAAGAGTTGGAGTGTTGCATACGAAGCACTTCTTGTTTTTCGAATGATGCTGTGGATATAAGAAAATCAAGTAAGATTTAATAACGATCAAAATAAAAAAACACTAGAAGTAAAACCAAGTAAATACTTGCAAACATAGGTAGCTAAAACAAAAAAAATCTAAAAAAGATTAAAAGGTACATCTCTGTGTGGTGAGACATGTTAGCATTAAAGTACCATAATTGAAAAAGAGTGAACTTAATGAATGACAACCACCAGATTTAAGAAACTGCAAATTTCAGCTTAATAAAAATATGGAAAGAACTTTTTGTAAGACTATCAAACAAGTTAAACCTCATTAAATAAGCACCACCCAAATCTATTTGAGTTTAGCGATTCCAGTCTCCTTTTACCCACTAATTCACAACAAAATCGGCATAGTAAAGATCAACACAATGTCCAGCTACATGGACAAGATTTATTCTTCTCTTTAGGTTTCCATTTCCTAGCTTATCCCTGCTGCATTCAAATGTTGAAACAATACCAATAATATTTCCCATATTCCAATCCATCTATTCAATCCTTTTGTACGTTTACGCTTTCCACCCAAACACGTCACTCTCTCACCACCCACTGTCATTTCACTAACTCTTTTTCTTTTCTTTCTTTTTTTAATTCACATGCTTGCAGAAATTCTTCTGATTTATTACGTCTGCTGATTCCTCAGAAATGTATTGTACATTGCATTACTACACACACACTTCCAACTATTGAAACATAGTCTAACTATTAAAATCTAAGGCCACTCAAGCTAACTGAAGTATTATAAAAGAGAAATGTACTAGGTTTTTACATGAATGTCTACACAATTGTACTGATTGTCATTGTTTCACGGGATGATAACATATATTATCGAACTTGCAAACGAAACACAACTACGTATATTATCAATTTCATCTACAAATGTTTTAGTGGAAACCTTTAATAATAAGCTGAGTAGAGTAAGATGTGATTTAGGTTTCATTCTTAATGTCTCAGCTTATCACGTAGCAATTTGTCTAATATTGTCAGTATCATAATTTAAAAAGGTGCAGAACAAAGTTATGGATCAATGAATGTTTACAACAAACCATTACTATGTTATATGGCAGAAGCATATGGATACATGGGTCCAGATCCTTTCAGTGGATTTTCAATAGTTTTGGACCTTTGGTACATCAAATTATCTGTGTTTCCTAGTTATGTGTTTTCTTTCAAATTTATCCGATGAGTACAAGAAATGACAATAAATCCGTCTCTTACAGTGATGAAAGTAAATGTAGTGTAACTATTACAGTCTATCACCACCCAAGCTAATTTTAAAGCATTATAAAAGAGAATAGTACGTGGTTCTACTTGAATGTCTATATTATCGTGATGATTGTCATTGTTTCATAGGATGACAACATATAGTATCAACTATCAAACACTTTGTATTAAGCAAGAATTTCAAGTTAAAAAAAATACCTTAAGAGCACAATGCTCACAGAAATAATGCTTGCATTTGGTAACAACGGGATCAACAAAAGACTGTCGACAAATGAAACACGCAAAAGGCAATGCATCTTCATCATCATCACTCACATTTGCTCTTCCGCTCTCATCCTCATCCTCATCATCTGCTTTTAAAGCTAGATTCCTCTTTCGAATCTTCTCAGCTTCCTCCCATTCCCTCTCCATCTGCCATCCAGACTTATAATCTCCTCTATCATGCATAAACTTACAAGAGTCCCCAAACCCACAATACCCAGTCTCCTTATAATCCTTACATATATCCGGTTGATAATCCCACCTTGCAGACGTACGAATATGAGCAGAAGCCCTAAGTGGTCCATGTGCACCACCAGCTTTCTCACCAGCAACTGTATGTTCTCTTCTAAACCCGGCTTTATGATCTGTATACCCATGTATACCTTTATAAAGCTTCTCATCACTAGGCTTCTTATCCTTATTCTTCTTCAATGCGTCTTCTGCTCGCTTAAGTACTCTCTCACGTATCGCCCTTGCATCATTTGAAAAATCAGTTTCAGTTTCTAACGTCGCTGTAGCTCTACTATCGTGTTGAACCTGAATTACTTTCGAAGACTCAAAAACAAATCTCCTAGACTCAGCAGGTTCTTCATTGGTTTCAGCCAATTGTTTCGTCGATGTCCCAGTTGAAAAATGTAGCTTATTATCAGCTTTTGGAGCCAATTTGGGTTTTTGAATCACTGAGGAACCTTCTTCTCCATTGTCCTCCTCTTCATCATCATTCTTTCTCTTTCTTATGTTTTTGTTCTTAGATGGTTTCCGAAAGAAACTACACACTAAGAATGACAACAACAAAAAAAACTAATCAATTGGCAAACTTCAAAGAGTAAAAGAGAAACAAATCAAAATAGCAGATTAAACCCTATTACTGCCATCAGAAATACCCATCACTAATAGTCTCCTCAGTTTGAAGCATCTCCCTCGGAGGTTTAAACCCACTTAAATTCCAATACCAATATTCACCCAATCAAGAATTCCGCCCCTAAGCAACAGCCACCTGACTGTAAGTCTGTAACATAATCAAGTTTGATGCTTTCTTTATGGATTCACAATAACTCTCTTGGTATTGTTTAATTCTAAATACCTTAGCTAATCAATTGGCAAATCTCATCAACATTAAAGAAAACAAAAGGAAATTAAGAAGATTCATTATAGATACATACCTGGTTCTTTAGATGGTTCTTTCACAGGTTCAGTGGATGGTTGAGGTACATTGGAAGGTTCAGAATCCGCCATCTTTCGTTCGGAGAAGAGAAATTCAGAAAAATATTCTAGGGTTTGTGAGGAAATATTGTAACTTCCTTTTTCCTTTCTTCTTCAGATGATGATTAAATAAGTTTATGGGGCTTGTAAAAAAGTTGGGGTTATCTCAATTAAGATTTTTTTTTAATGTGGTTTCATTCGACCAGAGAAATTTGGTTTTTTTTTGGGATGTTATTGAAGAAGAAGTGGTGGTGGAGGTACGCGGTAGTAATTCTGCCGGCTCAGTGGTCTCTGGTCCGTGCTTAGAGCAACTGTAGTGGCGCGAGTGTATTTGGGTTATACTCGCCCAAATCTACTGTTCAGACTAGATTTAGGAAAAAAACTGGACTAAACAGGGTATAGTCGGGCGAAGTCGTAGTGTAACGCCTGGCGCCAAGCGTGTATCGCATAGAGTGAAACGAAATCCTAGGACAACGCTCAGAAACACGGGAGGTATCTTAAGAATGCGCTTGATCAAGCGGTATGCTAAAACGAAGCCTTATGATAACACCCACTGACAAGCGAGATTCCAGGATTTCGCCCCATACAAGCGGACCACTGGAGCTACGTCCAACCAGGCGGGTTTCTAGAAATTCGCTTGAGCTTTGGTTTGTCTCTTTGGCTCAATTTATTGTAAGGTACACATACTTAAGTTTCAAATACATAATTTAAAGACTATGTAGAATCTAGTAGATTAAATCTGAATTTATGTAACAACCCTGGAGTAATGTGAGAAAGACATGCGAGTGAAACATTTTCAACATGTTTTGCTTAAGGAAACACAAAGCATTGCAAAATTTGGTATGAATATCATAAGCATAGCAAACTTCATTTCCTAAAGTTTTATGAATTGAACTAATCCAGAGCGATTCTTCATTCTCACAATTCACTAAGAACATCCGTAATAACAAACTCTAGCATCACAATTCACTAAGAACATCTGGTACAAAATCAAATAATTAAACCTAAATTAGTCATTAAAAAACATCTGAATAACCAAATATATGGATCGTCCATAAAAAGAAGGAAATGCGAAAGCCAATTATAAAAAAGAAGGAAATGGTAGTTAGTGGTAAGTTGATTTAAATCGGAGGGAAATGGTCCACATTTAAATGGGGTGGGTTGCTAGCATCTCACTTGGAATTTCAGGCGGGGCGCTAGCACACCGCCCTTCCCATTCTACTCACACGTTCGAGTCGCACAACCGCAACTTCTACAGGCGCATTGCTAGCCCTTCGCCCCATCAGGCGTGATTCTGGGATACCGCCCGTCTCTCGGACGTGGTCCTAGGATACCGTCCAATACCAGGCGTTCGTTAGGACTCCGCCCGACGTCGAGCGTTACGCTGGGATACCGTCTCGCGCAAGCGTTATCCTAGGATTTCGCCCGTGTTTCCAAGCGCATCGCTGCGATACCGCCGAACACCAGACGCATTGCTAGAACACTGCCCGACTATATCACCGTTGTTCTTGGGCCGGACCAAAGAGTAAAAATTTTACTCTTTGATCTTTTACTCTAGTCGCGCCGCTGCAGTTGCCCTTATAACACAATATACTTTCAATAGTTAACTATGGGACCCACTGTTAAGAACGATTTTGGATCGCTTAAAACTTGGGTCCGTCTCAATGTAGTCAATATGAGATTTCGGTTTGTACCAGTCGAGAGCGATACACTGGTACACCTTTGTATGGGGGATATTTCGGTTCCAAATATCGGTTCACATATTTTATACCTATAATTATTATATCAAACGTTTTTTCCATATTGGACCTATTAAGATATAAAACTAGTACTCATTTTTCTAAAGTACCATAAAAAACATGAATAACAATTGAAAGCCCTAGAACAATAATAAGGAATTTTTTATTTTATTTTTTGGATATTCTTTTTTAATTGAAAATCCTAATTTCGACCATCTCGGTCAACTCATTTTGGGTCATCTCGACCGAAATTGACTACATTGCTTGAGATAAAAGGGAAGATATTGAATTTGAATCCTTCAACACAACATAGCATCATGTTTTTTTTGGCCCGACATCTGGATCTGATTTGGCTTCTAATACGGAATAAGTCAGATGTCAGACCTTTGTTTTTTAGTTTGAGCCAGATGTAACTTGCTACTTAACTTAGATTCATTTGAGTCAAGGAACAAAATGTCCCTGACTTATGAAACCAAGCCACTGACTCGCATATTTTTGAGTCAGTTGAGTTAGATTCAATGTAGTCAATATCGGATTTCGGTTTGTATCGGTCGATAGCGATATACTGGTACACCTTTGTATCGGAGAAATTTCGGTTCCAAATATCGGAGAAATTTCGGTTCCAAATATCGGCGAAATATCGGTCCACACATTTTATACCTATAATTATTATATCGAACGTTTTTTCCATACTGCACCTATTAAGATATAAAACTAGTACTCATTTTTCTAAAATACCACAAAAAACATGAGTAACAATTGGAAACCCTAAAACTAGGATAAGGAAATTCATTTATTATTATTTATTTTTAAAATCCCCCATCCTAATTTCGGCCATCTCGGTCAATTCATTTTGGGTCATCTCGGCCGAAATTATCGGCCAAATACCGTATCGACGATATATCGTGTCTCGTCTCGGATAAATGCCGAAACCGATATTATCGGCGAGATTTCAACCATCTCGGCCGAAAACTTTGATTTTTTCTTTCCTCCTTTCAAGTCTTGGAAATGAATTAGGTGTGGGTACAGGCAACTTGAAACCATCATCTACTGGAACAGCAGCTCGTTTCCGATTCACAGACATGCAAACTTAAAAGAGGACAGCAGCCGTTTGATACGCCTTTCTAAGTTGTGTACTGAATCAATAAATATCACAAGTATTAGTTAACAACGACCATATATACTCACTGGAAAGGAAACTCACCGATCAGCTTTCAGCAATGCTCCGGTATAATTTCTAGAGTACTGCTTATAGAATCTCTTTATCTCTTTTGACTTCTCTACTCTTCCCAGTAAAGTGGGTATATCTTCCTGAAAGTAAATCAAAAAGATAAAAGAACTGACAGTGTCCAGGAGTACACAATTCCTGGTAAATCAACAGAGATGAGTGGAACCTATGCTGCTCTCCTCTAGCATTATGGTTTTATGCACGCTCTCTATTAGACGACCTGAGTCACCTGATCCGTTGCGCCCAATAGTTGGGCGCGCATAAATTTTATTTTTTACGTTGAATTATTGGGCACATTAAATATGAGCCATCTGATTTGATTTTATAAATTTAAATTTAACGGTTTATTATTGTGCACATCAATCCTGAACTATCAGATTTAACTTTATACGTTAAAATCTAATAACTCATCTATTTGCGCTCAACCATTAGTCGTACAAATTGAATTACCATAGTGGTAAAGACTTGATTCAAACTGACATGTCTTGAAGTTGAATAGGAGGATCCATATGGATTAGTCTTAACTTTTTTCTAGCGGTAGAAATAAGACAAACAATAAAAATAATAATTATGATACCATTTTTTTTTAAATCAAAAATATTTAACTAATTCCACCTTTTTTATGTGGGACGAAAGATGTAAAATAAATAAAATAACCGTTTAATGTTAAAAGGAAGAAAATAAAATGAACCGCTATTTTTTGTCTACGGTTTAAAGAGTATCATATAAGTATTAAATACACCTTAAAAGGGAGTGTTCAATATACCAAAAATAATTTATATCTTTTGTGGGATTGACTTGTACGTAAAAATAATCGATTATGCAAAGCAGATAAAAATTATAAAGATGCTTATAACAAAATATTCCTGTATAACTTAACCAAACACATCATTGTATCATTTTTGTTCAGATAAACACCCCCAAGAAAGCAAAATTTAATTTATCTTACATGGGTCATTTGTAATCTTCTTTTAACCTTCATCAACAAAAATAACAATCCTTATTTCATGTTTTAAGTTAGAGGTTTAAATATGTGCTCTAATGATTAGTTACTATATTTAAAATAAGATGTTTGAATCTTCGATAGCTTCTTTGGATACCATTCAAGAAATTACTTTTTGTCTAGAAATAAAAAAATTAGAAATTAATTTGTGAATAAAATTTTAAAACAACTACTAAAACCAAAAAAATTAATTTATTGTGAAATAAAATATTTTTATTTCTGACTTCTGCATCTGATATCCATTCAGAAAATAGAAACGTTTTTACTTCTGATATCCAAACAATGTAAGCTAGATTTTGGAATTTTGTTCATAAGGTCACTCACCATTTAAAAATTATTTTCTTGTGATTTGGGTCCCACATGTGGGTATGAGTCTTTTGTGATGTGGGTCCATACACCACCAAAAACTAAAAAAGTTCTGATAATGGGCCATGATAAGACCAAAAGAGAGAGAAGAGAGAACCATTAATAACCCGAACAGAATTTCCCATTCTCTTTTTCTTTTTTGACATTTTTCAATCTCTGAGAAGAAAAAAAAAAATACACCCTTTCTTTTCCTCACCAATTTGAAACCCTAATTACTTAAATCGATCTGGTTTCAACATCAATATTCAATCTTTTTTCATCTCCTGACTCCTTCCACGTCTTCCACAGTTGATTTTGTAAAATTTGTTTTTTTAATAACCAAACTGTTGTTTTTTTCGATCCCTGTAAGTTTTGTTATCATTTAGAAGGATTTTTGGGGTATCCGGAATGGGTTTTATTGATGATTATGATTTCATTTGTTGTTTGATTAAATTGTTGGTGATCTAAATGGAAAATGTTGTATGGGTTTGTTTTAGATTGTTATGAGAAGAAGATTGGGGTTAGTTTTGATTCATAAAGGTCTTACCTTTATTGAGATTGAAGATTGAAGATTGAAGAAGAAGATTGGTAGTATTGTTGTGTATTCTCTTTCTCTCAGGAGAGGGGAGGGGAGGTATTTGAAGAAGAAGATTATAGGGATTTAGTCTTATATGGGGGGGCATTATGAGAGCTGGGCACAGCCAAATGGTTTACTGCCCAATGAAGCGGCATTCATTACTCGTCCTTTAGAACAAGAGAGATGGATGAAAGCTGAAGAGAGAACTGCTGAGTTAATTGCTTGCATTCAGCCTAATCAACCTTCTGAAGAGCTTAGAAATGCTGTTGCTGATTATGTTCAGCGCCTCATTATGAAATGCTTCACTTGTCAGGTACTGGTTATAATAGACATCCTCTGGTTTTATTTTTGTTTTAGTTGAAAGAAATGTAGAGTTGCGGAAGATTTTATGATATAGAGATTGCTGAAAACATATACTGCTTGCCCAGTGCCCATGTTTGCCTAGTAGCTGTGGTCACATTTACTGCAAACACAGACATTCATGACCAAATGCAATGTGTTGTTTCAGGTGTTTACGTTTGGATCGGTACCACTGAAAACCTACTTACCAGATGGGGA
>JAJJMC010001127.1:62937-74265 GCA_023531435.1 Papaver californicum
CAAGGTTTCTTATATGGAGAGAAAACTCATACTGATTTTATTTATCAGAAAATATCATTCCGGGATCAACAAACTGGAAGTCCCAAAAACCACAGAGGGAATCACAGTTATGACCGAAATGATTACCATGGTGACAGAGAAGGTAGCTGGAATATCAACTCAAGACCACGAGCTGCTGTGCGGAGTCACGGACGTAACCAAGCTGGGAAACCAAACTCAAGGTCGGATCGGCTGGGAGCGAGTGACAGCAGATCGAACAGGCCGTGGGATTCATACATGCATGGATCCTTTACCTCGTACCAGTCTCAGGCTGTTGCATTTGGTTCTCCTTCATTAAACAATGGTTCTAATAGTGTAACGTATAGCATGTATCCACTTCCGGCAGTTAACTCGAATGGTGGCTCACCAACAGGCTCTGTTGTCATGGTGTATCCCTACGGTGGTCACAACGTTGATTATGGTTCCCATGCTGATCAGCTTGAATTTGGGTCCCTTCGGCAAGAACATTTTTCTGGGATCAATGAAGATTCACAGCGTGGTGAAGGTTTGATTGAGCAGCAAAGGTTTCGAGGAGGTTCAAAGGCACACTCTTCTCCCGATCAACCATCTTCTCCCCAACTTCAAAGGTAATATACATACTACCAATGTAACATACAACCTTTCTTGGCCTGTAACCCTTTTTATGAAAGGTATACACAGAACAAAAAGAAAAGAAAAAAAAAACGGAAAGAGGAATGATGGAGATGAAGAAGAAGATGCAGAAATGTGATGTTTCTCATAGTTAGTTCTTCCTAGAAATGCTGTTGTTTGATTTAGGATCTTATTAGGGTCTACTTTTGTCTTTTGAGGGATCATTAGTGTGTACTCAATTCGTCATTCCTCGTCTTCCTTTTTGTAGTTCACATAACAAAATCCCTTCGTCTTTTGAACATTATGTTGTAGGATACTTTGATCAAATCAATAGATATATTAGAAAACAAAATTTCAGACTGTTCGGTGGTAAATTAGTACCTGCTTTTCCATTTTTCTCATTGCAGACTTGTTTTTCGATTGTTGCTATGTTTGTTTGGCAAACTTAAGTTTGCAGATTTTCTAGTTGTATTTTGTGCTGCAAAGCGCTGATACTAGAAAATTCAGGTTGGATCATTTATGCATACTGAGCGATAAATTCTGAGTTCTACAAGCTCAGTCCCTATCCGAATTTTTGTGTGTAAGTTTTTGTCTAGCACCGGTGAAATCCAGTGTTGCAGTTATGGGATTTAATGCTTGCGCATAATATTTCTTATTATCAAGCGCAACATTGCAAAATGCTAAATGTCAAGCTAATTTTACAGCCACCAATGTGGCAAAAAAATATCAAAAAACAAGCATATGGCGACATTGGCCTCTGTCTCTGGCGCCTTAGACCACTCGGCAACCTGACTTGTTGGTCCTAATGTAGTAATTATTACACACTAACTACAGTTAGATATAAATCTAGACCATAACTCCTGAAAAGGTAATTTTTTTATCATTTTAAACATGTTAACGTAATTACCTTTTAAATAAGAAGTCGAAAAACAATTTATTAACTAGCCATAGGCAAAGCGGTCTGCACCATTTAACGCCAGACAAACTTCATATACAATTTTAACTTATGCCCTGCATTCCATTCCAGATGATACATGCACGAATTCTTCCATCCACAAATTAAGGTTTATAAAGGTAGATTTCGAGTTTTGGGGAGATGCAAATGCAGATGTTAGACCAGGAGGAAAATTATGCATCAATTTATGCCGAAAAATCAACTTCTGCGAAACAACATAAACACTTTCACTTCTGGTATACGTGATTTATATTACATGGATAATGGAGGCATTTGACTTTATGACTGCAGTCTTGAAAACTTGGATCGACATTTTGACTTTGACTAAGAATTTCTTCTCAGTTCTCACTTTCAGACTTCCATCAAAATCCTTTCCTCTCTGGAATCTCTCTACTCATTTCCAGAGTAGAGAAAAACTCATTACCCAGTGAAACAAAGAACAAAATCTTCAACTCCTGCAGTACATATCTCCAGGTTAGTTTGATCTTATTCAATCATCTCACTTCAATTTTAGTTTTACTAATACTTGTAGAAAGGTTGATTTTTTATGAGTAACAGGTTAGTAGTTACTGCTTTAATTAATCTTTATTTACTTCATCATCAAGATTCATTCATTACTACTTTTATTAGCTTAAACCCCTTGATTTTTGTTATACTGATTGAAAAAGTAGGGTTTTCTGAATTAGTAATCTTAGTGAAGGAATTGAACCTTACAGTTGAGTTAGTTAGGAGCTGCTTGGTATTAGTTGTTCCACAATTAGGTCTATGGTTCGAATCCACTTGCAACGTCGCCCGGAATTGATACTAAGTTGCATTGTTAATTAGGTTAACCCTTTGATTCTTTTAATGCCTACTGAATTGATAAATTTTTGTTTCAGTGGATATAGGTGTCCCATGTAGTGGGAGGGAGAAAGGTTTTTTATTTTTATTTTGGGGGTGAAAGAGATGGCGCAGAATCACGTTTTTTTGGTTTGTCTTGTGTTGTTAGTCTTCGTTGGAGCTTGCTTTGGTGTTGATTTAGAGGTGAAGGCAACGAATCAGAGTACGGTTGTAGATACGAAAGGTGCTGTGATGTTGAATGATAGTTCTATTGCGAGAACACCGGTTGTGGTGGTAGCTGATAAAGAAGGGAAGAGTGGTGTTCAGGATAAAGTAGTTAACCAGCAAGTAGTTAAGGATGATGACCCTGAAAAGAGTAATTTGAGTAAGGAAGTGGATTCGAAAAAGGATCCTGCGGAAGTATTGACTAACACGAATGATTCAAGTAAGGAAGTGGGGGAGGAGAAGAAGAAGGATGACAAAAAGCAAGGGGATGTTGAAACACCAGATCTTGAAAAGGTACTTAAAAAGGAACACAAAGATGGGGATTCGAAGCCAACAAGGAAGGAGAATGCACGTGGTGAAGAATGTGATCCATCTAACATGTGCAAAGATGAGAAAAGCGGATTAGTTGCATGTTTGAGAGTTCCTGGAAATGGTATGAATCTCACCTTATAAGTGTTAGCTATGCTGTTTTGCTTGGCTAGAGTGTTATATTCGAACCTTCTGATTTTGGTTTTGTTGATAGCAACTGTTAAAAAAGTTAGAAAGTTCAGCCTTGGTGGAATTCTAGTAAAACTCTTACAATATGCACAAAATCAATAACGGCTACGTTTGAACTGCGATAATATATGTATGGTCACTCTGTTGGTGTCTTCAATTTTTTGCTTGATTGTTAGTGTGTGGTTCTAGATGAGGCATGAGTCTCAAATAGCTTAGTCACAAGAATAATACAGTTGCACTATATTTGTGCACCACTGCATAAAGTGCTCCTTTGCTTCTTCAGTTTAATAAAGTTTGTACTTTTGACTGCACACAGATTTCTGATTCAGTAATACATTCTTGTTCACAGATTCTCCAGATTATTCACTTCTGATTCAGAATAAGGGGGCAACCCCTCTCAGTATCAAAATATCTGCTCCTAAGTATGTTCGGCTGGAGCAAAGTATCATTCAACTTCTACAAAAGGAAGACAAAAAGGTATTTATTTATACAGAAGAAGATACAGTATGCCACAGTATTCTACTTTTTTTTTCCATTAGTGAGTTCATAAAATTTGAGATGATTCAGTCTAAGTTCACTTCAGCCACATTGTCATGTATCAACTCCTAGAAATAAACCCAGATTACACCCATCAATACTTGATATAGTTGTTGTCACTACTAGGAGGTATTAATACGTTAATGGTGGTTGATGTTCTAGCATGTTATTTTAGAAGGCTAATGGATTTAGCCAAGTGTCTGTTGCATATTTCCTAGTATTTCTTATTCTCTATCCTGCCTTTGGAAAATCATCCGACTGTCACAAGACACCTCGATTAACCTCCACTGGAATCCTAGGCATTGATAGCAGAGTCAATTTGACATCAGGATACTTCAATATAAGCGTTGTAACCATACAGCCCCAGAATGCTACTAGTATTGGTACTAAATTTTACAGAAACTTCCAAAATCTCACTTTTCATATTACTTTTTATCTTTCTATTAATGTTGCTGATTGATGATACTAAATCACAGTAACTATTGTAGGTAATTCAGATGGAATTTTTGTTATTTCACATTCCCACCAATTCTTGGATTTCTTAGTTTGCATAGTCTTATCCCTGTAATCTAGATCTGTGCCCCTTGTGGTCCCGTTTCATGTTGAGAAACTCATCACATGTGCACCGAGATATGTTGTATTACACGTGAGGCATCACCTCTGAGAAAATTAAAACCCTAATTTCTGGTAAGACAATTAACAACTTGCCCTCATTTATGGCAACCACATGTTATCTAGAGAGAAGGTGTGTGTGACTGCATTATGTAAAAAGTGTCAGGGGTATGGTGCAACTTCTAGGTCTGACGTGCCATAACTTTTTTGTATGTATCTCAATTCCTCATAGCATGTATACAAGGCTCTCATGATTCTGCATACAAACTCCAAATCTGGAACATGGTTCACTCGTATGGTCCCACAAGTTCATGAATTGTAGGCCAATTTCAGTGGACCTACACACAACATGTCAACCTAAATAGTCATTTTCAGTTGTTTTGTTTGAGCATCTTTCGGTTGTGTGTCAGGGATCAAAACTTCTGAATTTATTTTTCTATGAGTTCCATTTAAAGATGGTCAAATCTAAAGGCTAAAAATATCTGACCACTGACCAATGGTGGGCTTCTAAAGGCCCCCCAATGTGTAATATCCACGATTCCGGTACTGAAACATACTTTGCCTGACAGTATTTCAAGTTTCTTGGCCATATTCCTTTCCTTGCAATTACCTGACTTACACGGTGAAGATATTAACCTGGTAATAGATTTCTTACCCATCATGGAATTGGTGAATGCTGCTGACTATTGTTATTTGCAGGTGAAAGTTACAATTGGAGAAGGCGACAACAACACATCAATCATTCTATCAGCCGGCAATGGCCAATGTAATCTCGATTTCCATGATTTAGTCTTACACAATTCCGAGACGAAGCCGAGTAACTCAGTGAAATTTTCATACACTGACTTGAGTTCTCGAGCTTCTTCCATCTTTTACATTTCCTTGGCTGCAATGTTTTTAGTTGGATCAGTTACTTTATGTGTTAAACTCCGAAAAAGAAATCTTCTCTCTGGTGACATCCCGAAATATCAAAAACTTGAGACAGAACTTCCAGTTACCAATATGGCGATAATGGCCAAAGTATCACCAGAACAAGTAGCTGATGGATGGGATAATAGTTGGGGTGATGACAGTTGGGATGACGAAGAGGCACCTAAAACGCCTTCACTGCCACTCACACCAAGTCTTTCTTCGAAAGGCCTTGCTGCTCGAAGATCTAGCAAAGAAGGGTGGAAAGATTAGTTTTTTCCTAATTTTTTGTCTTCACAACATAACATTTAGAAATTTCATTTAAATCCCAAGCAACAATGAAAACAGATAACTGTTTTCTGATGAAAGTAATTTTTTCACATTGAAGTCACTATGCTACTCACATGAATGATGTGTAACAAAAAAGTTCTTCGAGTTTGTTACAGTCAGGATGAGGTCTTAAATATGTCGGATGTATAAAATTTGTCACTGTCAAGCTATTTTGTATTGTCATCGCATTAACGATGGATCTCAAAACAAGTCGTACGAAATCGACATCGGGCACCTAACTTTTGGTGAAGTATACCAATCTCAACCATCCATTGAATAGTTCCACTTTCCTTCCTATGCTCATTCAAAGTAAGAATCAATAGCAAAACTCTAGATTCCAACAATCTGTCTGGGCACCACTTGTGATAGAAAAGTATTTGGATCCATTGGTGACTTCATTTTGACCGACATATACTTGAGAAGAAAATCAAAGTTCCTACTACCATTCACATGTTAACAACACCAAAAAAAATCAAACCTAACCCCAAATTGCACATCATGGTGATCAAATCTCGCAGGTAATTTATAATCATTGATGATTAATTTTAAACCTTCAGTGTTTGCATTTCGAAATTACATTTATTTTCTTACTACACAATCCGGCAAGCGATCAATGAAAATCTAGCAGATTATCTCAACAAGTTTTACATATAATTTTTTCTCGGTGGGTATAGCATCGACAGGTGAATGATGACATATATATTAGAGAGGCATGAAAATAAAACGTGTCAAACAATGACTGCACCACCGTGTAACATAAATAACAGCGCCCACAGACACCTAAAATCAGTCTCAACTTTCAATATACTTCTTCTTACTAGGTTTCCCAAAATAGTAAATTCAAAAACAAAATAAAAAAATTAAAAATTTCTGGTAATAAAAAAGAAGAAGAAAAAACAAAAAAGAGTATAAATAAATTTCAGAACAATTCTTATTGGGTAAGATTATTTTCTTCAATCGTTTTTCAGTTATGTTTGCAGAGTAATGCAGTAGTACTAGAACAAGTACAGTAGATTACTACTTTTACTTACACTTAAGTTACACTCGTTTCTGTTCTTGTTTGAGCTGGTTGTTCTGTACCAAAAGCTTGGATTTTTCATCTTCAGTTGGTGATTTTGAACAAAGGGTTTTCATAATTTGTTGACATTTCAGTTGTACCACAGATTTTTCTCAGCTGGAGGTAGTATTTCTGTTTTTAGATCTTGTTTTTCTTTCTACTCTTTCATAAAGATGTTATCTTTTTTTTAAGTATAATTCAATTGGTTTTTCTTCTAGTTGTACTTAGAAATTCAATGTTGTCTAGATTCCTCAAAGATTGTCTGAAAATTCTGTAAGATTTTAATTTTTTATTCCATGATTGGATTAGTGTTTTAATTAAGCTCATGTTTAAGTGTTTTATAGTAGTATTAGAATATGATTAGTTGAAAGCGTGCTGTATGGCGTGGGCACACTGTCGAAATTATCAGATTCAAGAGCTCTTATTATATTATTAGAGATGTCGAGGAGATGTCGTCGATGCTATGTTTAATTATTATTCTGTAATTTGCTTCTTTGTTGTTATGGGATTTATGTAGTTTGTGAATTGGACTGATTTCGGTTTCGATGAAGGTAATTTTGTTTGTTTAGGGGTGTTTGAGGCTTCAATAGTGGTGTAGAAGATGTTAGTTGTACGAAGAGATGAGATCCGCTTATGTTGAACTGAGATGAAGCATTTGGAGGTACCAACATTCGGTTAAAATACATTATTACCTACTGTACTAGCAATGGGTTTCTAGTTTTTGTATTTAAGTTGATTCTTCGCCACGCTAGTATATGTATGATGTATACACGATCCTAATATATGTTCCGTTAGTCATTATCGGAGTTCGTATATACATTACTTCTTTAAGTAGTTTGTTATTGCTGTTAAGTGTGTTGTTTTACCTATAATACATTGGTGTCATGTTAGTAAAATTAAACAGGAGCTTTTGCAGGAGCCACTGATCATGCCAGAAATACAACCCTCGGGACAAGATTCACATGAATCACAAGGTGATGAACAAAATACTCCTGTAGCTGATTCAGGTTCAGTATCCATTTCAAGCAATGATACACGGAAGGTTTCTCAGAAAGATATTGTACTTGTAAGTTATACTATAATGAAACGGAAGCTCAACTTGATCTATCCTCTATTCCTACTTGGTTGACAAATGGGTTTTATTTTTGTTGTTGCAGGTCCAGAATTTGATAGAACACTGTCTGCAGTTATATATGAATAAAGATGAAGTTGTAAAGACACTCTTGAATCAAGCAAAAATTGAGCCCGCTTTTACAGCTTTAGGTAGGTTAAACGTGTTTCTCTATGATACTACTTGAGAGTCGTTGTTGCTCATTCACCTACTAAGAATCCTATCCCGCGTGTAACACCTTTAAGTAATAATATTGTGGGCTGATAGTTGTCTCTTCATCTTGGTTGAAAGTATGGCAGAAACTGGAAGAGGAGAATGCAGATTTTTTCAAGGCTTATTACACAAGGTTGAAACTTAAGAAACAGATTATTATGTTCAATCATTTGCTCGAGCATCAATACCATCTTATGAAGTATCCGGCACCACCTAAGGTTGCGTTGGCTCCAATGCAGAATGGGGTACATCACATGCCTGGTAAGTTCTCTTTTCAAACTTCAATTACATCTCTGGTTTACTGATATTTTTATTCATCAATTCATATGTAGCAATTTGGTAGTGTTGTTCTTATATACCAGTACCAGTCTTATCAATGCCGACCCATATGCAGTGCAGTTAATAAGTTACCTATGGGATACCCCGTGCTACAACAACCTCCAATCCCTGCAACTGGCCATCAATCCCACCTTGATTCCATGGGTCATGGGCTTTCAAGCTGTCACGTCGTAAATGGAGTTCCTGCACATAGCAATTTCCATCCCATGCGGATGAATTCTGGAAGCGAGTAAGATCTGTTTTAAGCTATCGTTGTGTACCTTGATCTAGTTTACATTTCAGTCATCCTTATCTTTTTGCTGCAACTTCCGTTAGCAGTTTTCCTTTTTCTTCAACTACATCTGACCATTGCCATCTTATTCGTCGTACATTACCCCACATATATCTGGAAAGGAAGGTTCATTGACTAGAAAATTTCTTTTTACATGTGGTCTTTATTGTAGTATGGGAATGGAGAGCACTTCCGCTTATGCAGCACCAACTATTCCCCCAACTAGTGCCATGTCTTCCATGTCCGAGATGGCCATGAGCCCTGCATCAGTAGCATCCAACGGCCAGTTTCCATTTACTCCGTCAGATATATCAGGAATGGGTGTGGAGGCATCGGTACTTGATAACACATTTCATTCTGATGTTGGGAGTTCAGTAGGGTTGCAGTTGGGACTAGACAGCGGAGATGGGAATGGAAATGATTCCCTTCGATCATTCGGCCAAATTCCTTGGAATTTCAGTCTTTCAGATCTTACTGCAGATTTATCAAACCTAGCAGGTAGCTCTTTCCTATTCCCTATGTAAATCCTTGCAATTTATAGTTCTTAATACTGTTTTCTCAGTTGTCAAATGCATCAACTCCCGAGAGTTCACTCTTGAATTAAACTTTTTGAATGTTTAACAGACCTTGGAGCACTAGGCAATTATCCTGGTTCACCTTTCCTGCCTTCTGATTCAGACCTTATGCTCGACTCTCCATCACACGAGGATTTAGGTAACCAATCTGCTTTTGTTTTGTTTGCTCGATATGCTTTTAAATTTTGTAAAACGTATACATGAAACTTCTTTTCATCAGTAGTTGTAGCACAATTCCTAGTAGTTCTTGCGATAAACTTGTGGGGAAACAACTTCTGTCTGTGAATTACCTCCAAGGATCAAAACATTAACAAATTCTTCTACTGCTCTGCCTGTTTCAGTTCAGGATTTCTTTGTCGATAATCCAGCACAAGGACAGTCTCAGTCAGATGAAGAGAAACCTTAAACATATACGGGCATTTTCTATTTCTTGTTTCTCCTTTTGTATTCTAGACTATGTGAGTCAACCAATTAGATGTAGACTTACGATCATAATAATGTCGAACTGCTGATCCTTTTAGGAATATAGCCATTCAGTAATTTTTATCGCAATCAGTACTTAATAGATTCAATTCTAAGGTAATGCATTATGTTTAATGCAAGTGAATCAGATATAACTGCATGTCTACAATTCTGGAATTTCTTTGTCTTATGATTTTCCTCTACACTGGGCAACTTGCAAATTCTGAATCGATATTTCATTTTTGTTTTCCCTGCTCATTTCATCGATGTTGGTTGAGCGGTCAGCCTGACTCCTTGGTGCAGATACCTGTCCAATTTGAGATGTCCGTCCTCGGACGACAGTAACCTATTAGGGAAGCACATTCAACAAAAGTAGAAAAGATCTTAACACCGTTTCTGAACCAAACCCAAATATCAAATGACTAATTGCCTTAAAATCTTTAGTAAAAAGAGTTACTAAAAGAGTGTATACAAAATTGGATTGATATACTTAAGAATTGGGTCAGCATAACTGGACTTGTGTAGTAGATCAAGGTACATTGGCTGGGAGAAGTCGGTAGACCTTGGCCACTTGATGTTGACAGTTGACTTTGATCATTGACTGACATTTGACTTTGATAGTTGGACCAGGACTGGTTTCCGGTGAAACTGTCATCGTCCGGTTTATGACTAAACTGGTCCGTCGGTGGTTCCGGTAACCGTTTTACAGCGAAACAAGTTTGACGATATTTCCCGATGAAACTAGAAAGACGACCACTTAACCTCGTTTTCACATGATGGAAAATAGCTCCTAACAATGAGGTGGAAAAAAGTAAATTTGGGCTACTCATCTTCCGTGGCAGAATCACTAAAATGGGTTGGTAGCTAGGCATGGATGGCGACCCAGGTAGCAGTCTATCCCAAAGAAGCCTGATATAGGGGCTCCTACATCAATAGAGGGGCTCCTAGTTGAGCCAAGGTGACCCAATTTTACGATAAGGGATGTCCTAGGGGTAAAGTTAAATGTCCATTTTACCCTTTACCTAATAAAAAAAAGACAAATTTATCCTTTAATTAAAAATTTTCCATCTCCTCCATATCTTCTCCTTCTCCATTTTAATCAAATTTCTCAATCGAATCAAAATTTTATTGCCGATTAAATCCTAATTTCGTGATGAAGAATACTAATAAATGTGTGAAAGTAGTAGTGATGACAATCCGGATAAAACTAAATTACACTAACTAATTTGATGAAATCACGATTTGAAAGATTGATTTTTTGTTGTTCAGAGAAACTTACGGTTGGGTTTCATGCCGAACCCAACCGTAACACCAAGAACACCGAAGAACACCATTTTTGCCCAGATTTACGGTTGGGTTTTCAATCAAACCCAACCGTAACTAATTTGTTCTTCATATTACGGTTGGGTTATTCAACAAACCCAACCGTAACTTCAAATGTAGGAGATGAAGATTCAATTAAAATTTACGGTTAGGTTTTGCCTTGAAACCCAACCGTAACTAATCTTCAAACCCCAATTGTAAAATTAGATAAATATATTTTGAGATTTTTTTCATTTCTATATTGTAGAGAATTGAAAGACGGAGCTAACCCAAAAAAATGAGGTCAATCGGACATCGTATGAAGGAGTTATGATCAAAACGGTGAATTTTTTTTTTGTATCCAGGAATAGTTACGGTTGGGTTGGACCAATAAACCCAACCGTAACTCTCCTTATGCGGGGCGAGTTACGGTTGGGTTTTTTTCCGCACACAAACCAGCTGCACGTGTAGAAAAATGATCGG
>JAJJMC010001152.1:0-10742 GCA_023531435.1 Papaver californicum
CTCACTAGAAATTAAGGTGTAATTTAGACACTAAAATGTGTCTATCACAGTTGCTACAAAACTGGATTGTAGCAGTTGATACGAAACTGGACTGCAGCAGTAGCTACAAACTTGGCTGCAATTGTTGCAAGGAACTGGACTGCAACAGTTGATGCGAGGTTGCTGCGAAACGAAATTGCGATAGTTGTTGGGAACTGGAATGCACCAGTATATGCGAAACTGGACCACAACAGTTGATGCGGAACTGGACTGCAACAGTTGTTGAGGAATTGGACTACAACAATTGATGCAAACTGGACTGTAGCAGTTGCGTGAAACTGGAATGCAGCAGATGCTGGTCAGAATTTTCGCATTGGGATGCTAGCGAAATTTTTTTGTGTTGTTGAACTTGTCAACGGTTTTGATAGCTGTCGCTGGTTATGCCAGGGATCTTCGGTGCCTCTGGTTCTGCCAGGGATCTTCGGTGCCGCTGGTCCTACCAGCGATCTTGACGTGTCGCTGGTCCTGCCAGCGGTCTTTATGTGTGCCGTCTACAATTATGTGAAATTGGACAGTAGTAGTTACGAGCAGAACTGGATGCAGCAGTTGCGTGGAACTGGACTACATCATTCATGATCAACTGGACTGTAGGAGTTACAGGTGTACTACTTTCAACGTTACAATTTGAAGATATTTGTATCGAAATATTAGGGTGTATACTCGCCCTCTCTTAATCTTGTAACTCGTTGCAGGATTAAGAAGTTTGGGTTTTCTTTTGTTGTGATTTCTGGCAGCTGAATTCCGCATTGCATTTAGGTGTTACGTAACTCGCCCCCAAGCGTGTGGAGTGTTACGAAGCTCTCCTAAAAGAATTACTTTATATGTTAAGGTGCTATATATCTCGCCCCCAAACGATGGTTATCGCGATTGAAGTGATATGCAACTCGCCCCCAATAGACAATTAGTGTCATGTTGCTTAATGCTCGCACAAGGTTACACTTCCTTGCTGCATCTCGCTTGCGCACTGAATGAAGGTGAAGGTTTTCTGCTATATGGAATTCGCGTAGGGGGCCAGTCCTACTATTCCAGATACGCGCGGAATTTAGATATGTGCATCTTCCCATGCCTTGGTATGCGGAAACGCTCGCCATATATATTGTAGATAACTCATCTGATAAAAATATGCATGATGCTACGAAGTGATGTGAAAAATAAAAATAAAGTGTGCATATACCTTATGGGAAGTGTTATTGAGACTTTGCTGATGTTTCCTAGTGGTGATAATTTTCGAACATTTTTTCCTCAAGCATGTTGCCGAAAAAATTTCAGGCAACAACTCCTTCAAACGGTAAAATCAATCAAGTTGCTGGAGAAAATCTCATACAGCAATCTAACGAACTTTGTAGTTGATAATGTTGGGGACAGAAATCAACACAATATTTTTCGAGAGATTTAAAAATCGATCATGTTGTGGAATGAAAAATCAACATAACGGATAACACGAACTTTAGAAATCGATCATGTTGTGGACTGAAAAGTCAACACAATAATTTTCCAAACTCATCCATAAAAGATTAAACGAACTTGGATCTCATACGTATTATGGAAAGATTGGCAACATAACAAGATTCACGAACAATGATTTCGAGCATGTTGTTGATAGAAAATCGATACAACAACGTTTACGAGCTTTATACTAGCACGTTGTGGATAGAGAATCGACATAACAGTTTTCACGAACTTTGTTATGAAAGCTTAAAACGAACTCTGAACTCGATCAAGATCAACGCAATAGGTTCTACGATCTTTGTTATAACAAGCACGAGGCGACCGTTGCGGGGTTCTAAGACGATGCGGCCTTGGTTGGCGGCCATGGTTGTCGGCCTTGGTTTCCCGTCTTGGTGGCCGCCTATGGTGGGCGGCCTTGGCTGCCGAAAAGAGCGTCCATGATGGGAAGCCAAGGTGAGCGTCCACTGTGAGCAGCCACTTCAAGAGGCTTTGACGAAAACAATTTCGACAATCTGTTTCAGGCAACTGAATGCTTGTAGCTAATGCAGGCAGTTTGACATGTAGGCATTCGAACAATTCTGTTGAACCTTTAGGCAGCAATTCCAACAAACTTTGTCGTGATACAGTTTCAGCGAACTTTGAACTGTGTTGGTTTCTGCGACTACATCCAAACTTCTTTTCACGAACATAATTCCAAGTTTTTTCTACAATTTTCGTATGGGAAAACAACGTTTCTCTTTCTCGTGTCCCCTTAGTCGGTGCCAATGTCTGTATCGAAAATTACTTTCGGCACAGAACACGATTGATTTGATGATGATGATGTGATGATGATAAAAACACAAATTTAAGACAAAAAGAGAAGACAAGAGTTTAACGTGGTTCGGCGAGTTATGCCTACATCCACGGATAAATCCCCTTGGGGAGAGATATTTATTGATATATGATCTACAATGTTATTTCTCCTAGTTGAGAGAGATATGATGTTTAGGTGTCCTTTTAGGGTTTAAATCCCATGTATTTATACAATTCAATTTGTGAGGTAAACCCTAAATTCGAGATAAGCTTCATCGGTGGTATCTTAGCCAGCAAGGTATCTGGAATGTTCCAGAAATTTTTCCGTAATGACTTGGTCAGCAAGTAATCTAGAACTTTCTAGAACCTTCTTCTAGGGTTCTGACATTGGGTCGGGTGGAACAGACTGGCAGATTGGGCTGGCAGTTTAGATTGACGGACGACAGACTGGCTGACGCATGGCTGGTCATTGTTAGAAGTATTGGTTTCCGCCCGTGGCCGGGTGTCATGGTCGCGGGTCAATCTGGATGATAGGATGTGGACTGGGCCGGATAAAGTGGGTTCGTAGGTCGGGCCGACGAACTGGGCCTGACATAATGGGCCGAAAAACTGGCTCTGACAAAATGGCTTGGCAGCAAAATGGCGGTCGGGTCATCAATCTATCCCAACATGTGGTTATTTTACACATGATACAAACATAACCGTCATAAAAATAGGTTAAAATGAAAAAGTGATATAAAGTAACTCCTTTCCTAGGGTGGAGGTAGTATCTCGGTATAATTTTGAATTATAAAAACCTATTTAAAAATGGGATTCTGTTCTAAATCAAAAGTTCAGACGATTTCATTTTAATATAATGTACTAATAAAATCAGCATTTACCACAAGAAAATGTTAAATTTAGGTTTCTTTCCAAATATGGAATCATATTAGTGTGATTTGTTCTATCTAGTTTTTCTTATCACATATAAATCTTTTTCTAAGTTGTGCATTGGGATAATGTTTAAATTGTAAAAACCTATTTGAAAATGGGAAAGTGTCCTAAATCTACCATATTAAAATATTTGAATTTTTTTTTTGTAATAATACCCGTATCAGAATAGAAAAAAAAAGGTCCTACCGGGAATCAAACCCTAGGTTACTAGATTCAAAGTCCAGAGTGCTAACAACTACACCATATAACATATTTATGACTTGTTTGGGTATTTACTTTAATCTAGCTTACTTATTTATAATGCAAGACTTTCATAGCATTCAAAATAATGAAATTCAAATATGGATGATAAAAGATGTCGAATTTGGATTTCGAATCAAATTTGAAATAAATAACCCACAATTGTGTCATATTTCTTCCCTATCTTTAATAAATAACCCACAATTGTGTCATATTTCTTCCTTATCTTTTCTTGTGGTGAGACGATATATTAAGGAGTCGGAAAATATGATGATATTATATGAAGTATTTTCATATTTAAATTAGGTTTTGATGAAATTATCACCTCCTTGTTAGTAATTTTGGATTTAAGATTAGAAAATTATGTTAATCACAAAAGGAAATGAAAAGGTCATTTTAAAGTAGAATCAGATTGTTGGATTCAATTTCAAGAATCATAACAACTAAACACTGGAAACTCTGTATCACTTATATGGGACACCTACAACCGTAAAACTTAAATCCAAATGAATAGTTTCAACTATATTTGTCAAATCAACCTTGTTAATAAGATCCAAGTAACACTTTTTAAAAGTTGTTGAATTTGAGTTTCTTTCTATAAAAAGTTAAACTCATATTAGTGTGATTTTTTCGCATTAGTTTTTCTTATCACATTAAAATCTTTTCCTATGTAGTGTATTGGTATATTGTTTGAATTAAAAAAAACATTTGAAAATGAGATGGTGCCCTGAATCATAAGTTCAAACGATTGCATCGTAGTATAATGTACTGATGAAATTAGCATCTACCTTGTGAAAAATGTTTAATTAATTTATTTATTTTATTTTTTTTACAATAACACTCATATCAGAATAGGAAAAAAAAGGTCATACCGGGAGTCGAACACCCAGGTTGTTGGATTCAAAGTCCAGAATACTAACCACTACACCATAGAACTTACTCATGACTCATGACTTGTATAAACATTCACTTTAGTGAAATCTTATCTAGCTTACTTATTTATATTTTAAAACTTGTCAAAGCATTTAAAATAATGAAAGTCAAATATGGATGATAAAAGTTGTCGATTTTGGATTCCGAATCAAATTTGGAAAAAAATTATTCGTAATTGCATTATATTTCTTCCATTTATTTTCTTTTATTGTTGTGAAACGATATATTAGCGAGTTGGAACTATGATAATATTATAGGAAATTTTTCATATTAAATTAGGTTTAAATGAAGTTATCACCTGCCCGTTAATAAAGCTAAATTTGGATTTAAGATTAGAAAATCATGTTAATCACATACGAAAATGAAAAGGTCCTTACAAGAGTAGAATCAGGTTATTGGATTTAATTTCAAGAATCATAACAACTAAACATTCGAAACTCTATATGACTTGTATAAGACACCCACATCTGTAAAACTTAAATCCAGATGAATAGTTTCAACTATATTTGTCAAATAATCCGCATTAATAAGATCCAAATAAAGCTTTTAAAAGTTGTTGTATTTGAGTTTCTTTACAAACATGGTAAGTTAAATTTATATTAGTGTGATTTTTCTCTCTAGTTTTTCTTGTCGCATTGAAATCCTTTCCTAAGTAGTATACTGGGATAATGTTTGAATTATAGAAACCTATTTGAAAATGAGATGGTGTCCAAAATCATAATTTCAAACGATTTCATTGTAGTATAATGCAATAATAAAGTTAGCATCTACCGCATGAAAAATGTTGGTTTTTTCTTTCAATAACACTCATATCAGAATAGAAAAAAAAAGGGTCATATTGGGAGTTGAGCCCAGGTTACTGGATTCAAAGTCCATAGTGCTAACCACTGTACCATGGAACCTACTCATGCCTTGTATGAGCATTCATTGTAGTGAAAATCTTATTTATATTGCTTATTTATAATTTAAGACTTGTCAAATTTGGAAGAAATAATTTTGCATTATGTTTCTTCTATTTTATTTTTTATTTTATTTTTTTATTGTGAAACGATATATTAACGAACCGAAAACCATGATATTTTTATGGAAAAAAATTTCATATTCAAATTAGATTTAGATGAAATTGTCACCTACCTGCTAATAATGTTAGATTTGGATTTAAAGTTAGAAAATCATGTTAATCATAAAGGGAAATGAAAAGAGCCTTCCAATAGTATAATCAGGTTATTGGATTCAAGTTCAAAAATCATAACAACTAGACACTGAAAACTCTACATGACTTGTATAGGACACCTACAACCGTAAAACCTAATCCAGATGAATAGTTTCAACTATATATGTCAAATCATCCGCACTAATAAGGCCCAAATAAACCTTTTAAAAGCTGTTAAATTTGAGTTTCTTTCAAAATATGGTAAGTTTAACTCATATTAGTGTAATTTTTTTCTCTATAATTTTTCATGTCACATAAAAATCTTTTCCTAAGCAACGTAGTGAGATAATGTTTGATTTATAAAAAACCATTTAAAAAGTGGGATTGTGTCCCAAATCACAAGCTCAAACGATTTCAACATAGTATAATGTATTGATAAAATTATCATTTACTACATAAAAAATGTTGAATTTTATTTTTTTTGGAATTACACTCGTATCAGAATAGGTATAAAAAAAAGGTCCTACCGGAAGTCGAACCTAAGTTGTTGGATTCAAAGTCCAGAGTGCTAACCATTACACCATAGAACCTACTTAGGACTTTTCTGAGCATTCACTTTAGTGAGAATATTATATAGCTTGCTTATTTATAAATGGGAATTTTGATAAAGTAACCCCGTTTTGAGATATACTAGATGAAAGTATCCCGTTTTTTAAAACTTTTCTAAAGTACCCTTTTTTTGACCGTTTTTTTTTTCTTCAAATAACTGATAGACACATTTATGTGTCTCATTTGAGTTCATATCTATTTCGTTTTTCCTCAATTGTTGTACTAATATTATCATTTTCTATGTTTTTAGGTATTTTTGCGAAATAAACGATCGTGGAAAAATAAGCTTAAAAAGTGTTAAAGGCACCCAAAAATTGATAAAGGCACCCCCAAGATTTTTTATCAAGACACCCATGTTGTGTTATAAAGGCACCCACATTTCAAATCAATTAATTGGCGGGAATTTTCTTTTCTCGGATGGAAATATTTTTGGTCGATAACCTTTGGTGGTTTTAAGGTTTTAAGACAAGATACTGTCTTTCCTTATTAAGAGGAGTTTATACAATTATGGAAACGTCAAAGATCAACAAAATCTCACTTCAGTTATGGGTTACCGGAATGGATATCTCTCGGCAGTCAAGAAAAAAATATTCTCTGAGATATAATTGCAAGAATAAATCAAGAACTTTATTTGAATCAAGCTGTGATATGGCAACAACATAAAGAGAATATCATCGAAAAGGAAGCAAACACACAAAAGAGGGTAAAAATCAGGTCCGTGATATGATGATCGAGAAAAAAATATTCTCGAGAATTATTTGTCATTAAAGAAAATATGATACGAAGTTTTGGGAAGTGTTGATTGATGGAATATAAATAAGAGAAGCTTAGAAGAGTTTAGGGGGGCTAGCTCTGCCAGAGAAGCTTGAAAAAATAAATCTAGAAATTTTCTAATCATGTGAAGAAGATGAAGAAACTGTCGTAAAAGGTTGAAGAAAATGTTGTCGAAAAGTTCATATTCAATACCTTCAGTGACAGAAAAATGCTCAAGAGAACCGTGACAATTCCCTGTTAGCAGCAAATATAAACGTCTATGTTTTCTGTTTTATCTTTTTTTTTTTCCTTGTAAACACTTTTGAGCTATGTTTCTATCTTTTGGAGTGTTTTGAGCATGATGAGCTAAACCCCATCACTGGGACGACGGAGGAAGCTACTTTCACAATTGTTTGGTAACTATATTCGATTCTTTATGATTTTTTACACTTATATTAATTGACTTATGATTTTCATTAATTACTTGTGATTTTGTTTGATGGTGTATGCTTAATCTTAGAGTTTTTGATGCGCCATGCTTATGATTTACAATTAATGTTTTAGATATCTACCTTTGGCAAAGACATAGAGTCCATAAAAGAGCTATAATTGTAAAGAATTGATATATGCATCACTTGATTATGTTTATGGTGGAATCCTATGTCTCAGTGTTCCTTAATTTTGCTACCATCTTTTGTATATATTTGCTAGTATTAAAATTAAATCTAGAATCAACCTTCAAAAGTCTTAGTGTTTGAACTTTTTCTTACCATTTCTACAATCACATCAATTTTTGGCGCCGTCGACATGGATTTGTTTTTAGGTTAGGTTTTAATTTATTCTTTTTTAGGTTTAGTTTTTAATTAGTTTAGGATTTATTTTTATTTTTTATCTTTTAGATTTCACTTGGGTATTTTTGTGTTTTTTTTAGTGTGCAGGTTTTACTTGAAACAAAAAGTGGAAAGTTGGACTTGCCTACATAAGTGCATAAAATCCAAAATCTTAGTTATTTTTGTTAGTTTTTCTTTTCCTTATTTTTTTTCTTTTTGGACTTTTATTTATTGTTGTTTTCTTATTTATTTTTAGTATTTTATTTTATTTTATTATATATATATATATATATATATATATATATATATATATATATATAAATGCAAGTTCATACACCAATTGTATCTTCCGGCACCGATTTTAGGAAAAACACGTGGGATAGTAAGTTGAACCCTTTGGGCGTTATCATCCGAACCACCACAGGCCTTAGCCTCGTACCTTTGACCAGTCTTTGATTGTAGGTGTATTCTGATAAGGTAACCCGAGCTTACCTATTTTAGTCGAACCTGTATTTGCACGTGCACTAAAAAAATGTCGAACTTGTATTACAATAGCCAATACAAGGAATATTCGTCTGATTTTCAAAATGGACACTACCCTTACTATGACCATAGTGTGGATAGTACTTGGGACCACTACCAACCTTCTGAAGGTTGTGGTTCATACCATGGTGATCCCAATTACTATTCGTACGTGTACCAGTCATATGAACGGGAAAACAAATAAAATTCAAGTTCTTCGTCTTTAAAGGATTTAATCAAACAGTTGATCCCTGGTACTATTTATGATCCTTCTATTTATCTAGAAGAGGCCCTCAACCAGTTGACTGAGAATACAGATAGGTTTGAGTTAGAAACGAATAAACGAATTGCAACAATGAGTAATTTTCCTCTAAAAGAACCCCTCTAGCGGTTGCGACCTAGTAATCCTTATGAACCTATTATGACTCTAGAAGAATCACTCAAGCAGATAATTGAGTCGACATGTAGGAGTGAGATGTTAATGAAAGAATTTTGTGAAGATTCATTAGAACAAAACAAAGAACTTGCGGCTTTAAATACCGCTCTCAGTGAACTTAAGACACATTTAGATGAAATTGAAAAAGAAGAACGGTTAGCTGCTGATATTGTTCGAAATGAACTTAACTGCCAAAATAGTGTTTCTAATTTTATCCTTGATAAAAATGATGAATATTTACCTAATTTATAGTATGAGGTTAGAATAGAAGACATTACATATTTAGATAAGGTTCAATCATCTTCATATTATTATGATGATTTTGTTGATGAGGAAATTGAAATCCGTTGTCATAATGATGAGGAAATTTTTACAACAATTGAGCTTCATGATAATAATGATGTTTCTAATTCTAATCCCAATAATGTTGATGACTATTTTCCTATTCAAGAGCAAAAGGATTTAACTAGAAATACCATTGTTATAAACGTGAAATATTTCCTTGTTATTATGAAGACGATGATGGATTAGAGGAACGAGTTTATCCCGAGACTAGTGTTTTAGAGTCTAACGATTCAAAGACCATAGTCCCTAATGAAGATGATAGACTCATAGAGATTTTAAATATGAGTAAGGATGCACCACTTGCTTATAACTTAGGAGAAGCAATTGACCATTTTTAGGAATCTGATGATCTAGAAATTATGAAAATTGTAACTAGTTTATCTAGAAACACCCAAAATTCTAAGTTTGGGGGTGATTAACATTCTCCCTATGCTTTACCTTTAACTCTTAGAAAGATCCCTCACTTGGGACTTGATATTTGTGCCTCTACCATTTTAAGAGATTATCTTCAAGAACTGTTTCCCGAACCGAATAATGTCCAAAAGGAAGTTCAGCCTTCAGAAACCCATCCTCTGGTTAATGTGGTCTACCATGGCGATAATACCATAATTGATTTTGTTGTCCCATCAAAATTTTATTTACCAAATATGGGAATGTTTCAACTTCAAATGTGTCAATTTTTAATTTTTGAAACTAAATATGATTATTTTAGAAAGTTTAAATCGACATATTTTCATGAGATTGACCACCACTTTCATATGCTACAATGTGGTCAACTCTGTGAGTCAAGGATGATTGACTTTAAGGATCCGCAATTATTATGATTATTGCTATATGATTCATAAATTATGACTAATCATTTCTTGGTTTGGCTGAAGACTTTAAACTTAGTGCTCTATGGGAGGCAACCGATATGCTTTTAGAACACGATGCTGGTAATATCCTTCCCTATTTCTTTTACTTTGTTTATTAATTCTGTTTGTTCATGTTTTTGTTCACCATTTTTAGAACATCAAGGACTATGTTCAGTTTAAGTTTGGAGTAAGGAGGAAAAAAATTTAAAAAAATTAGTTGTACCGAAAACTCCAAAATTTAGAAACTTGTGAACAATTCAGGATGACACTAACCATTCTAGATGAAAACAAATTTCTTGGTTGTAGGAGTTGAGGGACCCAACTAAACGGTCTATTCATAAAAGGACAAAGCTCAGACGTTAGAAATAACATGATAGTCGTCACCATATCTCGGAGTCGTCACCATATCACGTTTTATTTTTATTTTTGCGACCTTTTATGTTTCTCTAAGTGATTTGGTGGGGCACTAGTATCACCTTGTTGTTGCCAGGATGAAGTAGAATGATTGAGATCAAGCCCCATTATTTTAATTGAACTTAACCAATAATAATAATAATAATAATAATAATAATAATAATAATAATAATAATAATAATAATAATAATAATACTAATAATAACAATAATAATAAAAGATATTTGGATAACAATATGTGTGTGTTCTCCCTGTCTCCGTCGCCTAAGCAAGCGTGGAACGCAGTATCCATGGGAATCATCATGTAATCTGATGACAAGGATTATGCGCTTAGATTCAAAAGATCTAATCATGTCGTCGAAAAAAAGAAAAAAAAGAATGATTAAATAAAAAAGCAAAAAAATAATTGTATATATTCAATAAATCGACAGCTAGGGCCC
>JAJJMC010001166.1:0-10061 GCA_023531435.1 Papaver californicum
AGAATCATCATCTTCTAGAGTATTCTACACTTTACAAGAATATACAAAGGAATATTCTTTATCCAGGAATATTCTGAAAGCTTGTGGACTTCCTTAATCTTTTAGGCTCTTCTAATGGACCTAGACTCTTGTCATGAGCCAACCCAATATATGGGAAAACGGGTGGGCCGTGACACCAAGCTAACTTCATATGTGTATAGGTGTCTTAATTGACTCTCCATGTGAAGCGATTGAATAAAGTGGGGAGGGATGGGGGGCTCATTTATAGTAGCTGAGTCCTACCTTTTCAAACGAATTAATCAGATCTATATTGTCTTTATTGCAAGATATAGTGATAAATGGATATCATTTCATTAATTTCTATTGCAATATATAGTGATAAATGGATCTCAATTTCTGTATAGGGAGGAGGTTTTGTGATTGGAACATGCGTGTCATTATCAATAGCTTACTCTCAAGCATTAGTTGGAGAAAAAAAGGCCTCTACAATTTACACTGCAGCTGTTTGGTGGCGATTTTCTTTTATTTATATACGACCACTTCTTACGTGTTTATTGGTTTTTATTCTCTTTTACCATAAAAAATTTAGTTGATATTATCATGTCACGACTTTACTGCTATATTATAATGGTTTTCACAAATCCATAAAATTAAAGTAAGCATCCGGGTTCAAGTAGACATCTATCGTGGAAGATCAAGTTGATCATTTGTAGACATCTTGCGTGGTTATTGTACGTATATTGTATTTATGAGTTTAAGTAAGAAATGAGAAGAGATCAAGTAGCTAAAAATCTTGAGAGAGGTTGTGAGTTATTAGATCATTTTCCAGGGAAAGGGAAAACAACACACACAATTACTATTTACCCATATATGGTTTGTATTTATCCAAAAAGAATCCTCAACTACTCACTCTAAAACAGAACTGCTCAGTACAGGTAAACCAAGCTATTTAGGGTAGAATGCACTGAATTTTCAACTCATTATCCGGCCATCCAAAGTGCAATAAAACTATGTGGGACAGGATCTAACTAACAACCATATATATGTCCTGTCCTCGTTCTTTTGTTATCTGATCAGTGCTGTCATATTAACTTTTTTACCTTCGGAAACAAACTTTATAGTACTAGTATAGGTTTACATCTTTTTCCAACTTTGTAACTAAATGGGTAACATTATGCCATAAATAGTGCAATAATTTTCGTATTTTATCTTAAAAGGGTATATAATACAATGATATAGGTTCATTAGCTGTATAGATTGGATCTACTCACATTTAATAGACAGGGAATACATTTTTTAGGCTTATTGACTATAAGACTTGCTCACTTCCTTCAACTTTTATCCAATTACATAAAATTTGTAGGTCTTCACAATAAAGATGAAAAATTCAACCATACATTGAAGAAATAGGAGCGCCAGTGGTTATCCGTGTGGACCAAAGCCAGTGTCAAATGGAAACCATTAGCAACATACGAGTATATTTGATTCGTATTTGCGCTAAGCCACTGAGACTGCTAAATGTCGCATTTTATTTCTTTTCTTCTGTAGCCACATTACTTGGCACCGCTTTTGTCTCGGCCATTGATTTTTAGAAGTTTGATGATTTTTATCAATTTCGTATACTCCGTCGATATGAAGTCGATGCAACAGGATTAATTTACCATTGGTATTGCCAAAACAGTGAAGGTCGTCGTGGACTGGTATTAACTTCCAGACGGAAAACAATTCTGCAACTGTGAAACATCGATCCTTTTTACTCGTTAAAATTTCCATACTTGCAAAACCAATAATGTAAGACGACCCATTTAAGAATGCTACTAATTTAGAACTCAAACCACATAGCCTAAAGTTCTAATAAAGAAAAAATATTGTTGTAGCATATAATGTTTCACCGGGTATGCTTTAAAAAAAAAAAAAAAACCTTTCACCCGGTCTGTGTCGACATCTAAAAATTCTCAGTATGCAATAGGAAAGATGTTTTGGGGCGTTCGATTTCATATTTGAGATTACATAATAAAATAAAATTGGATCATAATAAAGTAAATTTTAGTGATATTTATCCACCTATTTTCATTATCTACCAAAATCTCCTTATAGTTTTGGGGTTCCCGTAGTTAAATTTTAATTTGGGTTGTAAACAGTTTAGAAAGGTCCAAAAGCTCGAGAGAATATATTTCAGTTTTGAAAGTTAAATTAACTCTAAAATGAGATTCGTCAACAATATAGCGAAAAAATGTAGGCAAATGTTCATTTCCAAAACCCAAAATGTGTTAAAGTTAACCATCTCGAGATATTTGTCAATGGATGATTTTTTGGATGATGAGTGTTCTCTTCTACTTCAAACCCAAAATGAAGAATCAAACGGTGAGGATGAAGAACCTAATACTAAGAACACTTTCGTATATGTATAAATGATCTCGAATGCAAGTTTTATAACTTTATATTGTGAAAAATGGTAAAATAAAATAAAAAATACATAACTTAATATAGCCAGTAATTAACTATGTTGGCAAAATAACTTAGCCTATTATATATAATCGATAGGGATAATTGAAGAATACCTAACTATCTATTCGAATTGAGAAATTCCATGGCTCAAATCTTTAGTATTTTCTTATTTATCATCTGTGTCTACTATTTAGGCAGAATACCGTCGCCTATTGTCATTAAGAAACTAAAAAAACCCGTCGAAACGGAGGAAAAAAGGAAAGTGAGGGAAAACTAGATGTAGAAATCGAAACAATTTCCGAAACGAAAGATTTGGACTTAATTAATTCATTTGTAGAAATGATGTCAATTACTAGACCTAAATCCGCAGTGAAATTGAAGAACACCCAATCGATTTTAAAACGTAAGAACTTGACGGAAAACTTAACACAACATCGTCTATGCCCACATATTCAACGTAGCTGATTCTTATAACTTTCTATCATAGAACCTAAGTGATTTTGGAACTTAAATATTTTGGGTCAAATTTGTCAAGTTGATTCAGTTAGATAATTTTTTAACCTAGTTGATTTTGATTGTATTGGTCTTTAATGTTATACTGGCGTCAAGATATTTGGTGTCAAGATTAATAGGTTACCAATTAATATGTTTATCGATCATATTAAGTAATTTTTAGATTTTTCTAAATTTTTTAATTTTTTTTTGACACTACGTATCTATAATATAAAACATAGCGGTGTTTTTTGGTGTGATAAAATTTTTGTATCAACACTGATAAGGCTAAAATACCCTTCCATATTTCTTATCATAACTGAAACTGTTGTAAATATTTACAAACTCAGGGGTAAAATAGACATACACGTTGAACAAATGACGTGATTGCCTTCTGTGTTTTTAATCTTCCTCTATAGATTTTGTAAATTTCGTAAAAATGAAGGGATATTACGTATCAGTTATTTCTCTAAAAGAAACAGTCGTTTCTTCCTCTGCTTTTTTTCTTCTCTTTTCATCTATGTTCTCTTCTTCTCCAGCAACACCAAAAATAATAGATCATGATTGATATGTTTCTCATTGGCAAGCCCAATACATTAGTTAGCCCATGTATTGTTTTCCCACCCCATTCCACCCTCTTGTTTGTCTAACTATCCATATGGGAATAGTTATATAGTGGACATCCTTCTCTAGAATACCCAATGTGGGACTAAACTAAAGAGATTCATTCACATCACACCAAGACCAAAAAAACATTTAGTTTAAACTCATTTTTCTCCAACAACTATAACTACACTAAGCATGATCTATTATTTTTACCAAAAATAGTTTTACAAATCCGAAACCCTATATAGTTTTACAAATCTGAAACCCTAAAGGATTCCTTTTATGTATTGGGAAAACTTGATTTACAAGAAATCCGAAACCCTAAAGCTTTATTTTTCCTATAAATACAAAACATTTTCAGAGTTAAAATATATCCCAGAAGCGGCTATTATCCTGTCTTCTTTTCACCATCTTCTCGCTTTGTTTTGCGCTTTGACTGTTTATTTCCCTTCCTTCCCTGTTGCTAAGTTCAAGAGTGGGTAGTCTGTATTGTGCTAATACAAGCTATATCGGGCAGTCTTATCCTTGACACATCTTCGCACGTTGTGGTTTAGCATTGCTCTTATCGAGTATACCCGCAAACTAATGTGTTAAGGACAACTTGTTGAACCTGTGATTCTGCCCTCGTAGTTGTCCGTGGTAGAGTTGTTTTCAATTAAGTTCTTTATATATTATTCTGATACATCTAAGCTGCCGTTCATTGTTGCAAGATTCCAACAATAGTTTCAAATTTCAAATGGTAAATCTTTTAGTAAGATTCTTTTTCAAGAAGTAATGAAATCGGAGAGCATCAGGACTGCTCTCTTGGGACTGTCTATTCATCTTTCCATGTATGTGACAAACTGAATACCAACTGTCAATCTAACTAGAGGTATATGTAAATCATTCTGCAGATACTGGAACTTTTATAGATTCCAATATATCAGAAAAGCTTGCGCAACTCAAAGCACAAATAGCAACCCTGGAAAAACGTGAAGAAAGGTCGATGAATATTTACAAAACATTAGTTATTTTCTTCATGTTTACATTTCGATATAAAATAAAATAAAATATAATATAAAATAAGAGTAATAGTATTGCACTCCCCGTGCTAGTGATGATATTGCATTTCCCGTTCTACTTAACTTAGCAAGAAACTGTGGAGAAACCACGGGCACTCCTCGCGAGGTAACTGGATAACGAATACCGCACAACATATGCACACAAACATATTCACAAATAATAATGAAAAATAAACTACTTAATGATTATAAGAAGGTTACAGGAGTTCCTTCCTTGTTTGATGGCATGCCATCGAGATTCACAATCCAATTGTTCATCATTTTAATCGATCGTTGTTAATATAGACTAACTGTTAATCACATAAGCACTCTAAGAAAATATTTAATAGGCTCACATAATAAGCATAACACAATATCATACAAGTTTTCAATTATTGGCTAAGTGAAATAACTAATACTCCAATTCTACTAATTATTTTATAACCTGGTATTCGGAAATTTTATCATAAATAAATACCTACACATCCAAATCATATGAATTAGGTGCCATTGAAAAGCTCTCACAAAACCCTATTACTTTACAGAAGGAAATGAAAGCTAATTCGTACTTTAAATGGTCCAAAATATCAAATTAAGCAAACTGTACCTAAGCCCAAGCTCATTGGTCCACGGGCCTGGCTCGGCCCAATACATCAAACTGACACACTAACCCACGACCTGACCCGTTAACCCCGGTCATTGAGCTGAATTGTCTGATTCGGTTTGACTCAGCTGAGTCCGAAATCTAACTCGGCTAACTCACTTATTTTCTTCACCTATACTTGGTCATTTTTCATAAGTTTTCAGACTTAACATACAATTTTCAAATGATCATCTCATTTTTTTTCTTAACCAAAATGGAAAAACTTTATTTCTTTAGAATCATGGGATGATGATCTAAAAATTATCCCTTTTAGTATTAGCGAATTCGTACTCCAACCTATCTAGATTTTCCCATACATATGGTCACTCACGGCTGTTTACACATGATTTCAGTCGAACAGGCTCATTTTAAAACTCCTATAACTCACTCGTTTCTTAACTAAATCGAACAAACTTTATATATACAAAAATTAGACACAATGATCTACACTTTATATTTATAGAGCTAAGTCTAATATTTACTTTAAGGTACGTAGATAAGTCTCTATATTATGGGTAGAGAAACACAATTTCACATAAAATGATGACAGGTGACGGTTACAAGAATGGCGGGGAAGTGAGCCCAAGAAAACGGATCTCGGTGTACGAGGGACTTGAATATATTGCCTTCTTTTTTCTTTTTATATTAACTGCTTAATTGATTTTATTCCATTTTCATCGTATAATAGAAATCCAAATCATTATATACATATTAGAACCTAGTATACATGTTACCTTGATTATTAAAGGATGTTTTATCATCATTTTCATCATCATCTTCATATCAAGAACACCACTAATATTCTACAAACAATTCTTTCATGTACTAAGTACAACACTCTCTTCCAAATCTCTAACAATATGATTCTACTAATATCAACTCTCTCACTATATATTGATTTCTCATTGATTCCTAGCGACTATTTACCTATGTTCATGAAAATAAAACTAATTCAATAACTCCCTTTTTATCGTATTCTCTAAAAACAAAACTTTATTTTTATCCTTCTTCTTTCTATTTAACTAACACCCCCACCTTTGTTTTCATATAACTTCACCAAGGCACTTAAAAGCTTAAAGGAGATAAAATTAAAAATGTTACATAAAGTCGATAATTTGATGGATGATTCACCAGCTAAGAAAAGGTTAGATACGGATATACTTTGTAAACTAACCACAAAGTGAATACGTACAATGATACGTGTTATTTCGTTGATGTACTATCAAGCTTGATGCTGGCTATAAATATCCGAGCAACTGATGTAATAAGGTGTTGATTAATAAGGGAATACAAAGTATTCTCTACTTTTTTACATCTATTGCTCTCTCTACATACGCTAGTTTAATGATATTGGTTATTCAAACATGTCGGAAATTAAATCTCTCTTAGTTGTTATCTAATAACTCTACTAAACAAATCAAGTGACACCAATATGTACCAATTTTAACAAACATTATCCTTGGCAGAAACAAAACACTATGTGTGCAGAGTAATAATAATGAGGACTTAGTTCTGTTTCATCATGTATTTGACATAAATTATGATCAATTAATGTTAAAGAGTTTAGTTACTAAAACATAGTAACAATGATACAAACACCTTTTTAGTTAATTAAGGAAAAATCACAATCAAGTTATTTATATAACCAATTAAATATTGAACCTTATTAAAACAAAAATATAGGAAGTAGGTAAGAAAGATATGCACCTTAATAACGAAAATCAGTTTCCAACCGATCAAATGGGTGTATTGAGGTGGGTAATCTCTTTACTTATGACATTTAGTGTCCTGTATATAATGCTTTTACAGGAAATGATATACGTCTCCAGCATTCAACAATACCTCGATGTTCTTCGCAGTACTTCAAATTACATCGAACAACAAACACGCAAATTGTAGGACAAACTCTCTTTAACAGGCTCTCAAAATGAATTGAATGAATATGAAAAAAAAACTAAAACTTCAGTTTTTTGTATTTTCTTCTTTCTAAGGAAGACAAGTTTTTATTTGGATTGAAACTATGTGATGGTTAGCCGAAGGTTGCCTCATACGGTTAGTCCAAAGACCACCCTTCCCAATGATTTTGTTAAATGGGTATGTTTTATGTTGTTGGGTTGCAACTCAATTGATTACACTATATGTAATCCTAACCGTTTAATTACAATTTATCATTCATATGAAATACTTATTTCCTACAATCCCCAACATAAATGAAATTGTATTACAGAAACGCAGAATGACAATTCTAAAACTAAAATTTAACGCAGACACTAGAAATTTGTGCGCGAAATATCACTCCATTATGAGCTATAATTTTTGGATTTGAATCTTCCTTAGTGAACATCTACCGAGTTTACTAGTTATTCAGTGAACCTAATGTCTTGGAGCGCTCTACTTTATAGTGTAAACCAATGCAATAAATGTCACATAGTTTATTTCTTTACAAATCCGGTTCTCGATTGTGTTCTTTTCGGCTCTGAACGATACTGTATTTTTATGAGTGCTCTATAGTAACTTATCTTTATAGTCATCATAGAAGCGGCCACACTTCTCACTGATATAGGTGATCTTCTATTTGAAACTATCATGCCATATTTTCCTTAGTTCGACAAAACTACAGGAATCATTAAGAGAAATTTAACCTTTCACTTGTTATGCAACATTGTTTCATCATAGAAATGGGAAAGAGAGTAACCTCTCACATTGTTTCCGTTGAGAATAAATTTACAACTTGGTTTTCCCTTTTAAACCTAGATAACCATGGGATCTCCAATCGCTAGGTTGGGCTTTTGCTGTAAAACTACTCTTTATTTGTAGGCAATAATCTCATTCCTCTTGATGATGCAATTTCTATCTCTCTAGGTAACTCATTGTAAACGGACCCGCTAGATTATCCTCGGGCCTTATATATTCCACATATATAAATCCGTGAGAAAGTAATTGCTTAATGGGTTCATGTCTTCGACATATGTGTTTAGACCTACCATTGTACATTTTACTATGTGCATTTGCAATAACTATTATATTGTCACAGTTAATGGTTATTGCATGCACTGGCTTTGGCCATACTGGTATCTAAAACAATAAACCCAGCCTCCATTTTTTATCTTGATATCAACGTTTGACTGGATAATTTCCATGATACCGCAACCCCAACCATAGTAAATACAAAACCACTTGTTGCGTAGTATCATCTGAGTCTGAGATCCAGTTAGCATCAAGATATCTTCTAGAACCATTGGATATGATGTATAATGTAATCCATAACCCTTTCTATTTTTCAAGTATCTCAAGACTCTTACTATGGCTTTCCAGTGAGTGTTATTAGGATTACTTGTAAGTCTACTCAATTTACTCACTGCACATGCTATGTATGGTCTAATACAACTCGTTAGATATATAAGACTACCAATTACTCGTGAGTGATTAACCACACGTCCTTTATTTTTGAAGAGACGGGCAGTCATATCTAAGGGTGTACTAGCCACTTTGTCATCATTCTTATTATATTTTTCCAAAATTTTCTCAATATAATTTTCTTGAGATAATTTATTCCTTCGGGAATTCTAGAAATTTTAATCCCAAGAATGACGTCCGCGTTGCCTAAATCTTTCATATCAAAAATGATGAAATAACACCTTCTTTGTAGACTTTATAATTTATGAATTATTCCCGTAATCAACATATAGTCTACATATATGCATATAATTGTAAACTCTGCAGGTGATGTTTTATTGTAAACACATTTGTCATACTCATTGATTTTAAACCCATTTGATAGTACTGTGTTATCAAACTTTATACGCTGATGTTTTGGTGCTTGCTTTAACCCGTAAAACGACTTCACAAAATTACAAACTTTCTTTTCCTTTCCAGGTACCACAAATCATTCAGGTTGTTCCATGTAGATTTCTTCGTCTAATTCTCCATTTAAGAAAGCAGTTTTAACATCCATTTGATAGATATCCATATTATACAGTACCGCAATTGCAATAAACAATCTTATGGATGCAATTTTTATAACGGGAGAATATGTATCGAAGTAATCTAAACCTTGTTTTTGTTTAAAGCCCTTGGAAACTAGTTTTGGTTTATACTTGTCTATCGTTCTATCAGTCTTCAATTTCCATTTGAAAACATATTTACTACCCAAATTTTTACAACCTGGGGATAGATTCACTATCTCCCATGTGCGGTTTTGCATGATGGGATCGATTTTATTATTTGTGGCTTCTTTCCAGTATGGAGCTTCTGGCGTACCCATAGATTGTTTAAATGGTTGAGTTCATCCTCTAATATACAAGTTACAAAATCTTCACCATAAGACTTAGCGATTCTGCCCCTTTCGCTTATGTGAGGTTCTTCAACAATATCTTGTTCTTGTTACTCGAGTGATTGTGAAACACTTGTATTTTTATCTTCACTAATATTTTTCCTTTTGAGAGGATTGTTAGTTTCTGGTTTCCATTGAAACACACTTTCAAACAATAATGCATCTCGTGACTCCAGAACGGTGTTTACATGTATATCCTTAATTTCTGATTTATGAACCAGTAATCCATAAGTACTACTATTCTCAGCATACCCTATGAAAATACAATCCACTATTTTGGACCTATCTTGACCCTTTTAGGAAGCGGTAGTGTTACCTTTTCCAAGCACCTCCACAATTTGATGAATTTATATGAAGGTTTTGTACATTTTCCTAATTCATACGGGGTTTTAGACTTTTTTTTGTGGGGTACCTTATTCAAGATATAGTTTGATATAAGTATAGTATCCCCCTACCCAACGCTGAGAATAGTAGTACTTATGGATTACTGGTTCATAAA
>JAJJMC010001190.1:0-12500 GCA_023531435.1 Papaver californicum
AAAAATAGCGGAAAACCGAACAATTATCCAATATCTGCCTTATGTAACACGTTGGGATTATTTAGCTACTATGTTTACCGAGGCAATAACGGTAAATGGACCAGAACAGCTGGGAAATATTCAAGTTCCTAAAAGAGCCCGTTATATCAGAGTCATTATGTTGGAACTGAGTCGTATAGCCTCTCATTTATTATGGCTTGGCCCTTTTATGGCGGATATAGGTGCGCAGACTCCTTTCTTCTATATTTTCAGAGAGAGAGAATTGATATATGATCTATTCGAAGCTGCCACAGGTATGCGAATGATGCATAATTTTTTTCGTATCGGAGGAGTAGCTGCTGATCTACCTCATGGCTGGATAGATAAATGTTTAGATTTCTGCGATTATTTTTTAACCGGGATTGCTGAATATCAAAAGCTTATTACGCAAAATCCAATTTTTTTAGAACGCGTTGAGGGGGTAGGCGTTGTTGGTGGAGAGGAGGCAATAAATTGGGGTTTATCAGGACCAATGCTACGAGCTTCCGGAATACAATGGGATCTTCGTAAAGTCGATCATTATGAGTGTTACGACGAGTTTGACTGGGAAGTACAATGGCAAAAAGAAGGGGATTCATTAGCCCGTTACTTAGTCCGAATCGGTGAAATGACAGAATCCATAAAAATAATTCAACAAGCTTTGGAAGGAATTCCGGGAGGGCCCTATGAAAATTTAGAAGCCCGACGCTTTGATAAAGCAAGGGATTCCGATTGGAATGATTTTGACTATAGATTTATTAGCAAAAAAACATCTCCTACTTTTGAATTGTCGAAACAAGAACTTTATGTGAGAGTAGAAGCCCCAAAGGGGGAATTGGGGATTTTTCTGATAGGGGATCATAGTGCTTTTCCTTGGAGATGGAAAATTCGTCCTCCGGGTTTTATCAATTTGCAAATTCTTCCTCAGTTAGTTAAAAGAATGAAATTGGCTGATATTATGACGATACTAGGTAGTATAGATATCATTATGGGAGAAGTTGATCGTTAATATGATAATTGATACGACAGAATTACAGGCTATCAATTCTTTTTCCAGATTGGAATCCTTAAAAGGGGTCTATGGTCTTATATGGTTGCTTGTCCCTATTTTTACTCCTGTATTGGGAATCACGATAGGAATACTAGTTATTGTGTGGTTAGAAAGAAAAATATCTGCGGGGGTACAACAACGTATTGGACCCGAATACGCGGGTCCTTTGGGAATTCTTCAAGCTCTAGCAGACGGGACAAAACTCCTTTTTAAAGAGGATCTTCTCCCATCTAGAGGAGATTTTTTTTTATTCAGTCTCGGACCCTCTATAGCAGTCATATCCATTTTACTAAGTTATTCAGTAATTCCTTTTGGATATCGTCTTGTTTTAGCTGATCTCAGTATAGGTGTTTTTTTATGGATTTCTATTTCAAGTATTGCTCCTATTGGACTTCTTATGTCAGGATATGGTTCAAATAATAAATATTCTTTTTTGGGTGGTCTACGAGCTGCTGCTCAATCGATTAGTTATGAAATACCATTAACTCCATGTGTGTTATCAATATCTCTACGTGTGATTCGTTGGGGCATGAACTTTTACCTCATTTTTTCTAGGAAAGAAGTTGAATGGAGTGAATAGAGATTCTTTTTTTTTATTCGTCATTCGGGGTGATGACCTAAACCAGATAGTTATATGAGTGAAACAAAACAGCTTAGAAATTAGCAGTAAAAAGGTTGAGACTCATTCCCTATGTACAAGAGCTAAGCAAAAAAAGAGAAATTACCCCAAGGTTGGTTGATTAGTCATCACGGTTTGAAGCGGGTAGAAAAGATCAACTGGCTGGAGTTTTGTTTTAACTATTCTATTATATTGTATGTATTACCATACCGGGGATCGAGCAAAAATGAGTGGACGGTTAGGAACACCAAGATACACAAAGGATTAGTAACGGAGATAATGGAAGTTACCAAAAAAGGTATTTCTGCATAAACGGAATCATACTGGGGCTTTAAGTTGGTAGAAACAATCAAGTAGTACTTCCCCACGATCCCGATCCCGAGTATGGTCCTATCCACAGGTTAAATAAATAATTATCAGGAACGAAGTAATCCTTTTTTTTAAGCCCACTTTTACTTTTCGTAGAAAGAAGCATAGGAACGAAATAAATAGGTTGAAATACCTACTTAGACAACGAGTATTTTATTCAAGGATTAAGTTATTACTGAATAAAGACAAACTAAAATAAGAAAGGATAAGATCAATTCGGAAGCACCCTTTTTTCTATTATAGCAGACGGAATTGCATTGGTTTAATTTGTGACTCCTCGATACATCTTGATTCTATCTATCCTACTAACACATAGCGAGATAATACCGAACCAGTCCTTAGATTTAGTTAAGGCCATCGAGGAGCCGTATGAGACTGAAGTCTCATGTACGGTTCTGCAATAGCGATGGAAGCAGTGATGTTATCACCTACTATAATTATCTAACAGTTCAAGTACAGTTGATATAGTTGAGGCGCAGTCAAAATATGGTTTTTGGGGGTGGAATCTGTGGCGTCAACCTATAGGTTTTGCAGTTTTTGTAATTTCTTCCCTAGCAGAATGTGAGAGATTACCCTTTGATTTACCAGAAGCCGAAGAAGAATTAGTAGCAGGTTATCAAACCGAATATTCAGGTATCAAATTTGGTTTATTTTATGTTGCTTCCTATCTAAATCTACTAGTTTCTTCATTATTTGTAACAGTTCTTTATTTAGGAGGTTGGAATCTTTCTCTTCCGTACATATTTCTTCCTCATTTCGAAATTAATGAAGTGGGTGGAGTCTTTGGAATGACAATTGGTATTTTTATTACATTAGCTAAAGCTTATTTGTTCCTGTTCATTCCTATTACAACAAGATGGACTTTACCTAGGATGAGAATGGACCAACTATTAAATCTTGGGTGGAAGTTTCTTTTACCTATTTCTCTAGGTAATCTATTATTGACAACTTCTTTCCAACTCTTTTCACTCTAAGGGCATACGATATTCTATTCTCGATTTAGAACTTCTCTCAAACAAGAGAAAGAAACTTCAAATTATTCATAGATATTCACGATATGCTCCCTATGGTAACTGGGTTCATTAATTATGGTCAACAAACAGTAAGAGCTGCAAGGTATATTGGTCAAAGTTTCATGATTACCTTATCCCACACGAATCGTTTACCCGTAACTATTCAATATCCTTATGAAAAATTGATCACATCTGAGCGTTTCCGCGGTCGAATCCACTTTGAATTTGATAAATGCATTGCTTGTGAAGTATGTGTTCGTGTATGCCCTATAGATCTGCCTGTTGTTGATTGGAAATTGGAAACGGATATTCGAAAAAAACGATTGCTTAACTATAGTATTGATTTTGGAATCTGTATTTTTTGTGGGAACTGCGTCGAGTATTGTCCAACAAACTGTTTATCAATGACTGAAGAATATGAACTTTCTACATATGATCGTCATGAATTGAATTATAATCAAATTGCTTTGGGTCGGTTACCAATGACAGTAATTGGAGATTACACGATTCGAACCATTATGAATTCCACTCAAATAAAAAAAGCCACGGGTAAACTCCTTGATTCAAGAACTATTACCGATTACTAAGATTCCGTTTTAATCTAAAGGAGCGGATCTTCTTTTATTTTGTTCGGTTAATAACGAAAAAAAACCAGCTCTTATTTATTGGTGATTCGCGAGAATCACGGCTTACTTTGGATAAAAAAGAATTGAATATATCCGCGATAATTTCGAAATATATGAATATATAAGCAATCGGATAGAGAAATGGAATGAATTAATCTATCTACATCAACCCACACCCCGTATAGGATTTAATAAAAAAGTCACTTATCATAAAAACAGGGTAACTTTCCTTTTCTGGTCTAGTCAATAAGATTATGAAACATTTCGACTTATTTATCTCTTATTTTACATATAATGGATTTAACTGGACCAATACATGATTTTCTTTTAGTTTTTTTGGGGTTGGGTCTTATAATAGGAGGTCTAGGAGTGGTATTACTTACTAATCCTATTTTTTCCGCCTTTTCATTAGGATTTGTTCTTGTTTGTATATCCTTATTTCATATTCCATCGAATTCCCATTTTGTAGCTGCTGCACAACTCCTTATTTATGTAGGAGCCATAAACGTCTTAATCATATTCGCTGTTATGTTCATGAACGACTCGGAATATTACAATGATTTCAGTCTTTGGACTGTTGGGGATGGGGTAACTTCACTGGTTTGTACAAGTATTTTTGTTTCACTAATAACTACTATCCCAGATACGGCATGGTACGGGGTTATTTGGACTACAAGATCAAACCAGATTTTGGAGCAAGATTTGATAAATAAAGGTCAACAAATCGGGATTCATTTATCAACCGATTTTTTTCTTCCTTTTGAGCTTATTTCTATAATTCTTTTAGTTTCTTTGATAGGTGCAATTGCTATGGCTCGTCAGTAAAAAATACGGAGAAAAAGAATTATTTGGTTCTGTCTTAGCCTATCCATTTTCCTTCAATTAATGGTCAGATTTTTCAGGTAGAAAATGTAAATTTTTTCTTTTAGTTCAATCTATTACCAATATGTTCCTTAGTTCTGTACTTGTTAGATTCGAGTCAACCAAATTAGTTAAGGTTGAATTGTTGTTCATATTGAAATTAAAGAAATTCAGATTGAGGGGGGTTTGGTTAATGCTGCTTGAACATGAACTTGTTTTGAGTGCCTATTTATTTTCTATTGGTATTTATGGATTGATCACAAGTCGAAATATGGTTAGAGCACTTATGTGTCTTGAGCTTATACTGAATGCAGTTAATATGAATTTCGTAACATTTTCTGATTTATTTGATAGTCGCCAATTAAAAGGGGACATTTTTTCTATTTTTGTTATAGCTATTGCAGCCGCTGAAGCAGCTATTGGGCCAGCCATTGTTTCGTCCATTTATCGTAACAAAAAATCAATTCGTATCAATCAATCGAATTTGTTGAATAAATAATGGTAATTAGATGAATGTGTTAATCATACAAATAACGAATAAAATCTTTCTCAATACAAATTAATATTATATACGACAGAAGCATATGACTCTGTTTGCTAAAGAGTAATAAATCAAAGTATCTTGGCCCTCTCTCATGACCAAATATATAAGTCAATTTTTTAGAAAACAATTTTGGTTAATTATTGATTCGTCTGGTGTCTACAATATATGATTCCATTTTTTTACTAGATCGAAAATTCATGATGTTCAAAAAGTAGATAGATCCAATGTCACATTCAGTAAAGATTTATGATACATGCATAGGGTGCACTCAATGTGTACGAGCCTGCCCCACAGATGTATTAGAAATGATACCTTGGGACGGATGTAAAGCTAAGCAAATAGCTTCTGCTCCAAGAACAGAAGACTGTGTGGGTTGTAAGAGATGTGAATCCGCTTGTCCAACAGATTTCTTGAGTGTCCGAGTTTATTTATGGCATGAGACAACTCGCAGCATGGGTCTAGCTTATTGATACGTTCCAGAAAGCTTAACTTGAATCCATTTTTTTATCTTTACCGACAAAACCCCGTGCTCGAAATCGAAATAGGCTATTTTCTCGAGTACGGGGTTTTCTGGTCAAAGTGTATCTTATCTTGTCTTTACTACGAATTATTTTCCTTGGTTAACAATAATTGTTGTTTTGCCGATATTCGCGGGTTTTTCCATTTTCTTTCTCCCCCATAGAGGAAATAAGGTCATCCGATGGTATACTATATCTATATGCCTAGTGGAACTACTTCTAACGACCTATGTATTCTGTTATCATTTCCAGTTGGACGATCCATTAATTCAATTAGAACAGGATTTTAAATGGATTAATTTTTTTGATTTTCACTGGAGACTCGGAATCGATGGAATTTCCATAGGACCTATTTTATTGACGGGATTCATCACAACTTTAGCTACTTTAGCGGCCCGGCCAGTTACTCGGGATTCACGACTGTTCCATTTCTTGATGTTAGCAATGTACAGCGGTCAAATAGGACCTTTTTCTTCTCGAGATCTTTTACTTTTTTTTATCATGTGGGAGTTAGAATTAATTCCTGTTTACCTACTTTTATCCATGTGGGGAGGGAAGAAGCGTTTGTACTCAGCTACAAAGTTTATTTTGTACACTGCAGGGGGTTCTATTTTTCTCTTAATGGGAGTTCTCGGTATGGGTTTATATGCTTCTAACGAACCAACATTGAATTTTGAAACATTAGCGAATCAATCATATCCTGTGGCATTAGAAATAATATTCTATTTTGGTTTTCTTATTGCTTATGCTGTCAAATCACCGATTATACCTCTACATACATGGTTACCAGATACCCACGGAGAGCACATTACAGTACATGTATGCTTCTAGCCGGAATCTTATTAAAAATGGGAGCATATGGGTTGGTTCGGATCAATATGGAATTATTACCCCATGCTCATTCCTTTTTTTCTCCCTGGTTGATTATTGTAGGCACAGTGCAAATAATCTATGCAGCTTTAACATCTCCCGGGCAACGCAATTTAAAAAAGAGAATAGCCTACTCTTCTGTATCTCATATGGGTTTTACAATTATAGGAATAGCCTCCGTAACCGATCTGGGACTCAATGGGGCCATTTTGCAAATAATTTCTCATGGATTTATTGGTGCGGCGCTTTTTTTCTTGGCAGGAACGAGTTATGATAGAATACGTCTCGTTTATCTCGACGAAATGGGAGGAATAGCTATCCCAATGCCAAAAATATTTGCAATGTTCAGTAGTTTCTCGATGGCTTCTCTTGCATTGCCGGGAATGAGTGGTTTTGTTGCCGAATTGGTAATCTTTTTTGGCATAATTACCAGCCCAAAATATCTTTTAATGCCAAAAATACTAATTACTCTTGTAATGGCAATTGGAATGATATTAACTCCTATTTATTCATTATCTATGTCACGCCAGATGTTTTATGGATACAAGCAATTTAATGCCAAAAATTTTTATTTTTTTGATTCTGGACCACGAGAGCTTTTTGTTTCAATCTGTATCTTTCTGCCAGTAATAGGCATTGGTATTTATCCAGATTTCGTTCTCTCACTATCTGTTGACAAGGTAGAAGCTATTTTATCTAATTACTTTTCTCGATAGTTTGCATGAATAAGGCATAAAAAAAAAGCTGCGATAATAAAATTAGGTGGACAATAAAAGAAAAAGAAGTGAATTGTAATCAGATACGTTTGAAGTTTTAGAGAACCGGTTCAATCAAGTAGTAATTGAACCGGTTCTCTAAAACTAACACAAACTTTCATTACATATGCGATTTCTATGTATTAGGTCACGTCTTCGATTAAGATGCTAATGTGAATGAACCATAACTATGTAGGCCTATTCCTAATAGATTGACCCCAAAATAGCATACCCAAATTATAAGAAATCCCATAGAAGCTACAATTGCGGAATTTGTGCCTTTTAAATTTTGGTTGGTTCTAATATGTAAATAAATAGCAAATATAGTCCAAGTAATAAATGCCCAAGTTTCCTTGGGGTCCCAATTCCAATATGACCCCCACGCCTCATTAGCCCACACTGCGCCTGAAAGAATACCAACCGTTAAAAAGATAAACCCTAGACTAATGACACGATAACTCCAACGATCCAATTGCTGAATCAATTGATACCTGTGATAATTTCTAAATGAAAGTAAAGAATTGTTTAGTAAAGCATAGCTTCTTTCATTTACATATTGAATCTCATCAAAATCAAAGGAAAATGGCCCAATTAATGAATGCTTGTTTTTACCAAAGACCCATAGGCTTTTTCGAAATGTAATGACTAGAAGAGATACTGATAATAATGATCCACATAAAAGAGCTGCATAACTTAATATCATCATACTTACGTGCATCATTAACCACTGAGATTGGAGGGCAGGTACTAATATTGTGGATTGATGCATTTCAGTCAAAAGACCTGAAGTAGCAAATCCTTGGGTAAAAATAGTACTTGGTGCGGTTATTGCGCTTAAATCGTTTTTATTATTCCATATTTTAGGAACCATATGAATAATGGAAAAGCCCCATGAAAGGAATAGTAATGATTCATATAAATCACTTAAGGGGAAATGTTCCGAATAAATCCAACGAGTAACTAATAATCCTGTTATACAGAAAAAGGTAGCTATCATGCCCTTTTCTGACGAATCATGTAGTCCTATGGTTTCGTGGACTAATAAGGTCATCAAATAAATCGTAATTACAATTGAAACAATTGAAAAAGAGATGTGAGTTAATATATGTTCTAAAGTCGAAAATATCATAAAAAATCCTAAAAAAAAAAAGGGAGTCCTTTAACACTGGAACGGAAATGATTAATCCATTTCATTTTCATTATAAGATTTATTGTATCTCTTTTAGAAGATGCCGCCACTCGGACTCGAACCGAGATGCTCTAGCACTGCTTCCTAAGAGCAGCGTGTCTACCGATTTCACCATAGCGGCTTGCTCGAAAGCATAATAGCCCATACGCACTCAAACGTCGAGATTGTAAGGAGTCAATTCAATGTAATATTTTTTAGGAAAAATGCAAATCAAATAAAGGCCTATTCCTATTTCTATTTGAACGTTCAATAATCTCTTATAGGATGGTTTTCATTTTAACGATGGACTTTTCGAAAGGTTTCAGCTCTCCCAAAACGAACAGCTTAGTAGGAACTAGAGAGTTCTGCTCTCAATTCAGGTATAGAAGTAAAAAAAACCTTTCTTTTTTTATTCTTTTTTTATGATTTCATGGGTCCGAACAAAACGAAAAAATCTATTGTATCCATAGTCATTAATAAGAAAACCCTCAAAAGAAAAGTGAAACTTTCTATCAAGTACTATGTTTTTTCGTTTGACCAAAAAAACATAGTACCCTTTTTTTATTTAGGAAATGAAAGGCTTCCTATCCTAAATACGACAACCGATAGTGCGGCCTCATATTTATCAGTAAAAAATATGAGTTAATGGGAGTCGTTCATCTTATCAATTTTATTAGCAAATTCTTCGAGGCATATTGATTTAGATTATTCCAAGACTTGTTTATTTTTTTGTTGCACAAAAAAACTTTTTGAATTCCCGGTAGAAAGAGATTTTGCTAAGGAAAAAGCTTTTAGCGCAGCCAAATATCCTTTTCTTTTCCAAATGTTTTTACGAATACGCTTTTTTGATATAGAAGTACGTTTCTTTGGAACGGCCATTTTAAAATAAAGAGGTTACTCATTGTTTTAGTTGGATGTGAAAGACATGTATTGTTCAAAATGCGTCATTTTTTTCTTTAGCTCTATATTTATTCCCTAGATCATACTTTCTTGATAATATACAATATGGATACGTGTGAGTCCCATAGAGGATTTCTGGAGAAAAGTTGTATATCTTAATTTTTTCTTTATTTTCGGAATACTTTATTCCTTTTTTTTACGTACATTATAAAAAAAAAAAGAAGCCTTTTGATATACTAATCTTCGTTCGAATCTATATCTGTGTCACCGTCATAAAAAAAAGGGCTACGGCTCATCGTATTCTCTTTTTTTTAATAAAAAAGAGAAAAATGGAAAACGCTTACCTTAATTGAAGAGAAGAATACTGTAACCTTTTTTCTATCAATTCATCAATAGAGTACAGTACCCTTAGTTAAATGAAAATTTCAAAAAAGGAAAACCGGAATGAGACTGATATTGAATCAGTTAATATAATAAACACTTGAGAAAAAGCCATTTAACTAAGTCCTTTTTTCAATTCTACGCAAAGTGGGTATCAAAGTGCCGGATATCGTAGAGTTTTCTAGAAGTATCCGTTGTTTTGGTGGAATAGAAGCTACTCGAGAATAATTAGTAAAGTCTTCCAAATATACTAACTAGAATCACAAGATCTTTTTTGGGGGTCAAGTTTTTGCTAGATCCTATGCTCAATAAAGTTATTGATGGATCTTACATACCAGAATAAAGTACTTTTTTTACTATAATTAAATTACTTAATTGTTTTTCCTTGATCAATGAATATAATAATAAAGAAATGAAAATTTCATATTATGATTCTGTATCTTCCTAAATATCCTAGTTAATCACTAAGTGGTACCTTTTCAAAAAAACTTGATCTTTTGACCGCTTGTAACTTCTTATTTTTTTTTGGAGGGGAAAGAATTAGAAAGATTTAAGAATCCAAAATTCTATTTTAGTTCTTTCTTTTCTTTATTTTATTGCTCTTTCCGAAAGATATCAGAGCTGGTGAATTGAAAAAAAAAAAGTTTGATTTTCTTATGGAACATACATATCAATATGCATGGATCATACCTTTCGTTCCACTTCCAGTTCCTATAGCAATAGGGGTGGGGCTTCTCCTTGTTCCAACGCCAACAAAAAACCTCCGCCGTCTCTGGGCTTTTCTTAGTGTTTTATTACTAAGTATAGTTATGCTTTTTTCAATCGATCTGTCTATTCAACAAATGAATGGTAGCTCCATCTATCAATATTTATGGTCTTGGACCATAAATAATGATTTTTCTTTAGAGTTTGGCGACTTGATCGATCCACTTACTTCTATTATGTTAATATTAATCACTACTGTTGGAATTATGGTTCTTATTTATAGTGATAATTATATGTCTCATGATGAAGGATATTTGAGATTTTTTGCTTATATGAGTTTTTCCAATACTTCCATGTTGGGATTAGTTACTAGTTCAAATTTAATACAAATTTATTTTTTTTGGGAGTTAGTTGGAATGTGCTCGTATCTATTAATAGGTTTTTGGTTCACACGACCAATTGCAGCAAATGCTTGTCAAAAAGCGTTTGTAACTAATCGTGTAGGGGATTTTGGTTTATTATTAGGAATCTTAGGTCTTTATTGGATAACGGGTAGTTTCGAATTTCGAGATTTGTTTAAAATAGTCACAACCTTGATTGAGAATAATGGTTTAAATTCTTTTTTTCTTACTCTGTGTGCCGCCCTATTATTCCTTGGTGCAGTTGCTAAATCTGCACAATTCCCCCTTCATGTATGGTTACCTGATGCTATGGAAGGGCCTACCCCTATTTCAGCTCTTATACACGCTGCTACTATGGTAGCAGCGGGAATTTTTCTTGTAGCTCGACTTTACCCTCTTTTCACAGTTATACCTTACATAATGAATCTTATTTCTTTGATAGGTATTATAACCGTACTTTTAGGAGCCACTTTGGCTCTTGCACAAAGAGACATTAAGAGAAGTTTAGCGTATTCGACAATGTCGCAGTTGGGTTATATTATGTTAGCTTTAGGTATGGGATCATATCGAGCTGCTTTATTTCATTTGATCACCCATGCCTATTCAAAAGCATTATTATTTTTAGGCTCCGGATCCATTATTCATTGTATGGAAAGTATTGTTGGATATTCTCCAAATCAAAGTCAAAATATGGCTCTTATGGGCGGTTTAACAAAATATATGCCAATTACAAAAACTTCTTTTTTGATAGGTACACTTTCTCTTTGTGGTATTCCGCCCCTTGCTTGCTTTTGGTCAAAAGATGAAATTCTTAGCGATAGTTGGGTATATTCACCTATTTTCGCGATAATAGCTTATTTCACAGCCGGATTAACTGCATTTTATATGTTTCGGATGTATTTACTTACTTTTGCGGGGCATTTAAACGTCTATTCTCAAAATTTCAGCGCTAAAAAAAGCAGCTCGTTTTATTCAATATCCATCTGGGGTAAAGAAGGACAGAAAGTAATCAACAAGAATCTTTTTTTATCAACAGTAAAAAAGAAGCAAAGAGTTCCTTTTTTTTCGAAGAAAGCATATTCAATTGATAGGAATGTAAAAAAAGGAACGCAACCCCTTATCACATTTACTCATTTTAGAAATAAAGAAAATAATCCATATCCTTATGAATCGGAAAATACTATGCTTTTTCCCCTTCTTATATTAGGATTCGTTACTTTGTGTGTTGGGTTTATCGGAATTCCTTTAAATTATAGAGGAATGGATTTGAATATATTATCAAAATTGTTAACTCCATATATAAACCTTTTACATTCAAATTCGAGCAATTCCGTGGATTGGTATGAATTTCTTACAAATGCAATTTTGTCAGTCAGTATAGCTTATTTAGGAATCTTTTTTGCGTTCTTTTTATATAGGCCTGTTTATTCATTTTTACAGAATTTGGACTTAATTAATTCATTTGTAAAAATGGGTCCTAAAAGAGGTCTTTGGGACAAAATAGTAAATGTGATATATAATTGGTCATATAATCGTGGTTACATAGATCGTTTTTATGCAACAACCTTTAATACCGGTATAAGAGGACTGGTTGGATTCACTCAGTTTTTTGATAGACGAGTAATTGATGGAATTACAAATGGAGTTGGTATTACAAGTTTATTTGTAGGAGAGGGGATCAAAAATGTAGGGGGCGGAAGA
>JAJJMC010001190.1:30000-45553 GCA_023531435.1 Papaver californicum
CCAATTCATTGGACCTTTCGATACAATCAAATAGATTGCCACAAGGGCGCCATATTCTAGGAGCCCAAACTATGTGATTGAATAAATCCTCCTCTATCTGTTCCGGGTCGAGGGCTCCTTCTTCAAACTCCGACTCGTTTTTTTCATATAGAAATCTCTGATCAACAAAAGAACAAGATCCATTTTGCATCATATCTAAGGGATTTCTTGGTTCGGACCGAAGAAGCAATGTCACTCGATCATTATCAAACTGACTGCAATCTTTTTCTGTCCGTGAGGATCCCACCAGAGCGCCTTCTACTTCTAATAGGCCATGAACTAGATCAGAATCATTCTCAACGAATCCATAAGAAGTGATCCCATTTTTTTCATCGGGTCCGGGTAGAGACCAAAGATCTTGAGCGACCGATCCGGCAGAACAACTCAAAAGATAAAGAAGTATCGTTAATTTCTTCATGCTCGTTCCAAGCTCGAAGTACCATTTGTACAAAAAAGAATCCCCTTCCTTACATGATTTCTTCTTCATATAGATAGATATAGGATCTATGGGGCAATTACTTAGAAGTATATTTTGTGCCACAGCCCTTCCTATCTGATAGAAAAGGATCCCATGATCCTGAACCGATCTTACCTGGGATCGCAAATCCCAAGTTTGTCTATGAAGAGCGGATCTAATTGTATTAGTGTCTAGAATGGATTTCTTCTGTGTAATACTAATGGATAGGGCCTCATTGGTAAGTGCTACAAGATCTCGTGCATTGGAGCCCATGGTTATGGCCCCGAATCCATTAGTATGGAACATTTTCTTTTCCAAGTGAAATCCCCTAGTATATGAAAGAGTGAAAAAGTGCTTTCGTTGTTGTGGAATAAGAAGCCTCCGTATCTTAATGCATGTATTTAATTTATTCGGAGCTATTAGAGCGGGATCTACTTTTTGGGGAATATGAGTCGAAGCAATAACAAGGAGATTTCTAGTGGAGCATCTTTCACAATCCCTGGAGAGATAGTTCACTAATAGACCGAGGGATAAGTAATTCGACTCATTCACATACAGATCATGAATGTTTGGAATCCATATTATGCAAGGAGACATTGCTTTTGCTAATTCGAATTGAAGGGTGATATCAAATCGGTCTTTTTTCGGCGTCATATACATAGTTAGCGCATTCGTCATAGTTAGCAGCTCTGTATCAAGGTCATCATCGATATCGTCACTAGCATCAATCTCGATATTGTCACTACCATCAATATCATCAATAAGATAACCTTTAGGCTTGTCATCCAGGAACTTGTTCGGAAATACCGTAATGAAAGGAACATAAGAGTTTGTCGCTAGGTATTTGACCAAATAGGATCGTCCAGTTCCTATAGAACCTATCACTAAAATACCCCTAGACGGGGATAGGGCTAAGCGGAGCGAAAAGGGTTTTCCATGAGATGGGAAATGAAAACTATTAGCCCCACACGAGGTTTGTGAATAAGTGATTGTCTGATAATGAGCAAGGAATATCCGTCTTTCTGCTAAACAGGATCTATTGAACTCATAATTCATTAGATCTTTTTTATGAATGTCAACTAAGTATCGTAAGTAAATTGATCCCGGTTGTTCAACCATTTGATAACCAGAGTCATTCTTTGATAAATGATCACTATGAGTCAGACTCAATAGAATTTGATCAATCCTTTTTTTTGTCGTTAAGGTGGAGAACTGAACCAAGAATTCTCTTTCTTCATCATCAATCGAATCACTGTTCGCGACCCAGGATTCTATTTTATCATCAATCCAATCAACGTTCACGTTTTTTCTTTTTCTTATCAATGAATAGATCTCTTTACTTGTACGACTTAGATATCTCGTATTTCTCGAAAAAGTGATTCGATTGATGGGATTTGGTATGATACTTATGATATCGATGAGATTGATATTCAAATATTTCTTCTTAGAACGTATTGATTTGACCCCATAAGTGGGACCACCACCCAATAGCATGTTGCCACCAGAAGCAGAACCCCGTATTTCTTCTAGAGAATCTCCTAATTGTTCCAGAGCAACTAGAAAGAGATTCTTTAACCAGAAAGAGTTCAGTTCAGATGTAGGATACCTATCCAGAAGTTTTCGCAACTCAATCATGTATGATGGAATCATCAAAGATTTGATCTTTTCGAACTCTGTCTGTAACTCACTAGAGGCCCGGGAAACAAAGAGAAGATGTGTACGAACGAGATATCCAGCAACAAGAAGAAGGAAAAGGATTGAATAGAGGAACTCCCGAGCATTTGGTGATCTCAGATGTATCCATATCAATGGAACGGGTGACTCATTATTTCGATGAATCATTTCTTCGGACAGAAGAAGATTATGTAAACACTTACTCGAAATCTCACTTATCGGATTCCATTGTGGAAGAATCGCCCACAATTTTTTCTGAGGAATTGGCCATGATGTATCTGATCCATGCATAATATCATGAAAAACGGATACAAATTTTTGACTGCTACTTAGTATCGGCAATAGGTCTGAAAAAGTATCTAAAAGGGTGAAATTTAGATATTTGCACCCTGCCGAAGTAAGGAACCATGGCATATATGTTTGTAACAGATTCCATTTTGAGAGATTTGAAAAAGCACTATCTCGTTGAAGGGTTCTATACATCTGCCATTTCTCAACGCATTTCTTTAGACAAAGACTCTGTTTTTTCCTCTTTTCGGATGGTAAATATTTCTCAGAACATGGAGTGTGAATCAAACCCATGTTTGAATTGAAATTGAGATACTGATGCAAGTTCTTCCCTTCTGAATCAGAGAGATTCATATCTGAAAGAGGTTGACAATAAGTTCTTTCAAAATTGACTATTTGTCCCTCTGTTAGAGGTGTTCCAGAAATGTCTGGGATCGAGTAAATAGCTCTACGAACGAATGGATCGGATCGAATTGGAAAATGGAAAGATTTGTACAAGTTATACCTTTCGTCACCACTTTGTGGAAAATCGTTAGGTATGAATATGTTAGATACCTGTGACTCGATTGATGAAATAGTATCTCTCTCCAAAAAAACATGTTTTTTTGGACCGACGCACAAAGAAAAAATGTTGTTGCGAATGAACAAGATATTGAGGAATTGTCCATACGTAAGATCATAATTATTGATACGGGCCTTTTCCACATAAAAAGGGAATCTTTTGTTACAATCGAACCAGAAGTGATGTGGATTATTCAAGAATCGAAGTCGATTTGCTTTATAAAAAGAAGAGATCAATGAACTTCTATGAAATGGTTTCACGGGATTCAGCCAATTGTCTCGATCGTGGGATATCATTGAGAAATAGGAATCGGTGTTATCAAAGTCTTTCCTGCGATTATTTCTAGTATGAAATGAGTCAATCATCCACTTTGGTATCTTATTGAATAAAAACGGTGATATTGTTCCTCCATTGATCAAGAATTTCGATTTTTGGGAAGTATCACGATTATCCAATAAGAAGGGTTTCAATTTATTCAAATGAACGATTTGAACACCTATTGATTCTAACAACTGATTGCAGAGTTGATCATTCGGCCCTTTCAATTCATAGATGTGGATCTCGGACCTATGAATGGGGATATTCCCGATACTCACAAAGAAAAAAGGAAGTGACTTAGACAAAAAGAGAAGTGACTTGGACAAAAAGAGAAGTGACTTGGACAAATCTTGTTTGTCGATAACCTCGGACCAATCAATCGAATATTGATTAATACGTAATCGACCGAACACTACTTGAAAACGGCTCTTCTGCTCAGAAACGAAATGTTCCAAATGTTCCTGGAAATTATTGCTCCCGTTGGGCCATTTGTATCTATATGCATTAGGATCCCGATTCATGGATCTCTCGGTTCGAGAAATAAGAGGATCGAACCATTTCTTCTGACTCTTTTTCAAATTCGATAAATGTTGGTTGATCGTATATTTCATTATAGTTCTATGATTCAGAGTATCATTTCCTATTTGATCCCTTTGAATTCCATAAAAGAATCGATTCGATACATTTCTTATGTACCCATAGGTGCTATATTGGATTTGAATCAGATTTCGGATCAATCTATATTGATTGACTGCCTCCATTATGTTGTTGCTAGCAAATACCACTCTTTTTGGTTTTGGATCTTCCAAGTCATTCCCGCAGGAGATCCGGACCGATTTTTTTCTGATCCTTCGATAAAAAGATTCATTCTCTTCATAAAAAATAGGAGGTAGAACCAAGAAAGATTTCTTTTTCGATTCATCCCTGGAGTTGAATACCTCATTCAATAATTTTTTTTTATCCAACCCGTAGGAATCAATAGAAAAGGAAAATCCCTTATGATACACCAGATCCGGCTCGGTTATTGATAGAGTGAATAGATCTGCCATTTCTTGAAATCTCTCTTCTGATTCAAAATCGCGGTGTAACGTGTACCCCCCCCTGTTTCGGTCATGGAATAGATGAAAGAAAGAAAAAAATGGATTTTGGTTCAAGAATGAAATCTTATTGGAACTGGCCATATCCGGTTCATCCTTCGGAACCATATCACATCCCGGATCTGATGAAATAGGATGAATTGAGACGGTATTTTGTAAATACGTAATTATCTTGAATATATCAACCATTTCTTTATTTTCCGATCGTCTGGAAGGGACAAAAGAAACATCTTGTTCTTTCTTCAACAATTTATGATCTCTAGTGGACCTCTCAGTAGGATTCGAACCCAGATGAAGTTCTGACCATCTGTCAGAGAAAAAGGAACGAATTGATTTTGTAGAATTCCCAAGAATTGCTTCGATTTCTTCCGGAAGCAGATGATTATTCATCTGCTTCTCACGTTCCGTGAATAGCCGGGACATTGAGGAATATCCAGAAAGGCATTTCGGGAATCGGTCTGATTTTCTCTCTGTTCGTTCCGTTTGAAGAAAGGAAGGATCCCAAAGAATCGATCTTTCTTTTAGTTGTTGAATCTCTCTTTGATTGATCAATGTGTGATATTCCGAATCCTCATTACTAATCGAATCGAAAGGGTCTCTGGATTGATCAGAAGATCCTTTCAATTGGCTAGAATTCGTTACTTGAACGAAAATAGATCTTGTGGAATCATATTGAATATTTGACGATACATTCCGTACCTTGCTAAAAAACCGATCCTTGCTTACCAACCACACATTGTCTAACCAAATCCAACTCTCTCTCGATACGTTCCTCAAAAAATCCGACTCGTGCAGATTCTTCCCCCAACTAACGAAGATATCTTGGCGGAATTGCCACATATGAAATTGAGCACAATTTTGCAAAGAAATACCCCACTTGTTTCTCGAGAAGAGATGGGAAACATGTTCAATCTCATTTGATTGAATAGTTGACTCAGCTCCTTGTTGTTTGAAGAAACCCTCCACTTCAATTGGTCTTTTTTCACGAAAAGCAGACATGAGATAACAAATCCAGTGTTTCACTAAGATTTCGAATAGCTGGCCCGAATTCAAGTTGATTATGTTTCGCTTCTTCCTCAGAGAAAGACGATCAAACAATTCCCAATCATGGTCCTTGCGGATCGGATCATCCGTATAGGATACAAAAAGAAACTCCAGATATTTGATATCTTTCTCTTTAAATGAGATCTCAATTCCAGCTACGGTTTCCTTAGATATCTTACAACTAGAATTCCACCTTTTTCCGATCCGGTTCCTCCACCACCGCGAACCCCAGTTAGAGTCAGGCATGATACACTTTTTCGTTATTGGGAGAACCCAAGTACTCTCTTTCGGATCCATGAAACAACTCTCAGAGATCTTTTTCCCTTTTGGAAGATAGAGGAGCGAAACAATCAACCTATTAATATTGGAAGACCAAAAAGATTCTTCCGATGTATCATTTCTGGGTCCAATGGAATTCATAGGTATAGGAAGAAGCCCCATCAAATAGAGATTTTTTCTTTCGACCATATTTCGATTGTTAATACGATATATAAGGACCGCTACTACAAGCAGTACTACACCTTTGATCGTGAAATATCGATTGCTTGTTGAACCCTGTGAATCGCGTGAAAGGAGGATACTCCAAATTCGGGGGTCAAAGAGTTTCATAAAACGTTCTTGGTGGAAAAAAATGTGAGTGAAAGATCCCACTGAATCGAATTTGGTCCATGAATCTAAGAAATAGTGAGAATTCTTGATCTCTCTCAATATCTCTCTCAATTCGAAGATCCAGGATTTGAATTGATGTCGTTTCATTGATTCCTGTTTCATTGATTCCTCCTAAAGATTTCATTTCAATTGGAATTTGGTTATTCACGATGTACGATGATCCCTGTTAAGCATCCATGGCTGAATGGTTAAAGCGCCCAACTCATAATTGGCAAATTCGTAGGTTCAATTCCTGCTGGATGCACGCCAATGGGAACGTTCAATAAGTCTATTGGAATTGGCTCTGTATCAATGGAATCTCATCATCCATACATAACGAATTGGTATGGTATATTCATACCATAACATATGAACAGTAAGAACTAGAATTCTTATCAATACTGGAACTCATAGGGAAGAAAATGGATTTATGGATGGAATCAAATATGCAGTATTTACAGACAAAAGTATTCGGTTATTGGGGAACAATCAATATACTTCTAATGTCGAATCAGGATCAACTAGGACAGAAATAAAGCATTGGGTCGAACTCTTCTTTGGTGTCAAGGTAATAGCTATGAATAGTCATCGACTCCCGGGAAAGGGTAGAAGAATGGGACCTATGGGACATACAATGCATTACAAACGTATGATCATTACGCTTCAACCGGGTTATTCTATTCCACCTCTTAGAAAGAAAAGAACTTAAAAAAAAATACTTAATAACACGGCGATACATTTATACAAAACTTCTACTCCGAGCACACGCAATGGGGCCGTAGACAGTCAAGTGAAATCCAATTCACGAAATAATTTGATCTCTGGACAGCGTCATTGTGGTAAAGGTCGTAATGCCAGAGGCATCATTACCGCAAGGCATAGAGGGGGAGGTCATAAGCGTCTATACCGTAAAATAGATTTTCGACGGAATGAAAAAGACATATCTGGTAGAATCGTAACCATAGAATACGACCCCAACCGAAATGCATACATTTGTCTCATACACTATGGGGATGGTGAGAAGAGATATATTTTACATCCCAGAGGGGCTATAATTGGAGATACCATTGTTTCTGGTACAGAAGTTCCTATCTCAATGGGAAATGCCCTACCTTTGAGTGCGGTTTGAACCATTGATTTACGTAATTGGAAGTAACCAATTAGGTTTACGACGAAACCTAGAAATCAATCACTGATCCAATTTGAGTACCTCTACGGGATAGACCTCAACAGAAAACTGAAGAGTAACGGCAGCAAGTGATTGAGTTCAGTAGTTCCTCATATAAAATTATTGACTCTAGAGATATGGTAATATGGAGAAGACAAAATTGTTTGAAGCACCGACAGAACCGGAAGCGCCCCTTGTTTCAAAGAGAGGAGGACGGGTTATTCACATTTCATTTGATGGTCAGAGGCGAATTGAAAGCTAAGCAGTGGTAATTCTACCCCCGGGGAAAAATAGAGATGTCTCCTACGTTACCCGTAATATGTGGAAATATCGACGTAATTTCATAGAGTCATTCGGTCTGAATGCTACATGAAGAACATAAGCCAGATGATGGAACGGGGAGACCTAGGATGTAGAAGATCATAACATGAGTGATTCGGCAGATTTGGATTCCAATATATCCACTCATGTGGTACTTCATCATACGATTCATATAAGATCCATCTGTCTAGATATCATTATATACATCCAGAAAGCCGTATGCTTTGGAAGAAGCTTGTACAGTTTGGGAAGGGGTTTTGATTGATCAAAAAGAAGAATCTACTTCAACCGATATGCCCTTAGGCACGGCCATACATAACATAGAAATCACACTTGGAAAGGGTGGACAATTAGCTAGAGCAGCGGGTGCTGTAGCGAAACTGATTGCAAAAGAGGGTAAATCGGCCACATTAAAATTACCGTCTGGGGAGGTCCGTTTGATATCCAAAAACTGCTCAGCAACAGTCGGACAAGTGGGTAATGTTGGGGTGAACCAGAAAAGTTTGGGTAGAGCCGGATCTAAGCGTTGGCTAGGTAAGCGTCCTGTAGTAAGAGGGGTAGTTATGAACCCTGTAGACCATCCCCATGGGGGTGGTGAAGGAAGGGCCCCAATTGGTAGAAAACAACCCACAACCCCTTGGGGTTATCCTGCGCTTGGAAGAAGAAGTAGAAAAAGGAATAAATATAGTGATAGTTTGATTCTTCGTCGACGTACTAAATAGGAGAGAAAATCGAGAATATGTTTCTTCGTCTTTACAAAAGAAAAAAAGATAGGAGTAATTAGCTGTGACACGTTCACTAAAAAAAAATCCTTTTGTTGCTAATCATTTATTAGCAAAAATTGAAAAGCTCAACATCAGGGGGGAAAAAGAAATAATAGTAACTTGGTCCCGGGCATCTACCATTATACCCACAATGATCGGCCATACAATTGCTATTCATAATGGAAAAGACCATCTGCCTATTTATATAACAGATCGTATGGTGGGTCACAAATTGGGAGAATTTGCACCTACTCTAAATTTCCGGGGACATGCGAGAAGCGATAATAAATCTCGTCGTTAATGTTAATAATAATAAAGTTAATATGGGTGCTCGTCGTTCATTAGTGGGAGGTTAACCTTATGATAAAGAGGGACCCAGATGTGGAAGTATCCGCTTTAGGTCAACATATATGTATGTCTGCTCACAAAGCACGAAGAGTAATCGATCAGATTCGTGGGCGTTCCTACGAGGAAACACTTATGATACTAGAACTCATGCCTTATCGAGCATGTTATCCTATTTTTAAATTGGTTTATTCAGCAGCAGCAAATGCTAGTCACAATATGGGTTTCAAGGAAACAGATTTAATCATTAGTCAAGCCGAAGTCAACGAGGGTACTATTGTGAAAAAGTTAAAGCCTCGAGCTCGAGGACGTAGTTATCCGATCAAAAGACCCACCTGTCATATAACTATTGTATTGAAAGATATATCTAAAGATCAAGACTATTTCATATGGTTAAGAAAAACGGGATATGTATATATAGATAAATATACGGATGTTAGAGAGAGGTATCTATGTATGGTAGAGCACGAAAGACTAAAATGGGCTAATGAAGAAAGCGAGGGTGTATGGGACAAAAAATAAATCCACTTGGTTTTAGACTTGGTACAACCCAAAAGCACCATTCCCTTTGGTTTGCACAACCAAAAAGTTATTCTGAGGGTCTACAGGAAGATCAAAAAATACGGGATTGTATCAAGAATTATGTACAAAAAAATATGAGAATATCTTCGGGTGTAGAGGGAATTGCGCGTATAGAGATTCAAAAAAGAATCGACCTGGTCCAGGTCATAATCTATATGGGATTTCCAAAATGGTTAATAGAGGGTAAACCGAGAGGAATTGAAGAATTACAGATCAATGTACAAAAAGGTTTTAATTCTGTGAACCGAAAACTCAACATTGCTATTACAAGAATTGCAAAACCCTATGGAGACCCTAATATTCTTGCCGAATTTATAGCTGGGCAATTAAAAAATAGAGTTTCATTTCGAAAGGCAATGAAAAAAGCTATTGAATTAACTGAGCAAGCAGATACAAAAGGAATTCAAGTACAAATTGCAGGACGTATCGACGGAAAAGAAATTGCGCGTGTCGAATGGATCAGAGAAGGCAGGGTTCCCCTACAAACCATTCGAGCTAAAATTGATTATTGTTCGTATACAGTTCGGACTATTTATGGGGTATTAGGCATAAAAATTTGGATATTTGCAGACGAGAAATAATCAAAGATCTCTTCTTTTACTTTTCTATCTAGCACTGGACAAAAAAAACCTTTCATTTTTTTCTCTTTAATCTAAAATGATTAATTTCAAATCTTCTAATTCTATAGGGTTAAATAAAAATTAGATTGACCCTTTGGTATAATTGCTATGCTTAGTGTGTGACTCGTCGGTTTTTTTAGTTTAGATTAGATTAAAAAAGGAAAGGACGGCCCCAAAGTCTGAACTAAGAACTATGTAACTAATAACCAGCTCATTGCTTCGTATTATCGGGATCCAAAGAAACAGTCACTATATGATGTATTGATCATATCGTTGTAGCAACTGAAATCTTTTTTATATTACATATACATAAAAGAAAAACCAATCTGATCGTGGATTGTGATGTGAAACAAAAAAAAGGATGTGGATAAATGGAAGGGGGAGAGAAAGAGAGAAGGAGAATATCAATGATATATGATTCCAATATGTATGGTCTATGAATAATCTCATACAAAGGCAGTGTAATAAAGCATCAATATGGATTCGGCCATAATCATAATTAATCATTAAATGAATCCGGTTCATAGGAAAAAGAAATACAAATAAAAGAGAGCTTCGAGTCAATAAAGACTGAGTAGATTGACTCAGGAACAACAAATTGAATTAGGAGCTCCGTTGCAGAGTTCAGGCCTAGCCATTAACCAAGAAGTGATGGGAACGACGGAACCTATGACTGCAGAAGATTCCATTGAAAACGAATCCTAATGATTCATTAGGTGGGATGGCGGAAAGAACCAGGAAACCTATTCATTTATTCTGAGAGGTCAAGGACTGACCCTACGAATTAAACAGATATTGAAAGAGTCAATATTCGCCCGCGAAGGCCTTATTGGATTGCTAAGTTTTTTGGATTCAATAAAGGTCAAAATAAAGATTCGTAAAAAAAATTCTATATTCTAGAGGTATATTTCCGGTTGTATATAAAACCCAAGATATATAAATTTTTACGTGACAGATTAGATCTCAAAAAACCTATGATTCAGTCTATTAGAAATTCAATACATATTCGTAATATTATGGAATCATTTCATTCGCGAGGAGCTGGATGAGAAGAAACTCTCATGTCCGGTTCTGCAGTAGAGATGGAATTGAGAATAACAAACAACCATCAACTATAACCCCAAAAGAACCAAATTCCGTAAACAACATAGAGGAAGAATGAAGGGAATATCTTACCGAGGCAATCATATTAGTTTCGGTAGATATGCTCTTCAGGCACTTGAACCGGCCTGGATCACATCTAGACAAATAGAAGCAGGGCGACGAGCAATGACACGATATGCGCGTCGTGGTGGAAAAATATGGGTACGTATATTTCCAGACAAACCTGTTACATTAAGACCTACAGAAACGCGTATGGGCTCGGGGAAGGGATCTCCCGAATATTGGGTATCTGTCGTTAAACCGGGTCGAATACTTTATGAAATGGGTGGAGTATCAGAAATTGTAGCCAGAGAAGCTATTTCAATCGCTGCGTCCAAAATGCCTATACGAACTCAATTCCTTATTGCAGAATAGGGATGTGCAACCAAAGGAAAGGAGTCTTTGTGATGAAAAAACAAACAACCGCAGGCCTTTTTTTCTGGACAAAAAATATTTCTTTTTTCTTTTGCCCTTTCTTTGCATTGAAAGAAACGATAAAAAATAATGATATGATTCAACCTCAAACCCTTTTAAATGTAGCGGACAACAGTGGGGCTCGAAAATTGATGTGTATTCGAATCATAGGAGCTAGTAATCGTCGATATGCTCATATTGGTGACGTTATTGTTGCTGTAATCAAAGAAGCAGTGCCCAATATGCCTCTAGAAAGATCAGAGGTGATCAGAGCTGTAATTGTACGTACATGTAAAGAACTTAAACGTGACAACGGTATGATAATACGATATGATGACAATGCCGCAGTTGTCATTGATCAAGAAGGAAATCCAAAAGGAACTCGGGTTTTTGGTGCGATCGCTCGGGAATTGAGACAGTTGAATTTTACTAAAATAGTATCATTAGCTCCTGAGGTATTATAAATACTATCTAGAATAAAGACTAATAGACAAGCCCGTGATATGATAGAGTAGGGTCTTGGGAATGAATTAAATTAATTTTGTAGATTATGTATCACGTATATCCCTTAACTTTATAATAAAAAAAATAACGAGCATGTTGATTATATTAAAACTCGGAGGCACCAATAATTATAGTTCATCATGGGTAGGGACACAATTGCTGACATAATAACTTCGATACGAAATGCTGACATGGATAAAAAAGGAACGGTTCGAATAGCATCTACGAATATTACCGAAAACATTGTGAAAATCCTTCTACGAGAAGGCTTTATCGAAAACGTGAGAAAACATCGAGAAAGCAACAAAAATTTCTTGGTTTCAACCCTTCGACATAGAAGGAATAGGAAAGGGCCATATAGAACAATTTTAAAACGTATCAGCCGGCCCGGTCTACGAATCTATTCCAACTCTCAACGAATTCCTAGGATTTTAGGAGGAATGGGGATTGTTATTCTTTCTACTTCTCGAGGTATAATGACAGACCGAGAAGCTCGGCTAGAAGGAATCGGAGGAGAAATTTTGTGTTATATATGGTGATCTTTCTGATATCTGAATTGAATTGGTAACTTCCTATATTGCGAAAAAAAAAAAAAAGAGGAAGGACTGGTTGCCTAATATCACTCCTCCTCCATTAGTTGATACTTCAAGGGGGTTACCTGAAATGAAAGAACAAAAATGGATTCATGAAGGTTTAATTACTGAATCACTTCCCAATGGCATGTTCCGGGTTCGCTTAGATAATGAAGATCTGATTCTAGGTTATGTTTCAGGAAGGATCCGACGTAGTTTTATACGGATACTACCAGGAGATAAAGTCAAAATAGAAGTAAGTCGTTATGATTCAACAAGGGGACGTATAATTTATAGACTCCGCAATAAAGATTCGAACGATTAGGTGTATTTTTTTCGACATTATTTTCGTGGGGATACAACTCGAGGTTCAAAATTCCAAGAGACTTATTTTCTTCCAAGGAGTAGATTCGGAATTAAGGTAAGGAATGACAAATATGAAAATAAGGGCCTCTGTTCGTAAAATTTGTGAAAAATGTCGACTGATTCGCCGTCGGGGACGAATTATAGTAATTTGTTCCAACCCGAGACATAAACAGAGACAAGGATAATCCTTCGAAAAAGGACCCAACGTACAAATAAAATGAAGGATCTGTTTTAACCTGAAATGGATATATCCGTATATCTCTGACTCATATTGATGAGATGATAAAAGATGGCAAAACCTATACCAAGAGTTGGTTCACGTAGGAATGGACGTATTAGTTCACGTAAGACTGGACGTAGAATACCAAAAGGAGTTATTCATGTTCAAGCAAGTTTCAACAATACCATTGTAACAGTTACAGATGTACGGGGTCGGGTGGTTTCTTGGTCCTCCGCCGGTACTTGTGGATTCAGGGGCACAAGAAGAGGGACACCGTTTGCTGCCCAAACCGCAGCAGGGAATGCTATTCGTACAGTAGTCGATCAGGGTATGCAACGAGCAGAAGTCATGATAAAGGGTCCTGGTCTCGGAAGAGATGCAGCATTACGAGCCATTCGTAGAAGTGGTATACTATTAAGTTTCGTACGGGATGTAACCCCTATGCCACATAATGGATGTAGACCTCCTAAAAAAAGACGTGTGTAGAAATAAGAATGGAACAGATTTCAAGAGAAAAAAATGATTCAATAATCTGATCAAAAAAAATTACTATGCTTCGAGAGGAAGTAGCAGTATCTACTCGGACACTACAGTGGAAGTGTGTTGAATCTAGAGCAGACAGTAAGCGTCTTTATTATGGCCGTTTTATTTTGTCTCCGCTTATGAAGGGTCAAGCCGATACAATAGGCATCGCGATGCGAAGGGCTTTGCTTGGAGAAATAGAAGGAACATGTATCACACGTGCAAAATCTGACAAAATACCACATGAGTATTCTACTATAGTAGGTATTGAAGAATCCGTACATGAAATTTTAATGAATTTGAAAGAAATTGTATTAAGAAGTAATCTGTATGGAACTCGCGACGCATCCATTTGCGTCAGGGGTCCTGGATACGTAACTGCTCAAGACATCATCTCACCGCCTTCTGTGGAAATTGTTGATACTACACAGCATATAGCTAGCCTAACGGAACCAATGGATTTGTGTATTGGACTACAAATCGAGAGGAATCGTGGATATCGGATGAAAACACCAAATAATGCACAAGATGGAAGTTTTACTATAGATGCAGTATTCATGCCTGTTCGAAATGCGAATCATAGTATTCATTCTTATGGGAATGGAAATGAAAAACAAGAAATACTTTTTCTAGAAATATGGACGAATGGAAGTTTAACTCCTAAAGAAGCACTTCACGAGGCCTCCCGTAATTTGATCGATTTATTTATACCCTTTCTACATGCGGAAGAACGTGACACAAATTTAGAGGACAATCAAAACATAGTTACTATACCCTTTTTTACCTTTCAGAATAAATTGGATAAACTAAGCAAAAGCAAAAAAGAAATAGCATTGAAATGTATTTTTATTGACCAATCAGAATTGTCTCCCAGGATCTATAATTGTCTCAAAAGGTCCAATATATATACATTATTAGACCTTTTGAATAAGAGTCAAGAAGATCTTATGAAAATAGATCATTTTCGCATAGAAGATGTAAAACAGATATTAGATATTCTACAAAAGCGTTTCGCAATTGATTTACCAAAGAACAAGTTTTCTTTTTTGAATCCATTGGAATGATTTAATCCTTTTTAGAAAGAAAAAATAAAATAGGTTTTGGGTCTTCAGTAGGATCCATATATTTTGGGTAAATCTAGAATTTTGTTGAATAGGTGTATCTAGGGAATAGTCGCTTCAAAGTGAATCCTCCCTAGATACACACGTCGTTTTTTTATTTCTATTTCACGGTTGAGTCAATTTAAAAAAGACCTAAAGTTAAAGATTTATCAATAGGTAATGTTGCTCCAATACCCAACCAAAGAGCTACTGCGGTCCCAATCAAAAAGACGGTTGTAGCTACTGGACGACGAAACGGGTTTTGGAATTTATTAACATTCTCCAAAAAGGGTACTGTCAATAATCCCGCCGGTACTGAAACCATTAAAAGAACCCCCAACAATTTATTTGGTACTGTGCGAAGGATTTGAAATACGGGAAAGAAGTACCATTCGGGTAATATTTCCAAAGGAGTAGCAAACGGATCTGCAGGTTCGCCAATCATTGACGGTTCTAGAACCGCTAAACCTACGTTACATGCAATAGTACCTAGAATTACTACTGGAAAAATATATAAAAGATCGTTAGGCCATGCGGGTTCTCCATAATAATTATGACCCATCCCTTTTGCCAATTTGGCTCTTAATACAGGATCATTCAAGTCAGGTTTCTTTGTTATTGGGATAGGTGAATTCGTATGGATCCATCCCCCGAAGGAACCGGACATGATAATTTTTCATCATCCGGCTCGAGCAAGAATCAAAGGAGTCAAATAGATCTATATAAAATCTATATGTCATCCATATCCACACATATATGACTCTATGTAAGAAAAGATTTACCGG
>JAJJMC010001196.1:3899-15653 GCA_023531435.1 Papaver californicum
CTGGGATGATGGAGGAGGTTTTTCTCTCAATTTTATGTGGTAAGTCTATTTTTAATTAATTATTTACAATTCTTTACTTGTTAAAATTGCATAGTTTTGAAATAGAAAAACGGTTTTCATTCAGTAGTGGTGTTTTTGTTTGATGGGTCATGCTGGGTTGACAACCTCTGATGTCCCATGCTTGTGATTTACCTCTGCTTGTTTGCATAAAAACCTATTTTGGCAATATTTGAGCTTAATTTATTTAAAAGAATTGCATGATTAATCACATAAATTGTTGGAAATAACTGATTCCTGATTCCTGGTTTTCTCCATATTTTCCATATATCATTTCTAGTTTATTTTGCTTTACTTTATTCCTGGATTTTATTTAATTAGATTAAGTCAATTAGTTTCTAAAATCATTACCTTCACAAGTTCGAGAAACGAACACTTTTTACCACTATTCTAAAACACATCAAGCTGCCATGTTTCGATTACCCATAACCGAAGGACATGCCCTGCGCGGCAGATGTGAATTTATTTTGACAATAATTCATTGACTTTTATATTTTCATTTTTTGTTTACACTACTATATGTTTCAATCTTCATATTGTTTACCGTTAAAATTTTATTTTTGCTTCAGGTCTTTCATGTTTTTTTGTTTTTTCAGAGTTACAGGTTTTTTATAAGTTACAGGCCTGTAGTGTATGTTTTTTTATCTATAAAATGATGAAACTTTTTTCGGTTTCATAGTTTGTTTTCTTATGGAGTAAGTGTTTTTCTTTCTGGAATAAGATGAAAACAAAAATAAATGATGAAACCTTTTTCGGTTTCATAGTTTGTTTTATTCCGGAATAAGATGAAATAAAAAAAAACAATGAAACCCTTTTTGGTTTCATTGTTTTTTTCACCTGTAATAAGATGAAACAGAAAATATTGATTAACATTTCTCATAAATCATACTGTAATAAGATGAAACAAATCATTCAAAAAGATTTTCATCCTTAAGAGTATTGATTGATCAAAAGACTGATTAATATTGAATAAGATTTTTTTTACGGACAACCATTTGTACTGTATCATAAACTAATTGATTAACATTGTTGCAACCTAATTTTCAACCTCTCTTTCATGAACAGACAACCACCATGAGGTTTGACCATCAGTCTTCTTTTCTCTTCCACTTTAAGTTGCAACTTTGTCAAGGAGTATTAGTCTTCAACTTTGTCAAGGAGTATCTTGCATGCCAACTTTGGCCTCATATTTTGCACCTTTTGTTTTATGTGTTCTTCGGATGAAAAATTTCCTTTCAAAAGGCTCTTCATGTAATAGCAAACATGAAGTCCGCAATCATTCCTGAAATTAAAAAAACAATATCTTTAAATAAAAAATAAGAAAAAGGATTAAAATAAAGATATCACAATTTCTTTTAAAAGTACTTACACATCTTGTAGACAGCAGAAAGGGGTGTTCAAAATAAATTCTTTTGTTTGACTTGATGGGTCCAGGCAGAGCTTTGATACATGTTTTCTGAATGCTGACACCATTCTTTCCTTCATGCTTTCAGCACTTTTTTTGCAATCATCTTCAGTGGAGGCCATTGAGTTGTAATGAGAGAATTCTCCAATATCATTATCAAAGACTAACAATGTCCAGTGATATGTCTTTTCACTTAGTTTTGTTATGATTGGAACGAAGACATATTTCGGAGTGTAGTCCATTTTATCAATGAAAGCTTCAATCGCAGTGTGGCAACTTTTACCGATTGAGTGCATTGTCTGAAATTCAATAAAAAATCAAAATGAGTGCATTGTTGAAAATCAGTGAAACCTTTTTTGTACAGAAAAATGTAATTGAAACAGATGAAACCTTATTTCGATGAAACCAAAATTGGTTTCATTGTTTTCAGAAAGACACTTATATAAGATAAGTTAGATGAAACTTACATAGACATATGTGCTTAGAAAAACAACCTTTTTGTACTTAGGACTGCCATCTGATTTCTTGATGTTCTTTGTTATGTTTTTTTGCAATTTAAGCATGTAGAACTCAATCATATCTCCTTTTTATGTCACCTTTTCTTATCAAGGCGTTCATATTTTTTCCTGTAATATACAGGCCCATATCGTCCTTCTCCCAAGTCATGTCACTGTTGTTATATTGTTGATAAACAAATTTAATATTTAAGAAGAATGAAAGAAACTAAAAAACTTAAATTATTTAACCAAAAAACTTAATGGTATGAATTCCACTTACCTTTCATTGTGCATTTTAAAATATCTGCACACAATCTGTTTTTCATTTGAATCAAGCAGTTGTATAATTGTTAAGTTGTCCACTGCTTTCAACTTGTCTTCCTTTTTCTATTTTTGTTTTTTCTCCAACTTTTTCTTTTGATTTCTGCTCACACACCGAGCCTTTTTTCTTTTCTTATTCTTAGCATCTCCAGGTGTATATTCCTGCATCTTGACAGGTGTTTGCATTCTCCTTTTGTTTTCTCTCATCCTTGAGATTATTTTACTCAATTTTTTATCGGGAATGATGTCTTCACCATCTTCTTTCTCACTGTCAGTTTCCGTCAATCCCAACTTGAAATGAGGCACATCATCTTCTAAAGCAATTACATCAGTTTCCATGTTTATAACAGAGTAGTAGCACATGCCTTTACTACTTGGCTTTGATGTAGAAGTCTTGGTTGCATACTCGTCTTCCATTTGCTGAAGAATAGTTTCATCAATTGAACCTTGGCTTTGAGTTGACACTTCAATCTGTTTCTATGGCTTTGATGAAGAATTTTTCTTCGCTTCCAGTTCTACTCTCTCAGCGACTCTGATATCTTCTATAGTGTCAATTCAAAAATTTCTTCTATTGCACTCCTCAAGTTACTTTTCATCAAAGAAGATTCAATTTGTCCAGCCACTTTTATATCTTCAATTGTGTTCGGAGTTAACTCCAAAACTTCTTCCATTAAACTGTCCTTGGCTTGCTTCGCTTTGATTTTAGATTCTACCTTCTCAGCCACCTCCAAATCTTCAATTGTGTTCGGAGTTAACTCCGAAATCTCTTCAGTCTGAACTTCATGAGATGAAACCTTTTCAGGTTCCACTGCGTCATGTTGCTCCTAAACATCTTCATGACCTGAAACCTTTTCAGGTTCCACTGCATCATGTTGGATCTGAGCTTCTTCATTAGCTGAAACCTTTTCAGGTTCTACTGCGTCATTCTGCTCATGGACTTCTTCATGAGATGAAACCTCTTCAGGTTCCACTGCGTCATGTTGATCCTGAACTTCTTCATGAGCTGAAACCTTCATGAACTGAAACCTCTCTTCGTTGAATAGACAACCACTGCATCTACAAACCTTTTTAGGTTCCACTTCATCATGTTGGATCTGAGCTTCTTCATTAGCTGAAACCTTTTCAGGTTCCACTGCATCATTCTTCTCGTGGACTTCAACATGAGCTGAAACCTCTTCAGGTTCCACTGCGTTATGTTGATCCTGAACTTCTTCATGAGCTGAAACCTTTTCAGGTTCCACTGCATCATGTTGTTCTGTTTCTTCAAATATATTCATTACCTGCAATATTTATTGATTTCAGAAAAAAAGTATAGTAAATCAAATCAAATCAAATCAAATCAAAACAAAACAAAGTATAGTAAATTATCACCTCATCATTGTCAGACTTTTGTTCTCTATCTTCTTCAACCTCAACATTCATATCATCTTGTTCTACCATTGCATCCACAATTTTTATAGTATTGGTTATCAATTCCTCCATATCTTGTTCAATGTATGAAACTGTTTCTGCTTCATCTCGCTTACGTTTCTTTCTCACGTAAGTCTTCCTCACTGGTTCTAGTTCTAACTTATCTTCAGCATCATATTTTGCGAGAATTGATTGATCTTCTTCCGAAAGCCCATTGTTACCGACGCTTGTAAGCTTGTCAATCAAAATTCTTGCCCACTTATATTTTTCCTTGTATGTGGTATCTTCATTTCCAGTTTCAACACTAACTTCATTTCTTTCACCAACCATCTCTTCATTTCTTTCAGAACCAATATCTTCATTTCTTTCACCAACCATCTCATTATCCTCTTCATTTCTTTCACCACCAACATCTGCATTTTCCTCTTCATTTCCTTCACCATCTATGTACTCTTCAAACTGAATTTCCTCTTCCTCTATACGCATGACCAAGCGTATTTCTTGTTCATTATATTATAACATGAAGGATCCCTGACGGTAACCCACATTCATTTGTGGAATGCAAGAAAAGTTATGATTAATAAGTTGGTATTAAATAAACTATGAAACCTTTTTTGGTTCCATAGTTTTGCTTTTTCATCTTGAATAAGGTGCAGACATTAAAAATTACAAACAAACAAGAACTGTTGTTGCTTTTACCTTGGAGAAAATTTCTGGTTTGTTGGAGAGATCATCAAAATTATTCACCACTTGCTTGCTTATTTCATCAAGGTTCCATCTAGCGAACCTTGCGTACATTTCGCTCTCATCTTCTCCCAAAGTGATGTTTGTCATCTCAGCAAACCAATACTGTAAAAAATCAATATACAATTCAACATTTAAATTAGTAATCAAACTTGGGAAAAATAAAAAACAAACATTTTATGAATCAAAAGAAACAACAATTAACTTACCAGTGGGTAAATGACGCAACCTGATACATCATCAACTTCTTCAGCTTTAATTATAGACTCAATTAGATTTTCAAGCAAAACATCAGGCCAACACACTTTATTCATATCAAATACTTGGTACAAATATTTTGATGTCAGATTCTTCCCACCTTTGTTTGGGACAAATATCGAAACCAAAAGATAGAGTATGAATAGCTTGACGAAGTCTTCAGCTTTGGTTTCATCTGCTGTTGTTTCCATCATAGCTCTGACAATATCAGTTTTTCTTATCTTCTTAGCTCCTTTAAAATACTCAACTTGAAACATGTTCACCCTTTTCTTCAGCTCAACATCTTGGTGTATATCTACATTCTTCATCATTTGTAGACCAAAGATGACAGCAAACTGTTCAGGTGTTGTCCGTAGTATCATATTCCTTGCTCTCATCAATTTGAAAAAATCTGGTTTATCACCCGACCCTAAGATCATCTGAACTGCTCTTGTTGTTTTTTTTAATTTTTCTGCTTGAAGGGTACCATCGAAGAACGGTTTAGGTCGGCGTAAGTGGATAAGGATCAGTGGATTTGAGCGGAAGCGTTACGCTGGGCAGGCCAGAACTCTCCGATGTGTGATTTAAAAGAGAGTATTCGGACCTTATAACTTAACTTCTCGCTGGAAAGTGCAGATAAATTTTTTCTTTCCAAGTATGTCTTATAAGCATTATACTCGAAACGTATTTCCCACATCTTTCAAGCTACGATTATACCACTCCATGTATATTTTTCCTTTCAAACATGCATTGCAAGCATGGTACTCATACCGTAGTCTCCATATCGTTCCAACTCACCATTGACCTATAAGGGTGCAAGGCCATTAAATCCCATGGTGAATGCCTTTGAATAGCAACCGAAAAAAAATCTTCTCTACTCATATAAAAATCAATCTTCTCTGCAATCTTCTCTATATATTTTCACCATAAAAAACTCTTCATACTCTGCTTCTCTAATTACAATGTCTCAATCTCAAAATATTAATCGAAACAGAAATAAAAAAACCACCCAAAATGGGTATACTCAACTTCTACCGACTCAACAAGAAGTTTCGGATGAAGAGAACAATCCTAATTTAGTTTCCAGTCGAGAATTATCCACGAGTCAAGGACATGTATCTTCAAGAACAGAGCGAGATATCAAGCATCAAAAAACAAGAGGTGGTTGGTATGAAATTAAACCATTTTATGATTTTCTTCCCAAAAGTACTAATATTTTTGTGAATAAATTTCCTTGGAGGAGTTTGTACCATAAGGAGGCGAAGAAATATTCGACCAAATTCATACATATGATTATGGAACGTTGATGGTATACTACACACAAGTTTCATTTAGATGATTTCAAAATGGGTAGGTCATATATTTTGATTTATAATTTTTATGCAAACAATACGATTCATATATGAAATTAACAATTTTAATGTTTTTACAGGAATAACACCGTTAGATTTGTATTTCATACTTGAGATATCTTCCGGTCAGGGAGATAATGTTCCATTTGACTAACAAAGTTGGTTGGAAAATAAACGATATAAAGATGAACTTCCGTTGTATTTTTGTGTAACGCCACGCAAGCATACCGATCTAAGAGCTTTCAGAATTCCTAATGCCGATTGAAAGGAATTTATTCCCAATAAATTATATGAAGATATTGTAAGACCAGATCCAGACCCTACTATACGCTACAGAAATTGCCAAGGCTTTTATGTTATGGGTAATTGGTGTGTGTGTTTTCCCCAGGTTGTGTTTTAGTAGGATAACCAGAGGTATCGCAAGATTTTGAAAATACTGTTAGTTATGATTGGAGGTCCGCTATATTGGCCGAGCTATACGTTAGTTTCAATGTCGCATGCTTGGGTGGGCCAAATATCGAAGGTGTATGGGGAGTCCTTGAGATAAATATAATAAACTAATAATACAAGTTTATATAAGTTTACAAATATTTATACCAAGTTAAACTAATCGTGTGTTGTTTACTTCATATTTGCGGGTATACCTATACCAATGTTAGTCTACCAAGACTAAAGGAGTACATTAGAAAGTTTTTCCCAATTGTAGTAAAGTTTAAAGCCGATAACTAGAAAAAAAGGATCAAAACACCAGTGAGCGTGATAATATACATATGTGGAGATCGCAAATGAATCAAATGACCAAACACAATGTTATTTTGAACCCCTGTGAGGATTATGAGGAGTTATGTTATGATGTAGCCATTAGGATCAGAGAATTTTCACTACAGTGCATGTTGCTCTACAGTCAACTCAGAGATATTGGTGTCTATTTTTTGGGGGGGAGATGTACTAGGCAGTTAGTTGGTGCAGATGGTATCCCTAAAAATCCTCCTCCAGCAACCGTCCTGGGATCGGATTACATAAGATGAAGGAATCGGGGATGGAAAAGGTCTAGACACTTTCTGACGAAGGTGAATACGACAAATAATACAAATCAGTCACTAAGCCGATAAGTAATATTTGATTTTATGAATAACTATGGGATTGATATTGCCCCAATAGGATACTACCCCAAAAATAGACATTAGCATTTGTTTCTCGCTGTTGCAAATCAGGGTCGCAACTGCACTCATTTGTTGCAAAACGTGTTGTAACAAATTTTTCGCAACGGAAAAGTAGTTGTTGCGGCTCAAAAAAGTAGCAACAACATACAAGCAGTTGCAAAAAATTTACTATTAGTTGTGAAATTTTGACTAAGTCAACGAAGACCAACCCATAATTTTCTGGTAAAAATTTATCAACAAAACTCAGTTGTTGCTAAATTTTTGCAACATCAAAAAAAAAAAGGTCAGTCTTTATTGACTTGGTCAAAATCCCTCCCATTCCATTTTATCCCACAACTACCACACAACCCTGTGATTCAATCAATCAATCAATCAAAATTTGCACCACTTATATTGATATTGTTATGTTCAGTGATACATGTTTAAACATCAAAGGCATTAATTATACAAAAGAAAGGGAAGGAAACAACTATGTTTATCATCTGGATCTGACTGAAATCACCTGACTCATCTGGATCTAACTCAATGTGTTTGTTTTCTGAGTCAGATCTGATTCATCTGACTCAAATATATGAGTCACTGGTTTGGTCCAATGAGTCAGGGGTATTTTCATACCTGACTCAAATGTGTTCGAGTCAGGAGTTAGGTCTGACTCAAATCGCAAGTCAGATCTGACTTAAAATAAATGACAAACGATCTGACATCTGTTTTGGGCTGAGTCAGATCCAGATATCAACTCAACAAAAAATGTTGGAGAAAATGAACTCATAAATGTTTTGTTTTTTATCTTGGTGGGAATGGACCTTAGGACCAAGTAGTCACTAAGGGACACTAGCTCATTTTCAATTGTGAATGAACCTTTAGTCCCACATTGGTGAGACTTGAAATGAGTTCTTTGAACATAAATTATTTCATTAAAGTTTATTTTAAATGTGGGGGTGTCTGACCCGGTGAGTATAAATCTTGTCATAATGGAAAATAAATTTTGGTCGTTTTATTACTGTTCAAGATTAAATTTCGCACATAATTTTTTTGTTAAATATAAAATTTATTCTCATTTATTAATGCGCTGATTTCACTCTATCTTTTCCTATAAAAGAAAAAATAATTTTTCATTTCAAAGCACTCCAGAGCATGCTACTATCCCTAGCTATTTTCCCCTCTTCTTGTTTTGTTTTGCGCAAAATTGCTTGTTTATTTCCCTTCCACTATCTTGTTGTTGAGTTCGTTTGAGGGTGATTTGTATTGTGCTTATAAAAATCACAATAGGCAGTTCTATCCCGGACACATCTCCTCTGTTGGGGTATATGATCTCTCATTCTTGAGGAGTACCCGAGACTATTGTGTTAAGGAAAATTTGCTGAGCAGGTGGCTCTGCCCTTATGTGTACATCAACTTCAGAGTGTATATCAATTCAGTGATTTCCTAATGTTAAAAATTTTCTATGTTTAGTGGTATTTCCATTATTGCAGATCCAACAATCATAACAAAATAGCTATTTCTTCAGTTTAAATGGCTAAAAGTGATTTAGACGGACCACAAAAATTCAATGGCAAAGATTTCAAAAGATGGCAATCCAAGATGTTGTTCTTTCTGAGTTTTCACATGCTTTATGAATTAGTTCTGAAATCCTTTGATGAGAGTTTAAATGATACTGGAAATGAAAGAGAGTTAGAAAGTTAGAGTAGACAAAACTATATAGCCAAAAACCATATTCTGAACTGTCTAGAAGATGCTTTGTATGATTTCTATAACGCAAAAGAGAACTTTTCTACATTTGATTTATGGGCTGCCTTAGAAGAAAAATATGAAGAGGAAACTGCTGGTAGTAAGAAGTTTTTGGTAGCCAGGTTCCTTGAATAAAAAATGACAAATGAAAAATCTGTGGTTGACCAATTTCTTGAACTTCAGCGCACTATCAATGAAATTATTGTTGAAGGTATAATGATAGATGAAACGTGTCAAGTGTCTGCTGTGATTGAGAAATTTCCTTCTTCATGGTCTGAATACAAACGAAGATTGAGACATGAAACTGGTGAAGTCAGTATGGTTGAATTGGGTAAGAAGATTCAAGTGGAAGAATTGCTTTGTTCCAAAAACAAGAACGTATCTTCCGCAAGGGACATGTCCAACAAGGCTCATGTGACTGAACACAAGACTGAAAAGGGTGACAACAACAAACGCAAGTCTGGTCCGCACAAGAAAGGTACATTTCCGAAACCCAAATATGGCATTTGTAAAATTAAAGGTGCGTGTTATGTTTGCGGAATTCCTGTCCATATGGCAATCCATTGTAGAAAACATAAATACTTTAATAACAAGAAAAACAATGATAATTTGGTTGAAAGCAACAAGAACGAGTTTTCTGGCACGGTGTCTGAAGTCAATTTTGTAACCAATGTAAGAGACTGGTGGGTAGACTCTGGTGCTACCAAACATGTCTGTGGAATCAGAGATATGTCCACCTCCTATCAGAAGGTAGGGGAAGGGGAGAAACTCTACATGGGTAACTCGTCTGCAGCACATGTTGCGGGGAAAGGCAAAATTTGGCTGAAGCTCACTTCTGGAAAAACTCTCACATTGAATGAAGTTCTTCATGTTCCGGACATCAGCAAAAATCTTGTATCTTGTGGTGTATTAGATGATAAGGGTTTTAAATTTATTTTTGAATCTGGGAAAGTTATTGTCACTAAGGGTAAGGATTATGTAGGAAAAGTTTATAAGACTGAGGGTCTTTACAAACTTAATGTAACCTCTGTTGAAATGAATAAATTTGATTATTCTGCTTATTTTTGTGTGTCATTGAACGTTTGACATGGTAGACTTGGTCATGTAAACTATAAGTCAATGAATAATTTGGCTAGCATAGGCTGCATTCCCAAATTTATTTTGGAAAATGAACATAAATGTGAAATTTGTGTAGAATCAAAATATGCTAAAAAATCTTATAGGAAAAATATCAGAGAAATTCTAAACCCTTAGAATTAATTCATTCAGACCTAGTTGACATGAAATTAGTTCAAACTAGAGGTAGTAAAAAAATGGTTTGTCATATTTATAGATGATTGTACGAGGTACTGTCACGTATATTTACTTAAAGGTAAGGATGATGCCTTAGAAGCCTTTAGGATATATAAACTAGAAGTTGAAAACCAAATGAGTACTAATATTAAAACTGTTAGGTCTGACCGTGGTGGTAAGTATGTAATCCCTATAGGAGATTTTTGCATAGAACACGGCATTATACATGAAGTAACCCCTCCTTATTCACCACAATCTAATGGTATGGCTGAACGGAAAAACCGAACCCTTAAGGAGATGATGAATGCCATGTTAATTAGTTCAGGACTACCTGCAAACTTGTGGGCGGAGGCCGTCTTCTCAGCTTGCTATGTCTTGAATAGACTACCCTTTAAAGGATCAGACAAAACTCCATATGAGTTATGGAAAGGTAGACAACCTTCTTATGCATATTTTAAAGTGTGGGGATGTTTGGCTAAGGTGTCCATTCCTCCACCTAAGAGAACCAAGATAGGACCCAAAATTGTTGATTGTTTCTTCATAGGGTATCCTGAACATACTACTGCATATAGATTTAAGGTTGTGAGTTCTGAAATATCTGAAATTGGTGTGAATACAATTATGGAATCTAGGGATGCTGTGTTCTTTGAAAATGTTTTTCCTTTGAAATATGAATCTCGCATGATATGTGTTGATCCCCTAGATGTCCCTTCTATTAGTCAGACATTACATGTAGAGGAAGATGAAATTCAGTCTAGAAGAGGTAAAAGACTTACAACTGAAAAATCTTTTGGGCCAGACTTCATAACATGCTTAGCTGACACTGATCCATAGACTTATAGAGAAGCCATGACTTCTTATGAATCTCCATGGTGGACAGATACCATTAGTGAAATGGATTCCATTATACAGAATGATACTTGGGAGATTATAGATTTACCTCTAGGGTGTAAACCCATAGGTTGTAAATGGATCTTCAAAAGGAAACGTAAGGTAAATGTGGGGTGTCTGACCCGCGAGTATAAATCTTGTCATAATGGAAAATAAATTTTGGTTGTTTTATTACCGTTCAAGATTAAATTTCGCACATAATTTTTTTATTAAATATAAAATTTATTCTCATTTATTAATGCGCTAATTTCACTCTATCTTTGCCTATAAAAGAAAAAATAATTTTTCATTTCAAAGCATTCCGCTACTATCCTAGCTCTTTTCCCCTCTTCTTGTTTTGTTTAGCACAAAATTGCTTGTTTAGTTCCCTTACATTATCTTGTTGTTGAGTTCGTTTGAGGGTGATTTGTATTGTGCTTATAAAAATCACAACATGCAGTTCTATCCCGGACATATCTCCTGTGTTGGGGTATAGCATCTCTCATTATTGAGGAATACCCGAGGACTATTGTGTTAAGGACAATTTATGGAGCAAGTGGCTCTGCCTTTTTGTGTGCATCAACTTCAGAGTATATATCAATTCAGTTAATTCATAACGTTAACAATTTTCTTTGTTTAGTGTTATTTCTATTGTTGTAGATACAACAAAAAAAAAA
>JAJJMC010001198.1:0-12859 GCA_023531435.1 Papaver californicum
AGACCGTGTCAGCAATGACAACTCTGAAGGATTTGTGGAATCCAACCAGGACCTTACGTCCATCTTGCATCAAGTTAGCCGCTACTGAAGCGAGCTACGAACTGAAACCCAAAATCATCCAGATGCTTCCATTATTCTTAGGAAAAGAGAACGAGAATCCCTATTTTCATGTTAGGGAGTTCGAGGAAATATGTAGCACAATCAGGATTAGAGACTTGAATGACGAGTCTATTAAACTTAGACTATTTCCCTTTTCACTAAGAGATAGAGCCAAGTCATGGTGGTATAGCTTGGCCCTTCAGTCGATTGAGACCTATGCCCAACTTACTTCATCTTTTATTCAGAAATTCGTCCCTAAGAACAGAATATCCTCAATTAGGCAGAAAATTTTCACGTTTTCTCAACAAGAGGGAGAGTCTCTGTATGTTTATGTAGAAAGGTTCAACGATTTAGTGTCCCAATGCCCAGATCACGGTTTAGATGAGTTTAGTCTAGTTCAGATTCTCTATGAGGGTTTGGATTATGCGACTGTAACCTTGGTTGAGTCCTTGTCGATCGGAGAACTCGACAGTAAGACTCCTGCTGAGGCGATGCAATTTCTGAGTGACATTGCCGTGAAAACCCAGCAGTGGGAGAGCAATAGAAATCCCAACCCATTAGAATCCTTATCTAGAAGGCTAGAACTGGTCGAAATGAATCAAGCTAGTAGTTTAGAGCCCCAACCCAATCCAAGAGGCGTCAATGAAATGGCAACGGGTGAGAAATCATCCAGTCACTGATAGACACATTTTAGTGTCTAAATTGTACCTTAGTTTCTATTAAGTTAGTATTCGATTTTGTAAATATTACGTGGTTTTATGCTTTTGTAGGTACAGTAGAAGAATAAAGATTTGTGGAAAAATTGGCTCCAAAAGTGATAAAGGCACCCAAGGACAAGTGTTATTTGGCACCCTAGAAGTGGATAAGGGGTACCCTCGAGTCAACTCGGTCAAATCAGGACAAATCGGGTCAAACCCGAGTCAAATCGGTCAACCCAAGTTGACCGAGTCAACTCAGCAGGGGATCGATCGGAAATCGTCTGTATCAACTGCACACTTTGAATTCACGTGAGAAAAACAAGTTTCTTTTGCTTCCAGATTGTTCCAAACATTGATAGTTATCTCACGCAAGTCATAAACATCAAAAGATCCCGTGAAATCAGCTCGGAAATCATGTATTTGGCCGGAATTGTGTTTTGATTCGGTTTGAGATTTGTGGGTTGTTTTAGAGAGTTCTATTAGGTTTAGAACTCTCTCTAGGGTTTCTACTACCTATATAAACCAAGATAAGCCAAGAAAATCGAGTAGAAAACCCTAGAGAAGAAATCAGAGGATTTCCGATGAAGTTCCGTCGCCGCCGGTCACCTGCTGCTGCTCCGGCCGGCGTGTTCTTCATCTACCATCACCGAAGAAGACGACTTTGTAACATCTATATACGTTGCATATCCAGTGTTACATTCTGCTCCTGTTGCCTATTCTTTCAAATCTTTGTTGCTTAGAAACACTTCTGTAACGGCTGAACGCTGTTCTGTAACACTTATAAACGCGTCTATTCAGCTGTTGCACCGTTATTCAACCTTGTAATCAATATTTTGAGCAATGAAAAGATCTTTTGAGCAAGTTTTCTTCACCATGAGCTAAGTATATTTACTGGGATGATGGAGGAGGTTTTTCTCTCAATTTTATGTGGTAAGTCTATTTTAATTAATTAATTATAATTCTTTACTTATTAAAATTGCATAGTTTTGAAATAGAAAAAACGGTTTTCATTCAGTAGTGGTGTTTTTGTTTGATGGGTCATGCTGGGTTAACAACCTCTGATGTCCCATGCTTATGATTTACCTTTACTTGTTTGCATAAAACCTATTTTGGCAATATTTGAGCTTAATTTATTTAAAAGAATTACTCGATTAATCACATAAATTGTTAGAAATAACTGATTCCTGATTCCTGGTTTTCCCCATATTTTCTAAAAATCATCTCTAGTTTATTTTCCTGATTTTTATTAGTTGAGATTTAGTCCAATATTTTCTAAAATCATTACCTTCACAAGTTCGAGAATCGAACCTCTTTTTACCACTATATAAAATCACATCAATTTTTGGCGCCGCCGACACGGACTTGTTTTTAGGTTTAGGGTTTTAGATTTATTTTTAGGTTTTTATTTTTAGTTTTATTATTTTACTTTGTTCTATTTTACGTTTCTTTTGGTATTTCTCTTTTTGTTACATGTTGAATTTTTGATCGAAAAGGGAAGTAAGCCAAAGTTTTGGAATTAAAGCTAAAGACTTGGAATTAAAAAAGGGAAAAGCTTAAAGAACGAAAAAGAAGATCGAAGATTTTATTTTATTTTTCTTAATTAGATTTTTAGTTTATTATAATTAGTTTTAATTAATTTAGAAAATTGTATTAGGGTTTTAATTATTTCTGTAATTTTTCTTTTATTTTTGGAAATTTTTGGACATTTTTGGACATTTTTGGAACTTTGGACATTTTATTATTTTTAAACCCTACGGAAGGGTAATTTTAAATATCAAACTGTGTGCAGGGACGGATGACAATTACGATATTGTCTCGGCCCCTCGGGTTCGCACACTATTAAAAAGGATATTAGTGGCCCGAGTCGACTTCAACGGTTCATCGTCCGTCTAGTACGGGAGGTAAGCTTCGACCAACCCACGAATCTCCTGTCAGTGGGTTTTCTGGACGCCTTTGTATGCATATATGTTGAGGACTGAATACAGAACTTAATTTTATGCATAGTAAAGGGCAAGGCCTGGCCATACAAGATAAGGTTTCGGATTTCATCACCGTCTCCTTCTTGACCGCCTTAGGAAAACGAAACCTACGCGAACCTAAGCCTAAAATCTTGACTAGAAAGAGACCGATAAGGTAACGAGCTTATAGGAAAATCGGTTGGAAGGACTGTATTGGTTACATTATTAGCCTAACTCAAAAAGCAGGAAGATTAGATTAAAGTTGATTAGAGCCGCCCTGTAACCCAGGGAAGCGTTGCCAAAGAGACAGGGGTATCAAAGCTCTATTGAGCTTCTTCTGTTTCTCTTCAACTTGATTTAACTCGGATTGTTCGGAGAGGTTCGCTAAAATTGTAACCAGTTGCCTTTTGAAAGAATAGAAGCTGGTCTAGAAACAATCTAAGTGGAACCATCATGCTTGTTGTTTGCTAGACTTAGGTTTGATTTGGTTGAGTCAGGGCACGATTGTGTTTGATTAATTTCTTGTTAGGATTTTTGCATGCCAAGAACGCCCTTAAGGCGAACTTGGAATAAAGATCCTCAAGGTAGGACTTGTAGTTCATCTTAACCTTGAGAAGTCAACTGAGAGTGAAATAGTCACTCCCGAGACTGTGTCAGCAATGACATCTCTAAAGGATTTGTTGAATCCAACCCGGACCTCACGTTCATCTTGCATCAAGTTAGCCGCTACTGAAGCGAGCTACGAACTGAAACCCGGAATTATCCAGATGCTCCCGTTATTCTTAGGAAAAGAAAACGAAAATCCCTATTTTCATGTTAGGGAATTCGAGGAAATATGTAGCACGATCAAAATAGAGACTTGAATGACGAGTCTATTAAACTTAGATTATTTCCCTTTTCACTAAGAGATAAAGCCAAGTCGTGTCTGTATAGCTTGGCTCCTCAGTCAATTGAAACCTATGCCCAACTTACTTCAGCTTTTATTCAGAAGTTCTTCCCTAGGAACAAAACTTCGTATGTTAGGCAGAAAAATATGCACGTTTTCCCAGCTAGAGGGAGAGTCTCTGTATGTGTATGTAGATAGGTTCAATGACTTATTATCCCAATGCCCAGACCATGGTATAGAGGAATTAAGGCTAGTTCAAATCCTCTATGACGGTTTAGATTATGCATCTATAACCTTGGTCGAGTCTTTGTCAACCGGAGGGTTCGACAGTAAGACTCCTGCTGAGGCGATGAAACTTCTGAGGGACATCGCCGAGAAGACCCAGCAGTGGGAGAGTAGTAGAGAGCCAAAAAGAACAATTCTTCTAGGAAGAGGAAATGTTAATAGGGTAGAAGGATCTTTCGATTCAAAGGCCCAAATAGAAGCCTTATCTAGAAGGCTAGAACTGGTCGAACTGAATCAAGCTAGTAGTTCAGAACCCAACCAATTCGAAGAGCAGGCTTTTGCTCTTTATAATAACACTAGATTTTATAACCAGAGAAAGTTCGACCCATATTCGGAATCTTATAACCCTGGCTGGAGAAACCATCCAAACCTTTCCTGGTCGAAAGGCCAGGATCAAGGTCAGTTTAGTAATGCTAAAGGTCCTCCAGGCTTCAGTTATAAGAATTCGGCTGGTCCAACTCATCCCAGCAATGACGAGAAGAATGAGCAGAGATTCCATACCTTAGAAAAAGCTATCTCTAGTTTACAAACCCAAGTCAGTGACATTGCTGTGGCTCTGAGAGAGCGAGAACTTGGTAGGTTCCCTAGTCAACCCGAACCAAATCCTAGAGGATCCAATGGAATGTTGACTGGTGAGAAATCATCCAGTCATGTGAATGCAATTAGTACCCTTAGGAATGGTAAGGTAGTGGATAACAAGGTAACTAGGCCTGATAGTGAACAAACTGTAGTTCACCCTGACCCAATAGTTGAAGAGACTGATAAAGCCTCTGAAGAGCCTGAGGCAAACCCTCAGAGAACTGATTTCATGCCTAGAGCCCCATACCCAAGGTTGTTAGCACCTACTAGGAGGGAATCCAATTTTAATGAAATAATGGAAGTGTTTAAGAAAGTCACTATCAACCTTCCATTATTAGATGCAATTAGGCAGATTCCTGCTTACTCCAAGTTTCTTAAGGACATGTGTACGCGAAAGCGAAAACTTAGCGTACATAAAAAAGCTTTTCTAGCTAGTCATGTAAGTTCAATTATACAGAGTAGTACGGCCCTTAATTACAAAGACCTAGGTTCCCCAACCATTGCTTGCACGATAGGAAACTACCGTGTAGAAAGAGCTTTACTCGATTTAGGAGCCAGTGTGAACTTAATGCCGTACCATGTGTACCTTCAGCTAGGACTAGGAAAGTTGAAACCGACTCAGATGACTTTGCAGTTAGCTGATAGGTCAGTGAAAATTCCTCGTGGTGTCATAGAGGATGTTTTGATTGAAGTGGATAAATTTATTTATCCAGTGGACTTTGTTGTGCTTGATACCAGACCTGTGCCTGATCCAGAGAATCATATACCAGTCATACTAGGTCGCCCGTTCTTAGCAACATCTAATGCGATCATTAACTGTCGTAACGGTGTTATGAACTTGTCTTTTGGTAACATGACTATTGAGATGAATATCTTCAACATTAGTAATCAACCACCTGAGCTTGATGACCCCACCTTAGAAACCGTCAACATGGTAGAGACCCCAGTTCAGGAGTCATTACCAAACACTTTGATAGAAGACCCGTTAGCAATGTCTAGCCCACTTTGGATTAGAGTTTGATGAGTTAGGACCATCAGAGACCTTACCTGTGATTGTAACTCCATATTTGGATAGTGACCAAGAGAATAGGCTAGTAACCGTGCTTCAGGACAATCAGAAAGCCTTAGGAGGAACCATAGCAGATATTAAGGGAATTAGCCCAACAGTTTGTATGCACCAGATACATTCAGCAGAAGAATCCAAACCGTCTAAGGAGATGCAGCGTAGGCTCGACCTATTAGACGATCCATTAGAGAAATGCCTAGCCAACTATAGAATTGATGGCGATAATGATAGTATTATTAATGAAGTGAGCACTTTGTTATGTTCTGCACCACCAGATTGTAATTTAGAAGAAGCAATTGACTATTTTCGAGAATCTGACGATCCGGAAATGAGGGAAATTGTTATTAGTCTATCTAGAGACACTGAAAACTCTAAGTTTGGGGGTGACTATCATTCTCCATGTGCTATACCATTAACTCTTATGAAGGTCCCTATCTTGGGACCTGACATATGCACGTCTGCCATTGTATAAGATCATCTTCGAGCTAGATCCAATGATCCTCCTGTTCAGAAAAAAGTTCAGTTGCCAAAAACCCATCCTCTGGTCGATGTGGTTTACCTAGATAGGGATTAAAGTGTGTTCAGATTGTTTGTCTTTGTAGCTTGCTGTTGTTTCCTTTTATTGTGGATAACACTATTTGATTCAGATGATCCACAGTTGTTCCGATTATTGCTATATGATTTAAGGAGGTAACTTATGCTCATGCGACACGGTAGTATCTTTCCCTAATTCCTTTTCGTGCAGTGTTTAGAAACATTGAGGACACTGTTTAATTTAAGTTTGGGGGTATTGGGAAACTTTTTAGGATTGATAAGATTTGGAATTTAGAAGCATGTGAACAATTCAGGGTGACACTAACCACTCTAGGTAGATGGAAACTTAGCCATTTTGCTATAAGGATTGGTGTGCCCAGCTAGATGGTCTATTCATAAAGGAGACAGAGTTCAGGTGTTAGAAATAACATGATAGTTGTCACCACCATATCACGTTCTGTTTTATTATTTGCAATTTTGTGTTTCTTTGAGAGTATTGGTGGGTCCTAGCATCGACATGTTAATTAGCACTGGAATGACGTTTAGTGTGTTGAGATCATGCCCCACATGAATAATACGGTAGTGTTTTAGAATTATGTGTGTGGTCCCCCTGTCTCCGTCGCCTAAGCAAGCGTGGAATGCAGGATCCATGGGAACACACATGTATTAGGTGTCAGAAAAAAAAAAAAAAAAATCGAAAAAAGTTAGAAAAAAATTGAGAAAAAAATAGTATTTGGTATCTTAAATTTCTCCCTGTCTCCGTCGCCTAAGCAAGCGTGGAACGCAGGATCCATGGGAACTTGTAAATATTTTAGTTAGTAGTAACCGTTGAAAATAAATGGGGAGTATCTCGACACACTAGGTTTCATCTCGGTACTGACCTTCAGACAGATATGGGACACATCGTTCGCCTCAGTCAACATTTGCAACTTTCTACAGTCTACATTCATCTTCTAAGTCTTATTATGTGATGAGTGGATAGATAACTGTCTGAGTAGAACTCTGTTGTCTTAGATATGAATTTTAGTACGCTTGAGTTAACACTCGTGTACAGTGATTGGACCCATAAAGGGTAATGGTCCCTATAGCCGAATATCTGAGTAGCCAACTAACTAGCTTGTTTAGTGTCTATCCTTAATCATTCACATGTTGCTAAAATCTAGATTCAGGTTTTGTGGGTATACCTCTTGTAAACCCTCACGAGACAAAAACTCGTCCACTAGGGACACCTAGGGGTTTAACGGCTTACTGCATATGCTAAATGTAGTCGCGATTCCTGCGAAAGTGAGTTATGATTTTTACTTTATTTTTAGAGTAGTTTGCTCGAGGACTAGAAAAATAGTAAGTTTGGGGGTATTTGATAGACACATTTTAGTGTCTAAATTGTACCTTAGTTTTTATTAAGTTAGTATTCGATTTTGTAAATATTACGTGGTTTTATGCTTTTGTAGGTACAGTAGAAGAATAAAGATTTGTGAAAAAATTGGCTCAAAAAGTGATAAAGGCACCCAAGGACAAGTGTTATTTGGCACCCTAGAAGTGGATAAGGGGTACCCTCGAGTCAACTCGGTCAAATCGGGACAAATCGGGTCAAACCCGAGTCAAATCGGTTTAACCCGGGTTGACCGAGTCAGCTCAGCACGGGATCGATCGGAAATCGTCTGTATCAACTGCACACTTTGAATTCCCGTGAGAAACAAGTTTCTTTTGCTTCCAGATTGTTCCAAACATTGATAGTTATCTCACGCAAGTCATAAACATCAAAAGATCCCGTGAAATCAGCTCGGAAATCATGTATTTGGCCGGAATTGTGTTTTGATTCGGTTTGAGATTTGTGGGTTGTTTTAGAGAGTTCTATTAGGTTTAGAACTCTCTCTAGGGTTTCTACTACCTATATAAACCAAGAGAAGCCAAGAAAATCGAGTAGAAAACCCTAGAGAAGAAATCAGAGAATTTCCGGTGAAGTTCCGTCGCCGTCGGTCACCTGCTGCTGCTCCGGCCGGCCTGAGGAAACCCCTCGGGCCACCGATTTTATGCCTAGAGCCCCTTATCCAAGGTTGTTAGCACCTACTAGGAAGGACCCCAGCTTAGAAACTGTCAACATGATAGAGACCCTAGTTCAGGAGACATTACTAAACACTTTGATAGAAGACCCATTAGAGAAATGTCGAGCCCACTTTGGATTAGATTTTCATGAGTTGGACTTTAAGCATGACCCACCAGATACCCTGATAAGTAGTGAGTTAGGCTCATCAGAAGAGGAATCCAAACCGTCTAGTGAGATGGAGCTTAGGCCCAACCCATTAGAAAAATGCCTAACCAACTACAGATGTAATGGCGATAATGATAGGGTTATTGATGAGGTGCGTACTTTGTTAGGATTTGCACCACCGGATTGTAATTTAGAAGAAACAGTTGACTATTTTCGAGAATCTGAAGATCTGGAAACGAGTAAAATTATTATTAGTCTATCTAGAGACACTGAAAACTTTAAGTTTGGGGGTGACTATCATATTCCATGTGTTGTACCATTAACTCTTAGAAAGGTCCCTAGCTTGGGACCTGACATAGGCACCGCTGCAATTTTACGAGATCATCCTCCAGCTAGATTTACCGATCCTCAGTTGCTAGAAACCCATCCTCTGGTCAATGTGGTTTACCTAGATAGGGATCAAGGTGTACTCAGATCGTTTATCCTCTTAACTTGCTGCAGTTTACTTCTACTGTGGGGCACACTATTTGATTCAGATGACCCACAGTTGTTCCGATTATTGCTATATGATTTAAGGGGGTGACTAATTCTTTTCTAGTCTGGCTGAAGACTTTAAACTTAGCACTTCTTGGGAGGTAACCCATGCTCAGGCAACACGGTACTATCTTCCCTCATTTTATTATTTTTGTCCAGTTCTTTACTTAGAAACATTGAGGACACTGTTTAGTTTAAGTTTGGGGGTAAGGGAGTCTTTTTAGGAATAATAAAATTCGGAATTTAGCAACTTTTGAACATTTCAGGGTGACACTAACCACTCTAGGTAGATGGAAACTTAGCCATTTTGCTATAAGGATTGGTGTGCCCAGCTAGATGGTCTATTCATAAAGGAGACAGAGTTCAGGTGTTAGAAATAACATGATAGTTGTCACCACCACATCACGTTCTATTTTTATTTTTGCAATTTCGTGTTTCTTTAAGAGTATTGGTGGGTCCCAGCATCGACGTGTTAATTAGCGCTGGAATGACATTTAGTGTGTTGAGATCATGCCCCGGTATGAATAATATGTTATTGTCTTAGAGTTATGTGAGTGGTCCCCCTGTCTCCGTCGCCTAAGCAAGCGTGGAATGCAGGATCCATGGGAACACACATGTATTAGGAGTCAAAGAAAAAAAAAAAAAAAAAAAAAATCGAAAAAAAAGAGAAAAAGTTGAGAAAAAATAGTACTTGGTATTTTAAAGTTCTCCCTGTCTCCGTCGCCTAAGCAAGCGTGGAACGCAGGATCCATGGGAACTTGTAAATATTTTAGTTAGTAGTAACCGTTGAAAATAAATGGGGAGTATCTCGACACACTGGGTTTCATCTCGGTACTGACCTTCAGACAGATATGGGACACATCGTTCACCTCAGTCAACATTTGCGACTTTCTACAGTCTACGTTCATCTTCTAAGTCTTTTCATGTGATGGGTGGTTAGATAACTATCTGAGTAGAACTCTGTTGTCTTAGATATGAATTTTAGTATGCTTGAGTTAACACTCGTGTACAATGATTGGATCCATAAAGGGTAATGGTCCCTATAGCCGAATATCTGAATAGACAACTAACTAGCTTGTTTAGTGTCTATCCTTAATCGTTCACACCTTGCTAAGATCCGAATCCAGGTTTTGTGGGTATACCTCTTGTAAACCCTCACGAGACAAAACTCGTCCACTAGGGACACCTAGGGGTTTAACGGCTTACTGCATATGCTAAATGTAGTCGCGATTCCTGCGAAAGTGAGTTAGGATTTTTACTTTATTTTTAGATTAGTTTGCTCGAGGACTAGCAAAATAGTAAGTTTGGGGGTATTTGATAGACACATTTTAGTGTCTAGATTGCGCCTTAGTTCCTATTAGGTTAGTACCCTTTAGTGTGCATTTTACGTGTTTTATGGCTTTTGTAGGTACATCGGATAAAAAAGGAGTTGTGGAGAAAATTGCTTAAGAAGTGGATAAGGGGCACCCTCGAGTCAACCCGCTCAAATCGGGTCAAATCGGGTCAAACACGAGTCAACTCGGTCAACCCGAGTTGACCGAGTCAACTGCAGCACGGGATCGGACGGAACTGCTGCATACAACTGGACACTTTGATTCACGGTAAAACTTGGATATTTTCGGCTCAAATTGATACACAAGAAAGATGGGACCAATACAAGACTAAACACGTGAAGAATTAGATTTTTACGCCGGAAAAATAGCCCCAAATCCGAGTTTCGCTGGAAAAAGGGTATTATACTTTGATTCGGATTTGGATGAAGTTGGGAGTGTTTTGGAGAGTTCTATTAGGTTTAGAACTCTCCCTAGGGTTTCTACAACCTATATAAACCAAGAGAAGCCAAGAAAAATCAAGACAGAGGCCTAGAGATTAAAACAGAGAATTCCGGCCATACTTCTGGTTGCTGCCGGTGATCTGCTACTGCTCCGGCCGGCGTGTTCTTCATCAGCCACCACCGGAGAAGACGACTCAGCAACATTTATTTCTGTTGCTGATTCAAACTGCTCCTGTTGCCTATTCTTTCAAACCTTTGTTGCTTAGAAACACTTCTGTAACGACTGAACCCTGTTCTGTGACATTTATAAACGTATCTGTTCAGCTGTTGCACTATTCTTTAACCTTGTAATCAACTTTTTGAGCAATGAAAAGGTCTTTTGAGCAAGTTTTCTTCACCATGGGCTAAGTTTATTTACTGGGATGATGGAGGAGGTTTATCTTTCAATTTTATGTGGTAAGTCTATTTTTAATTAATTATTTATAATTCTTTTATTATTATTTGCATGGATTTAAATTAGAAAAAAATGGTTTTTATCAAATAGTTGTGTTCTCTTTTGATGGTTCATGCTTAGTTAATTACTCTTGATGTCCCATGCTTAGGATTTACAATTATTCTTCTAGAAAACATATTTTTGGCAAACTTGAATTAAATTGTTAAAAAGAATTACATGATTAATCACATAAATTGTTAGAAATAACTGAACCCTGATTCCTAGTTTTCTCCATATTTTCTAAAAATCTTCTCTAGTTTATTTTCCTGATTTTTATTAGTTTAGATTACATCCAATATTTTCTAAAATCGTTACCTTCACAAGTTCGAGAATCGAACCTCTTTTTACCACTATATTTTATCACAACAATTTTTGGCGCCGCCGACGCGGACTTGTTTTTAGGTTTAGGGTTTTAGATTTATTTTTAGGTTTTTATTTTTAGTTTTATTATTTTACTTTGTTCTATTTTACGTTTCTTTTGGTATTTTTCTTTTTGCTACAGGTTGGATTTTGGACCGAAAAGAGAGTACGCCCAAGTTTTTGAATTAAAGCTAAAGACTTGGAGTTAAAAGAAAAGCTTAAAGAACGAAAAAAGAAGATCGAAGATTTTATTTTTTTAATTAGATTTTTAGTTTATTTTAATTAGTTTTAATTAGTTTAGAAGATTGTATTAGGGTTTTTATTATTTCTGTAATTTTTTTTTTATTTTTCGGACACTTTTTGGACATTATTTTTGGGACTTTGGGCATTTTACTATTTTTAAACCCTACGGAAGGGTAATTTTAAATATCAAACTGTGTGCAGGGAAGGACGACAATTACGATATTGTCTCGGCCCCTCGGGTTCGCACACTATTGAAAAGGATATTAGTGGCCCGAGTCGACTTCAACGGTTCGTCGCCCGTCTAGTACGGGAGGTAAACTTCGACCAACCCACGAATCTCCTGTCAGTGGGTTTTCTGGACGCCTTTGTATGCATATATGTTGAGGACTGAATACGGAACTTAATTTTTGCATAGTAAAGGGCAAAGCCTGGCCATACAAGATAAGGATTCGGATTTCATCGCCGTCTCCTTCTTGCCCGCCTTAGGAAAACGAAACCTACGCGAACCTAAGCCTAAAATCTTGACTAGAAAGAGACCTATAGGGTATCGAGCTTATTGGAAAATCGTTCAAAAGGACTGTACGGGTTGCTTTATTAGCCTAACTCAAAGAACAGGAAGATTATTTTAAGTTGATTAAAGCCGCCTTGTAACCCAGGGAAAGTGCCAAAGAGACAGGGGTATCAAAGCTCCATTGAGCTTCTCCTGTTTCTCTTCAACTTGATCTAATTCAGATCGTTCTAAGAGGTTTGCTAAAATTGTAACCAGTTGCTTTTTGAAAGAATAGAAGCTGGTCTAGAAACAATCTAAGTGGAGCCATCATGCTTGTTGTTTGATAGATTTAGGTTTGATTTGTTGAGTCAGGGCACGATTGTGTTTGATTAATTTCTTGTTAGGATTTAGTTTTTGCATGCCAAGAACGCCCTTAAGGCGAACTTGGGATAGAGACCCTCAGGGTAGGTTAATTAGTGGAAGACCGGTAGTTCACCTTAACCTTGAGAAGTCAACTGAGAGTGAAACAGTCACTCCCGAGACCGTGTCAGCAATGACAACTCTGAAGGATTTGTGGAATCCAACCAGGACCTTACGTCCATCTTGCATCAAGTTAGCCGCTACTGAAGCGAGCTACGAACTGAAACC
>JAJJMC010001204.1:17500-32500 GCA_023531435.1 Papaver californicum
TTGAATAAATCCTCCTCTATCTGTTCCGGGTCGAGGGCTCCTTCTTCAAACTCCGACTCGTTTTTTTCATATAGAAATCTCTGATCAACAAAAGAACAAGATCCATTTTGCATCATATCTAAGGGATTTCTTGGTTCGGACCGAAGAAGCAATGTCACTCGATCATTATCAAACTGACTGCAATCTTTTTCTGTCCGTGAGGATCCCACCAGAGCGCCTTCTACTTCTAATAGGCCATGAACTAGATCAGAATCATTCTCAACGAATCCATAAGAAGTGATCCCATTTTTTTCATCGGGTCCGGGTAGAGACCAAAGATCTTGAGCGACCGATCCGGCAGAACAACTCAAAAGATAAAGAAGTATCGTTAATTTCTTCATGCTCGTTCCAAGCTCGAAGTACCATTTGTACAAAAAAGAATCCCCTTCCTTACATGATTTCTTCTTCATATAGATAGATATAGGATCTATGGGGCAATTACTTAGAAGTATATTTTGTGCCACAGCCCTTCCTATCTGATAGAAAAGGATCCCATGATCCTGAACCGATCTTACCTGGGATCGCAAATCCCAAGTTTGTCTATGAAGAGCGGATCTAATTGTATTAGTGTCTAGAATGGATTTCTTCTGTGTAATACTAATGGATAGGGCCTCATTGGTAAGTGCTACAAGATCTCGTGCATTGGAGCCCATGGTTATGGCCCCGAATCCATTAGTATGGAACATTTTCTTTTCCAAGTGAAATCCCCTAGTATATGAAAGAGTGAAAAAGTGCTTTCGTTGTTGTGGAATAAGAAGCCTCCGTATCTTAATGCATGTATTTAATTTATTCGGAGCTATTAGAGCGGGATCTACTTTTTGGGGAATATGAGTCGAAGCAATAACAAGGAGATTTCTAGTGGAGCATCTTTCACAATCCCTGGAGAGATAGTTCACTAATAGACCGAGGGATAAGTAATTCGACTCATTCACATACAGATCATGAATGTTTGGAATCCATATTATGCAAGGAGACATTGCTTTTGCTAATTCGAATTGAAGGGTGATATCAAATCGGTCTTTTTTCGGCGTCATATACATAGTTAGCGCATTCGTCATAGTTAGCAGCTCTGTATCAAGGTCATCATCGATATCGTCACTAGCATCAATCTCGATATTGTCACTACCATCAATATCATCAATAAGATAACCTTTAGGCTTGTCATCCAGGAACTTGTTCGGAAATACCGTAATGAAAGGAACATAAGAGTTTGTCGCTAGGTATTTGACCAAATAGGATCGTCCAGTTCCTATAGAACCTATCACTAAAATACCCCTAGACGGGGATAGGGCTAAGCGGAGCGAAAAGGGTTTTCCATGAGATGGGAAATGAAAACTATTAGCCCCACACGAGGTTTGTGAATAAGTGATTGTCTGATAATGAGCAAGGAATATCCGTCTTTCTGCTAAACAGGATCTATTGAACTCATAATTCATTAGATCTTTTTTATGAATGTCAACTAAGTATCGTAAGTAAATTGATCCCGGTTGTTCAACCATTTGATAACCAGAGTCATTCTTTGATAAATGATCACTATGAGTCAGACTCAATAGAATTTGATCAATCCTTTTTTTTGTCGTTAAGGTGGAGAACTGAACCAAGAATTCTCTTTCTTCATCATCAATCGAATCACTGTTCGCGACCCAGGATTCTATTTTATCATCAATCCAATCAACGTTCACGTTTTTTCTTTTTCTTATCAATGAATAGATCTCTTTACTTGTACGACTTAGATATCTCGTATTTCTCGAAAAAGTGATTCGATTGATGGGATTTGGTATGATACTTATGATATCGATGAGATTGATATTCAAATATTTCTTCTTAGAACGTATTGATTTGACCCCATAAGTGGGACCACCACCCAATAGCATGTTGCCACCAGAAGCAGAACCCCGTATTTCTTCTAGAGAATCTCCTAATTGTTCCAGAGCAACTAGAAAGAGATTCTTTAACCAGAAAGAGTTCAGTTCAGATGTAGGATACCTATCCAGAAGTTTTCGCAACTCAATCATGTATGATGGAATCATCAAAGATTTGATCTTTTCGAACTCTGTCTGTAACTCACTAGAGGCCCGGGAAACAAAGAGAAGATGTGTACGAACGAGATATCCAGCAACAAGAAGAAGGAAAAGGATTGAATAGAGGAACTCCCGAGCATTTGGTGATCTCAGATGTATCCATATCAATGGAACGGGTGACTCATTATTTCGATGAATCATTTCTTCGGACAGAAGAAGATTATGTAAACACTTACTCGAAATCTCACTTATCGGATTCCATTGTGGAAGAATCGCCCACAATTTTTTCTGAGGAATTGGCCATGATGTATCTGATCCATGCATAATATCATGAAAAACGGATACAAATTTTTGACTGCTACTTAGTATCGGCAATAGGTCTGAAAAAGTATCTAAAAGGGTGAAATTTAGATATTTGCACCCTGCCGAAGTAAGGAACCATGGCATATATGTTTGTAACAGATTCCATTTTGAGAGATTTGAAAAAGCACTATCTCGTTGAAGGGTTCTATACATCTGCCATTTCTCAACGCATTTCTTTAGACAAAGACTCTGTTTTTTCCTCTTTTCGGATGGTAAATATTTCTCAGAACATGGAGTGTGAATCAAACCCATGTTTGAATTGAAATTGAGATACTGATGCAAGTTCTTCCCTTCTGAATCAGAGAGATTCATATCTGAAAGAGGTTGACAATAAGTTCTTTCAAAATTGACTATTTGTCCCTCTGTTAGAGGTGTTCCAGAAATGTCTGGGATCGAGTAAATAGCTCTACGAACGAATGGATCGGATCGAATTGGAAAATGGAAAGATTTGTACAAGTTATACCTTTCGTCACCACTTTGTGGAAAATCGTTAGGTATGAATATGTTAGATACCTGTGACTCGATTGATGAAATAGTATCTCTCTCCAAAAAAACATGTTTTTTTGGACCGACGCACAAAGAAAAAATGTTGTTGCGAATGAACAAGATATTGAGGAATTGTCCATACGTAAGATCATAATTATTGATACGGGCCTTTTCCACATAAAAAGGGAATCTTTTGTTACAATCGAACCAGAAGTGATGTGGATTATTCAAGAATCGAAGTCGATTTGCTTTATAAAAAGAAGAGATCAATGAACTTCTATGAAATGGTTTCACGGGATTCAGCCAATTGTCTCGATCGTGGGATATCATTGAGAAATAGGAATCGGTGTTATCAAAGTCTTTCCTGCGATTATTTCTAGTATGAAATGAGTCAATCATCCACTTTGGTATCTTATTGAATAAAAACGGTGATATTGTTCCTCCATTGATCAAGAATTTCGATTTTTGGGAAGTATCACGATTATCCAATAAGAAGGGTTTCAATTTATTCAAATGAACGATTTGAACACCTATTGATTCTAACAACTGATTGCAGAGTTGATCATTCGGCCCTTTCAATTCATAGATGTGGATCTCGGACCTATGAATGGGGATATTCCCGATACTCACAAAGAAAAAAGGAAGTGACTTAGACAAAAAGAGAAGTGACTTGGACAAAAAGAGAAGTGACTTGGACAAATCTTGTTTGTCGATAACCTCGGACCAATCAATCGAATATTGATTAATACGTAATCGACCGAACACTACTTGAAAACGGCTCTTCTGCTCAGAAACGAAATGTTCCAAATGTTCCTGGAAATTATTGCTCCCGTTGGGCCATTTGTATCTATATGCATTAGGATCCCGATTCATGGATCTCTCGGTTCGAGAAATAAGAGGATCGAACCATTTCTTCTGACTCTTTTTCAAATTCGATAAATGTTGGTTGATCGTATATTTCATTATAGTTCTATGATTCAGAGTATCATTTCCTATTTGATCCCTTTGAATTCCATAAAAGAATCGATTCGATACATTTCTTATGTACCCATAGGTGCTATATTGGATTTGAATCAGATTTCGGATCAATCTATATTGATTGACTGCCTCCATTATGTTGTTGCTAGCAAATACCACTCTTTTTGGTTTTGGATCTTCCAAGTCATTCCCGCAGGAGATCCGGACCGATTTTTTTCTGATCCTTCGATAAAAAGATTCATTCTCTTCATAAAAAATAGGAGGTAGAACCAAGAAAGATTTCTTTTTCGATTCATCCCTGGAGTTGAATACCTCATTCAATAATTTTTTTTTATCCAACCCGTAGGAATCAATAGAAAAGGAAAATCCCTTATGATACACCAGATCCGGCTCGGTTATTGATAGAGTGAATAGATCTGCCATTTCTTGAAATCTCTCTTCTGATTCAAAATCGCGGTGTAACGTGTACCCCCCCCTGTTTCGGTCATGGAATAGATGAAAGAAAGAAAAAAATGGATTTTGGTTCAAGAATGAAATCTTATTGGAACTGGCCATATCCGGTTCATCCTTCGGAACCATATCACATCCCGGATCTGATGAAATAGGATGAATTGAGACGGTATTTTGTAAATACGTAATTATCTTGAATATATCAACCATTTCTTTATTTTCCGATCGTCTGGAAGGGACAAAAGAAACATCTTGTTCTTTCTTCAACAATTTATGATCTCTAGTGGACCTCTCAGTAGGATTCGAACCCAGATGAAGTTCTGACCATCTGTCAGAGAAAAAGGAACGAATTGATTTTGTAGAATTCCCAAGAATTGCTTCGATTTCTTCCGGAAGCAGATGATTATTCATCTGCTTCTCACGTTCCGTGAATAGCCGGGACATTGAGGAATATCCAGAAAGGCATTTCGGGAATCGGTCTGATTTTCTCTCTGTTCGTTCCGTTTGAAGAAAGGAAGGATCCCAAAGAATCGATCTTTCTTTTAGTTGTTGAATCTCTCTTTGATTGATCAATGTGTGATATTCCGAATCCTCATTACTAATCGAATCGAAAGGGTCTCTGGATTGATCAGAAGATCCTTTCAATTGGCTAGAATTCGTTACTTGAACGAAAATAGATCTTGTGGAATCATATTGAATATTTGACGATACATTCCGTACCTTGCTAAAAAACCGATCCTTGCTTACCAACCACACATTGTCTAACCAAATCCAACTCTCTCTCGATACGTTCCTCAAAAAATCCGACTCGTGCAGATTCTTCCCCCAACTAACGAAGATATCTTGGCGGAATTGCCACATATGAAATTGAGCACAATTTTGCAAAGAAATACCCCACTTGTTTCTCGAGAAGAGATGGGAAACATGTTCAATCTCATTTGATTGAATAGTTGACTCAGCTCCTTGTTGTTTGAAGAAACCCTCCACTTCAATTGGTCTTTTTTCACGAAAAGCAGACATGAGATAACAAATCCAGTGTTTCACTAAGATTTCGAATAGCTGGCCCGAATTCAAGTTGATTATGTTTCGCTTCTTCCTCAGAGAAAGACGATCAAACAATTCCCAATCATGGTCCTTGCGGATCGGATCATCCGTATAGGATACAAAAAGAAACTCCAGATATTTGATATCTTTCTCTTTAAATGAGATCTCAATTCCAGCTACGGTTTCCTTAGATATCTTACAACTAGAATTCCACCTTTTTCCGATCCGGTTCCTCCACCACCGCGAACCCCAGTTAGAGTCAGGCATGATACACTTTTTCGTTATTGGGAGAACCCAAGTACTCTCTTTCGGATCCATGAAACAACTCTCAGAGATCTTTTTCCCTTTTGGAAGATAGAGGAGCGAAACAATCAACCTATTAATATTGGAAGACCAAAAAGATTCTTCCGATGTATCATTTCTGGGTCCAATGGAATTCATAGGTATAGGAAGAAGCCCCATCAAATAGAGATTTTTTCTTTCGACCATATTTCGATTGTTAATACGATATATAAGGACCGCTACTACAAGCAGTACTACACCTTTGATCGTGAAATATCGATTGCTTGTTGAACCCTGTGAATCGCGTGAAAGGAGGATACTCCAAATTCGGGGGTCAAAGAGTTTCATAAAACGTTCTTGGTGGAAAAAAATGTGAGTGAAAGATCCCACTGAATCGAATTTGGTCCATGAATCTAAGAAATAGTGAGAATTCTTGATCTCTCTCAATATCTCTCTCAATTCGAAGATCCAGGATTTGAATTGATGTCGTTTCATTGATTCCTGTTTCATTGATTCCTCCTAAAGATTTCATTTCAATTGGAATTTGGTTATTCACGATGTACGATGATCCCTGTTAAGCATCCATGGCTGAATGGTTAAAGCGCCCAACTCATAATTGGCAAATTCGTAGGTTCAATTCCTGCTGGATGCACGCCAATGGGAACGTTCAATAAGTCTATTGGAATTGGCTCTGTATCAATGGAATCTCATCATCCATACATAACGAATTGGTATGGTATATTCATACCATAACATATGAACAGTAAGAACTAGAATTCTTATCAATACTGGAACTCATAGGGAAGAAAATGGATTTATGGATGGAATCAAATATGCAGTATTTACAGACAAAAGTATTCGGTTATTGGGGAACAATCAATATACTTCTAATGTCGAATCAGGATCAACTAGGACAGAAATAAAGCATTGGGTCGAACTCTTCTTTGGTGTCAAGGTAATAGCTATGAATAGTCATCGACTCCCGGGAAAGGGTAGAAGAATGGGACCTATGGGACATACAATGCATTACAAACGTATGATCATTACGCTTCAACCGGGTTATTCTATTCCACCTCTTAGAAAGAAAAGAACTTAAAAAAAAATACTTAATAACACGGCGATACATTTATACAAAACTTCTACTCCGAGCACACGCAATGGGGCCGTAGACAGTCAAGTGAAATCCAATTCACGAAATAATTTGATCTCTGGACAGCGTCATTGTGGTAAAGGTCGTAATGCCAGAGGCATCATTACCGCAAGGCATAGAGGGGGAGGTCATAAGCGTCTATACCGTAAAATAGATTTTCGACGGAATGAAAAAGACATATCTGGTAGAATCGTAACCATAGAATACGACCCCAACCGAAATGCATACATTTGTCTCATACACTATGGGGATGGTGAGAAGAGATATATTTTACATCCCAGAGGGGCTATAATTGGAGATACCATTGTTTCTGGTACAGAAGTTCCTATCTCAATGGGAAATGCCCTACCTTTGAGTGCGGTTTGAACCATTGATTTACGTAATTGGAAGTAACCAATTAGGTTTACGACGAAACCTAGAAATCAATCACTGATCCAATTTGAGTACCTCTACGGGATAGACCTCAACAGAAAACTGAAGAGTAACGGCAGCAAGTGATTGAGTTCAGTAGTTCCTCATATAAAATTATTGACTCTAGAGATATGGTAATATGGAGAAGACAAAATTGTTTGAAGCACCGACAGAACCGGAAGCGCCCCTTGTTTCAAAGAGAGGAGGACGGGTTATTCACATTTCATTTGATGGTCAGAGGCGAATTGAAAGCTAAGCAGTGGTAATTCTACCCCCGGGGAAAAATAGAGATGTCTCCTACGTTACCCGTAATATGTGGAAATATCGACGTAATTTCATAGAGTCATTCGGTCTGAATGCTACATGAAGAACATAAGCCAGATGATGGAACGGGGAGACCTAGGATGTAGAAGATCATAACATGAGTGATTCGGCAGATTTGGATTCCAATATATCCACTCATGTGGTACTTCATCATACGATTCATATAAGATCCATCTGTCTAGATATCATTATATACATCCAGAAAGCCGTATGCTTTGGAAGAAGCTTGTACAGTTTGGGAAGGGGTTTTGATTGATCAAAAAGAAGAATCTACTTCAACCGATATGCCCTTAGGCACGGCCATACATAACATAGAAATCACACTTGGAAAGGGTGGACAATTAGCTAGAGCAGCGGGTGCTGTAGCGAAACTGATTGCAAAAGAGGGTAAATCGGCCACATTAAAATTACCGTCTGGGGAGGTCCGTTTGATATCCAAAAACTGCTCAGCAACAGTCGGACAAGTGGGTAATGTTGGGGTGAACCAGAAAAGTTTGGGTAGAGCCGGATCTAAGCGTTGGCTAGGTAAGCGTCCTGTAGTAAGAGGGGTAGTTATGAACCCTGTAGACCATCCCCATGGGGGTGGTGAAGGAAGGGCCCCAATTGGTAGAAAACAACCCACAACCCCTTGGGGTTATCCTGCGCTTGGAAGAAGAAGTAGAAAAAGGAATAAATATAGTGATAGTTTGATTCTTCGTCGACGTACTAAATAGGAGAGAAAATCGAGAATATGTTTCTTCGTCTTTACAAAAGAAAAAAAGATAGGAGTAATTAGCTGTGACACGTTCACTAAAAAAAAATCCTTTTGTTGCTAATCATTTATTAGCAAAAATTGAAAAGCTCAACATCAGGGGGGAAAAAGAAATAATAGTAACTTGGTCCCGGGCATCTACCATTATACCCACAATGATCGGCCATACAATTGCTATTCATAATGGAAAAGACCATCTGCCTATTTATATAACAGATCGTATGGTGGGTCACAAATTGGGAGAATTTGCACCTACTCTAAATTTCCGGGGACATGCGAGAAGCGATAATAAATCTCGTCGTTAATGTTAATAATAATAAAGTTAATATGGGTGCTCGTCGTTCATTAGTGGGAGGTTAACCTTATGATAAAGAGGGACCCAGATGTGGAAGTATCCGCTTTAGGTCAACATATATGTATGTCTGCTCACAAAGCACGAAGAGTAATCGATCAGATTCGTGGGCGTTCCTACGAGGAAACACTTATGATACTAGAACTCATGCCTTATCGAGCATGTTATCCTATTTTTAAATTGGTTTATTCAGCAGCAGCAAATGCTAGTCACAATATGGGTTTCAAGGAAACAGATTTAATCATTAGTCAAGCCGAAGTCAACGAGGGTACTATTGTGAAAAAGTTAAAGCCTCGAGCTCGAGGACGTAGTTATCCGATCAAAAGACCCACCTGTCATATAACTATTGTATTGAAAGATATATCTAAAGATCAAGACTATTTCATATGGTTAAGAAAAACGGGATATGTATATATAGATAAATATACGGATGTTAGAGAGAGGTATCTATGTATGGTAGAGCACGAAAGACTAAAATGGGCTAATGAAGAAAGCGAGGGTGTATGGGACAAAAAATAAATCCACTTGGTTTTAGACTTGGTACAACCCAAAAGCACCATTCCCTTTGGTTTGCACAACCAAAAAGTTATTCTGAGGGTCTACAGGAAGATCAAAAAATACGGGATTGTATCAAGAATTATGTACAAAAAAATATGAGAATATCTTCGGGTGTAGAGGGAATTGCGCGTATAGAGATTCAAAAAAGAATCGACCTGGTCCAGGTCATAATCTATATGGGATTTCCAAAATGGTTAATAGAGGGTAAACCGAGAGGAATTGAAGAATTACAGATCAATGTACAAAAAGGTTTTAATTCTGTGAACCGAAAACTCAACATTGCTATTACAAGAATTGCAAAACCCTATGGAGACCCTAATATTCTTGCCGAATTTATAGCTGGGCAATTAAAAAATAGAGTTTCATTTCGAAAGGCAATGAAAAAAGCTATTGAATTAACTGAGCAAGCAGATACAAAAGGAATTCAAGTACAAATTGCAGGACGTATCGACGGAAAAGAAATTGCGCGTGTCGAATGGATCAGAGAAGGCAGGGTTCCCCTACAAACCATTCGAGCTAAAATTGATTATTGTTCGTATACAGTTCGGACTATTTATGGGGTATTAGGCATAAAAATTTGGATATTTGCAGACGAGAAATAATCAAAGATCTCTTCTTTTACTTTTCTATCTAGCACTGGACAAAAAAAACCTTTCATTTTTTTCTCTTTAATCTAAAATGATTAATTTCAAATCTTCTAATTCTATAGGGTTAAATAAAAATTAGATTGACCCTTTGGTATAATTGCTATGCTTAGTGTGTGACTCGTCGGTTTTTTTAGTTTAGATTAGATTAAAAAAGGAAAGGACGGCCCCAAAGTCTGAACTAAGAACTATGTAACTAATAACCAGCTCATTGCTTCGTATTATCGGGATCCAAAGAAACAGTCACTATATGATGTATTGATCATATCGTTGTAGCAACTGAAATCTTTTTTATATTACATATACATAAAAGAAAAACCAATCTGATCGTGGATTGTGATGTGAAACAAAAAAAAGGATGTGGATAAATGGAAGGGGGAGAGAAAGAGAGAAGGAGAATATCAATGATATATGATTCCAATATGTATGGTCTATGAATAATCTCATACAAAGGCAGTGTAATAAAGCATCAATATGGATTCGGCCATAATCATAATTAATCATTAAATGAATCCGGTTCATAGGAAAAAGAAATACAAATAAAAGAGAGCTTCGAGTCAATAAAGACTGAGTAGATTGACTCAGGAACAACAAATTGAATTAGGAGCTCCGTTGCAGAGTTCAGGCCTAGCCATTAACCAAGAAGTGATGGGAACGACGGAACCTATGACTGCAGAAGATTCCATTGAAAACGAATCCTAATGATTCATTAGGTGGGATGGCGGAAAGAACCAGGAAACCTATTCATTTATTCTGAGAGGTCAAGGACTGACCCTACGAATTAAACAGATATTGAAAGAGTCAATATTCGCCCGCGAAGGCCTTATTGGAGTGCTAAGTTTTTTGGATTCAATAAAGGTCAAAATAAAGATTCGTAAAAAAAATTCTATATTCTAGAGGTATATTTCCGGTTGTATATAAAACCCAAGATATATAAATTTTTACGTGACAGATTAGATCTCAAAAAACCTATGATTCAGTCTATTAGAAATTCAATACATATTCGTAATATTATGGAATCATTTCATTCGCGAGGAGCTGGATGAGAAGAAACTCTCATGTCCGGTTCTGCAGTAGAGATGGAATTGAGAATAACAAACAACCATCAACTATAACCCCAAAAGAACCAAATTCCGTAAACAACATAGAGGAAGAATGAAGGGAATATCTTACCGAGGCAATCATATTAGTTTCGGTAGATATGCTCTTCAGGCACTTGAACCGGCCTGGATCACATCTAGACAAATAGAAGCAGGGCGACGAGCAATGACACGATATGCGCGTCGTGGTGGAAAAATATGGGTACGTATATTTCCAGACAAACCTGTTACATTAAGACCTACAGAAACGCGTATGGGCTCGGGGAAGGGATCTCCCGAATATTGGGTATCTGTCGTTAAACCGGGTCGAATACTTTATGAAATGGGTGGAGTATCAGAAATTGTAGCCAGAGAAGCTATTTCAATCGCTGCGTCCAAAATGCCTATACGAACTCAATTCCTTATTGCAGAATAGGGATGTGCAACCAAAGGAAAGGAGTCTTTGTGATGAAAAAACAAACAACCGCAGGCCTTTTTTTCTGGACAAAAAATATTTCTTTTTTCTTTTGCCCTTTCTTTGCATTGAAAGAAACGATAAAAAATAATGATATGATTCAACCTCAAACCCTTTTAAATGTAGCGGACAACAGTGGGGCTCGAAAATTGATGTGTATTCGAATCATAGGAGCTAGTAATCGTCGATATGCTCATATTGGTGACGTTATTGTTGCTGTAATCAAAGAAGCAGTGCCCAATATGCCTCTAGAAAGATCAGAGGTGATCAGAGCTGTAATTGTACGTACATGTAAAGAACTTAAACGTGACAACGGTATGATAATACGATATGATGACAATGCCGCAGTTGTCATTGATCAAGAAGGAAATCCAAAAGGACCTCGGGTTTTTGGTGCGATCGCTCGGGAATTGAGACAGTTGAATTTTACTAAAATAGTATCATTAGCTCCTGAGGTATTATAAATACTATCTAGAATAAAGACTAATAGACAAGCCCGTGATATGATAGAGTAGGGTCTTGGGAATGAATTAAATTAATTTTGTAGATTATGTATCACGTATATCCCTTAACTTTATAATAAAAAAAATAACGAGCATGTTGATTATATTAAAACTCGGAGGCACCAATAATTATAGTTCATCATGGGTAGGGACACAATTGCTGACATAATAACTTCGATACGAAATGCTGACATGGATAAAAAAGGAACGGTTCGAATAGCATCTACGAATATTACCGAAAACATTGTGAAAATCCTTCTACGAGAAGGCTTTATCGAAAACGTGAGAAAACATCGAGAAAGCAACAAAAATTTCTTGGTTTCAACCCTTCGACATAGAAGGAATAGGAAAGGGCCATATAGAACAATTTTAAAACGTATCAGCCGGCCCGGTCTACGAATCTATTCCAACTCTCAACGAATTCCTAGGATTTTAGGAGGAATGGGGATTGTTATTCTTTCTACTTCTCGAGGTATAATGACAGACCGAGAAGCTCGGCTAGAAGGAATCGGAGGAGAAATTTTGTGTTATATATGGTGATCTTTCTGATATCTGAATTGAATTGGTAACTTCCTATATTGCGAAAAAAAAAAAAAAGAGGAAGGACTGGTTGCCTAATATCACTCCTCCTCCATTAGTTGATACTTCAAGGGGGTTACCTGAAATGAAAGAACAAAAATGGATTCATGAAGGTTTAATTACTGAATCACTTCCCAATGGCATGTTCCGGGTTCGCTTAGATAATGAAGATCTGATTCTAGGTTATGTTTCAGGAAGGATCCGACGTAGTTTTATACGGATACTACCAGGAGATAAAGTCAAAATAGAAGTAAGTCGTTATGATTCAACAAGGGGACGTATAATTTATAGACTCCGCAATAAAGATTCGAACGATTAGGTGTATTTTTTTCGACATTATTTTCGTGGGGATACAACTCGAGGTTCAAAATTCCAAGAGACTTATTTTCTTCCAAGGAGTAGATTCGGAATTAAGGTAAGGAATGACAAATATGAAAATAAGGGCCTCTGTTCGTAAAATTTGTGAAAAATGTCGACTGATTCGCCGTCGGGGACGAATTATAGTAATTTGTTCCAACCCGAGACATAAACAGAGACAAGGATAATCCTTCGAAAAAGGACCCAACGTACAAATAAAATGAAGGATCTGTTTTAACCTGAAATGGATATATCCGTATATCTCTGACTCATATTGATGAGATGATAAAAGATGGCAAAACCTATACCAAGAGTTGGTTCACGTAGGAATGGACGTATTAGTTCACGTAAGACTGGACGTAGAATACCAAAAGGAGTTATTCATGTTCAAGCAAGTTTCAACAATACCATTGTAACAGTTACAGATGTACGGGGTCGGGTGGTTTCTTGGTCCTCCGCCGGTACTTGTGGATTCAGGGGCACAAGAAGAGGGACACCGTTTGCTGCCCAAACCGCAGCAGGGAATGCTATTCGTACAGTAGTCGATCAGGGTATGCAACGAGCAGAAGTCATGATAAAGGGTCCTGGTCTCGGAAGAGATGCAGCATTACGAGCCATTCGTAGAAGTGGTATACTATTAAGTTTCGTACGGGATGTAACCCCTATGCCACATAATGGATGTAGACCTCCTAAAAAAAGACGTGTGTAGAAATAAGAATGGAACAGATTTCAAGAGAAAAAAATGATTCAATAATCTGATCAAAAAAAATTACTATGCTTCGAGAGGAAGTAGCAGTATCTACTCGGACACTACAGTGGAAGTGTGTTGAATCTAGAGCAGACAGTAAGCGTCTTTATTATGGCCGTTTTATTTTGTCTCCGCTTATGAAGGGTCAAGCCGATACAATAGGCATCGCGATGCGAAGGGCTTTGCTTGGAGAAATAGAAGGAACATGTATCACACGTGCAAAATCTGACAAAATACCACATGAGTATTCTACTATAGTAGGTATTGAAGAATCCGTACATGAAATTTTAATGACTTTGAAAGAAATTGTATTAAGAAGTAATCTGTATGGAACTCGCGACGCATCCATTTGCGTCAGGGGTCCTGGATACGTAACTGCTCAAGACATCATCTCACCGCCTTCTGTGGAAATTGTTGATACTACACAGCATATAGCTAGCCTAACGGAACCAATGGATTTGTGTATTGGACTACAAATCGAGAGGAATCGTGGATATCGGATGAAAACACCAAATAATGCACAAGATGGAAGTTTTACTATAGATGCAGTATTCATGCCTGTTCGAAATGCGAATCATAGTATTCATTCTTATGGGAATGGAAATGAAAAACAAGAAATACTTTTTCTAGAAATATGGACGAATGGAAGTTTAACTCCTAAAGAAGCACTTCACGAGGCCTCCCGTAATTTGATCGATTTATTTATACCCTTTCTACATGCGGAAGAACGTGACACAAATTTAGAGGACAATCAAAACATAGTTACTATACCCTTTTTTACCTTTCAGAATAAATTGGATAAACTAAGCAAAAGCAAAAAAGAAATAGCATTGAAATGTATTTTTATTGACCAATCAGAATTGTCTCCCAGGATCTATAATTGTCTCAAAAGGTCCAATATATATACATTATTAGACCTTTTGAATAAGAGTCAAGAAGATCTTATGAAAATAGATCATTTTCGCATAGAAGATGTAAAACAGATATTAGATATTCTACAAAAGCGTTTCGCAATTGATTTACCAAAGAACAAGTTTTCTTTTTTGAATCCATTGGAATGATTTAATCCTTTTTAGAAAGAAAAAATAAAATAGGTTTTGGGTCTTCAGTAGGATCCATATATTTTGGGTAAATCTAGAATTTTGTTGAATAGGTGTATCTAGGGAATAGTCGCTTCAAAGTGAATCCTCCCTAGATACACACGTCGTTTTTTTATTTCTATTTCACGGTTGAGTCAATTTAAAAAAGACCTAAAGTTAAAGATTTATCAATAGGTAATGTTGCTCCAATACCCAACCAAAGAGCTACTGCGGTCCCAATCAAAAAGACGGTTGTAGCTACTGGACGACGAAACGGGTTTTGGAATTTATTAACATTCTCCAAAAAGGGTACTGTCAATAATCCCG
>JAJJMC010001204.1:37500-40925 GCA_023531435.1 Papaver californicum
TACCAAGGCAAACCCATGGAAAGACCCCTTTATCAAAGAAAAATAGATACTATGTTACTTTATCGCATTGGAAAAGACTCTGCTTATGCTATGGACTTCTCCTTTTCAATGGATTATCTCGGAGCAAGGGTGCATTTATATTGCATTCCGTTGGTAATAACAGAAAAATTCTGTTCGTAGGAACAAAGAGAAGCAAATCTATTCTATACCCGATAAGTACCAATACGCAATGGGGGGATGGGTCCCATTTTAGATGAGTGAATTAGAGATGCTTGTTCATCATTTGAACATCGCAGCTCATTCATAATAATTTTTTTTATTCATTCCATCTTCTTCGATGAACTTTACAATCTATGGATAAAACCCGAAAACATAAATATTATGAAAAAAAGAAAACCCGTTGTTACGTTTCCACATCAAAGTGAAATTTTAGTACTTAAAAACCTTTTTCTTTCATTTAATGCCTATTGGTGTTCCAAAAGTACCTTTTCGGATTCCTGGAGAGGAAGATTCGGTTTGGGTTGACGTATAGTGCGACTTGTCAGACATATTGGGTCATATGGGATTTCCCCGTTTTCTCCCCCGATCGAGATATCCTCTGTTTCACCCAAGAAAGATTGATTGAACCATCAATAATTTGAAGCGTGAAGTGCAATTAGAGCAATTTATTTGGGGGATCAATATGCATTTTTCAATTAGAAGAATTTATGGTTGGCTTGGTTGGACCAAAAAAATGAAGTATCCAGGCTCCGTTCAAAAAAACCCAATCGGTAAAATATGTATGATTACCTTTTGTATCATAAAGAATTCCTATATTATACCAGCGACCTCAAACCGCCAATCAATCGACGGAGTGAGTCATCATACTTTTCCAGTGATTGGCGGAAGCGGAAGACATAAAATGAATAAAAAAAGTATTAGCAAACAAAAGAAGCGGTATTGGGATCATTTGTCCTATATGTGCAAATAGAGGTCGGGTAAATCTTTCCCCGGAGTAGAGCATAAACCTAAACGAATTGAAGAGGCCCATTCCGGAACAAGAAAATGACATCGTAATCGGAATTGGATTTCGATGAAACAATATATCAATGAGGGTAAATTTAGTGAGCTCTTTTTAGGGGTAAGTGAGTCAAAACCCTGCTCTGCTTTCTTGAAAAATAGAAGACTAAAGGCCCTTCATTCATTAGGAGTTAGAAAAATCCTCCTATGAAAAAAGGGGAAAATAAAGAGGGCTGGAATCGACACATTGATTCTTTTTTTTTGAACCGTATGCATCTAAAGGTGCGTGTACGGTCCCTAAGGGATACAATTTTGTCCTAATCAACCGACTTCATCGAGAAAGAATACTTTTTTTAGGCCAACAAGTCGATAGCGAGATCGCAAATCAACTTATGGGTCTCATGATATATCTCACTATAGAGGATGATACAAAAGATGTTTATTTGTTTATAAACTCCCCCGGTGGGTGGGTAACACCCGGAATAGCTATGTATGATACTATGCAATTTGTGCAACCAGATGTACATACAATATGCATGGGATTAGCCGCTTCAATGGGGTCTTTCGTCCTGGTCGGAGGAGAAATTACCAAACGTCTAGCATTCCCTCACGCTTGGCGCCAATGAGTTTTTTATTTGAGAGAAAAAAGAAGACTATGCCTTCGCCAGATAAAATATGAAAAATAAAGTAATAATAGCATGGCACTTCGAGTTCGATATGAGCAAACCATCATTGTTCTTTTATAACATGAGATTCCGTATCGAGAGAGTAGTATGAGACAAAAGGAATTTCTGATTTGATTTTATCTATCGGGGTTCGATTTCAGCGTCACAAACTTTTTTGTTTTCACATCACACATCAGAGGGCTCTTTCCTATATTTCTGTTACGAAATAGTATTAAAATGAAAAAACATACACAAGATTATCCTTTCCCTATTTGATCGGATCAAAAAGAAACTTTGGGATTGCTGAATTACAGACGAGATAAATATATAAAGCAACGGAACCATCATAGTATTTTTTAACTCTCCCGAAAGAAAGGGTGGTAAATGGATTATTTACCGATCTGGGTTTGATAGATCCTCCACTTTAGGTAAAAGTAGATTCCATTCTAGAGCCGTATGCAATGCGCAAAAAATGCCTGTACGGTTCTTCAATTCGATTTTTTCTTGTCTCTTTCTATCATTGAGACAGAGGAAGCATTCATTATGTTATATCATCAGGGTAATGATCCACCAACCTGCTAGCTCTTTTTACGAGGCACAAACAGGAGAATTTGTCCTGGAAGCGGAAGAACTGCTGAAACTTCGCGAAACCCTCACAAGGGTTTATGTACAAAGAACGGGCAATCCATTATGGGTTGTATCCGAAGACATGGAAAGGGACGTTTTTATGTCAGCAACAGAAGCCCAAGCTCATGGAATTGTTGATCTTGTAGCGGTCGAAAATACCGGGGACTTCACGTAAATCTGTGATTCCATTCCGTTTCGAACCATAATTGACTGAGCTATGTTATTTCCTATTTTATTTTCTTACCGAGGTTAAAAGTGGTAGTGGGAAAATATTCAATGAAACGAGAGGAATTCATAATCATCCGGTTAGGATCGATCTAAACCAGCCCATTCTGTATACGATCCAGCATGCCAACTATTAAACAACTTATTAGAAATACAAGACAGCCAATCAGAAATGTCACAAAATCCCCCGCCCTTCGGGGATGTCCTCAGCGTCGAGGAACATGTACTAGGGTGTATGTGCGACTCGTTCAGATCATGAACTGGAACAAAAGAAAGGAGATTTTTTTGACAGTATCAATGATCGGTACCAATGAATAGGAATGGAAAAACCCCATATCACTATCGAAAAAAGGACCTCTATTGTGTATGAAATTTATGGTTTCCTTTGGTATAAATCCAATCATCTCAACTGGAGATGAGAAGCAACTCCCCATTGGTAGCAAATGGTTATCCATTAAGCGGGGGAATGGAATGGTATTTTAGAAGCAGAAAGATTATGCTCCCATTCTTGCAAAAACGGACTAACAGGGTCAGCTACCTAACCAACCTTCATAATGAAATGCCGTTACTGTATGGGTAGATCTAGTTGTGAAAAGACCTATTACTGGATAATTCATGGGTAGAGCCAAAGAGTGTGAACTGTACAAGTTACTAAATAGGTAAGAGGCTCCGGTGTATAGAAAGGACCTCACCGTTTAAACCGTAACCATAGAAACGATGGAACCCACAATTTTTCGTTTTTTATTTACTTTTTTTTTGATACCAAGTATCAATACAATTTCTTATTTCGAGGTGAAATGAAATGCCTCAAAAAAATCGTGGTTGGGAAGGTCATAGTAGCAAAAGCCATTGGAATTTTTTTTTTATACATCGGAAGAATCAGTTTTGTTATTAATAGACTAGGGGGGG
>JAJJMC010001212.1:0-33468 GCA_023531435.1 Papaver californicum
AAAAAAAAAACAATCAAGTTCTTGTTTAGAGCAGCTGGCTGTGAACATGTCATAACCGAGCAATGAAAGGTATTGTGTTGATTTACCAACAACAAGTACGGCTCAAGTACTAAGAACCGGTGAAAAGATCTTCATCGATTATAGTCTAGAAAACAAAAAAAATGGTAGTCCTCCAGCTTATATCATATACTGTTCTTTGCCAATATATGATTGCAGTTAGTAAAACATCCTCCATATCTTTTGAGGGAGGAACAAAGCCGGCCGCTTGATTTGAGCTTTGTTTTCTTCAACGGGTACTATAATAGGCTTTAGTTGTTTCCTTTAATCACAACTTGGTCACATATCAGTAATGCACTCTCAGTCTTTTGAGCTTTGAACTGATCATTCTTGTTGTTCTAATTAGCTTCCCGCAGACTTCTTGATCTGAATGTCTTTTATCTCTGTAAAATACTTTTCGCTTTTTAGGCTTCGTAACACTTAGGACTTGGGGGTGAGATGTACCAAATTATGACTCAGTAGATGATTTCATATCCCAACAAAGATCAACGGTGGGGATAAAATTAAACAGTTGTTGATCAAGATGTGACACACGGAACAGAACTAACACACTTACGCATGACAGACACGTCTCAATCATGCAAGTTGCGAGACAAAAGATTCTAAGCATGACACAAAAAAGTCAAAGTATAACGCATCGCTCTCAGAAGCTACGTGCTAAACATGCAATAGCATAAAAAGATTGTACGGTCCACAATTCTATATGACTGCACCATATTCATAAAAAAGCTCATGTGGAATAATTTAATTGGACAAAACAAGAAGCCAGACCGCAACAAGGATGCGATACACTCATCATGAAATCAAATAAGACAAGAAAGACTCGAATCATACCCTACGGAATATACAAAAAACATACGGGACAAGCCTCATACTAGGATATAGATAAGATCAAATAGCTGGAAAGAGATAATTGAGGGAGAAGGGTGCCCCTTAAAATTACCTATAAATACCAGACTGAAAGACAAAGAAAGGGGTCGGAAAAAACATTGGAAAAATAATAAGGAGTAAGAGAATTAAATTAGGTAAGAACAGATAACATACTTTGTTTAATTTGTTCATCATATGTAATCATTTCAATCATAAATAAACGATTGTTTTACTGTGCAAATCTTATCTTTAATATTTTTAGGTAATAAATTCATTTGGTTGTGTTACTAGATTTATAGTGATAACAATCAGAGCATCAACAAAGAAATTCCTACAACATCAAGAGTTTTAATTCAGAATGAAACAGAAAAATTAGTTCAGCAACTAAAATGGTAAACAAAAAATCAAATGACGAGATTGAACAAAATAACACCCAAAAAGAGATTGAAGAAATAGAGATAGAAGCCAATAATACAATTCAAGAACAGGGAAGAATTAATAAGGAAGCATCTGTTATAACAACAAACACTGTAAGAAATATGATCAATCAAACTGAAGAGTCTGCAAGAAATATTGTTGATCAAGAAGGTATAGAAATTGTAAAGGAAATTGTAGAAGAATCTCAAGGACCGCAACCCCCTGTATGGGATGCCAGAGAATAAAAATAAAGATATTGAAGTTGCAGTCATTATTCTGATACAAAAAAAAAGAATTGAGGAATGAACATCAATTTCAAGAACCAAACATCCATACTGATCAACCAATCAATAATAGCAGAACAACACAACAACCACATGAGGAAGCACCTCAGAATAGAATTGATCCTTTCATCCAATTGTTTGGAGAATTGGATGAAATGCGTAAAACTCAAAAGGCTTATGCAGAGACAATCACTCTTCTAACACAAAAAAAATCAAATACTCAGGGATAAGGTTAGACATGATGTTGAAGTACTAATTTCAAAACTGCATAGACAAGAAGTGAATTCTAAAAGACTCGCAGAAAGTAAATCGGGAATTAACAGAGATCAAAGAATAATGATAATCGAAACAATTCATGATACATATGATCATCCGATTCAGAATAGACGGAATCAATTTTATGAACCAGATAAACCAGAATATTATGATTTTGAGCCAAAAGCACCACAAGATAACAAGTGGAATAAATATTTGGAAGATCTAGAGGAAATGAGAGAAGAAATCAAATCATTAAAAACCAAACAAGAAAGTGGGCGTTAGATGAAGTATTAAAAGAGGCTAGTAGAACACCACGTGCACCATATCTTGCGCTTGCAATCATCCCACCAAAGTATACTCTCCCCAATTTTGAATGTTATGACGGCACTAAAGATCCTGCAACTCATTTAAAATATTACAATTGAAATATGGCCCGCTGGGAGCAGAATTATGTCATAATGTGCAAATATTTTCCTCTAGTTTAAAAGGATCTGTATTAACTTGGTTAATTTCCCAGAAGGAACAATACATTCATATACCCAATTGGTCCGTAAATTCCTGGAAACATACATGTACAATAAACCCGCGAATGCTGGAATGGATAAGTTATTGGCTCTTGCATCCTGGACCGGAGAAACTATTCGATATTATAATGATCGTTGGCAATCAATCTGTCAAGCTACTGGCAATGTCAATCCGAAGACAAAATCCAAGAGCAGTTTCTCAAAATCAGAAAATTGGGCACAAAACAAGTTCTGCTGAACCAGCATCAAGTTCCGGAAAACGAGTTGCGGATGAAAATCCTTCTAATGATTCTAAGCGAGGCAGAGTAGATGGTGAAATAAAATTCAACACATAATTCGAAGATCGAGTTTTTATTAAACTCAATACTGGGTATTCTCGGATTTAACTCAATTAAAAATAGACAAGATTTTGAATGACCATGGTCTAAAGGAAGGAAACCTCCGCACACAGAAAATTCCAAAGACTACTGTGAATATCATTGTTTTTATGGTGATGCTACAAATAAATGTAGAAACCTGAAGATACAAATTCAAAAGTTAATTGATGTGGGAGAATTGAAATAGTTTCTTCATCTACCTGATCCATTAGCGAGACCGTGTCTACGAAAGACTATAAATATTCCGGAGAATAATCGAACTATCAATATAATTTCCCACACAGATTCAGGTCAACTATCTATAATGGAGCAATTGATAGAAGATTACACAAAAGAATTGATGACCATGAAATTTCCAAAATTGCGGGTAGAATCGCAGAAAATGGGAAGATTGGATGGCCGCACCATTAACCTTTTCGGTGAGCGAAGTTGATCAAGAAGTTGAAAAACACAATGATCCATTAGTGCTCAGTTTACCAATATCTGGGTGGAATGTAAAGAAGGTTCTCATGGATGGGGGAAGTTCACTTAATGTGTTGTTTTATATTATATTTCAAAGAATGGGGCTTAAGGATGATCAACTCACACCTTCATGTTACATCATTTATGGATTTAATGTGATAGCTTCAAGACCAAAAGGATAAATTTTACTTAAAGTCATGGCAGAACCAATAAACATCCTTACCAAATTCAATGTAGTAGAGGCACCATCCCCATATAATACAATTATTGGGAGACATTGGGTTCATCGTTTGAAAGGAGTAACTGCAACTTATCATCAGTATTTGCGGTTTCCAACACCACAAGGAGAAATATAAATTAAAGGAGATCAAAATGTGACAAGACCTTGCGTTCTCACAGAAACACAAATGAATGAGGAACGTACCCAGATACAACAATAAATGGATGGGGGAAGTTCACTTAGTGTGTTGTTTATAATATATTTCAAAGAATGGGGCTTAAGGATGATCAACTCACACCTTCATGTTACATCATTTATGGATTTAATGTGATAGCTTCAAGACCAAAAGGATAAATTTTACTTAAAGTCATGGCGGAACCAATAAACATCCTTACCAAATTCAGTGTAGTAGAGGCACCATCCCCATATAATACAATTATTAGGAGACATTGGGTTCATCGTTTGAAAGGAGTAACTGCAACTTATCATCAGTATTTGCGGTTTCCAACACCATAAGGAGAAATAGAAATTAAAGGAGATCAAAATGTGGCAAGACCTTGCGTTCTCACAGAAACACAAATGAATGAGGAACGTACCCAGATACAACGTCAAAGAAAGAAAGAACGAAAATCAGAGCTAAGGAAGATGCAATAAATCAATATATAACTGAAACTGTGGGAAAAGGTCTATCAAATATAGCAAATGTAAATTCCAAATCAAAAGAAAGTGCACCAAAAGCTAGAAAAGTGACAATATACCTGAATAGAAATTAAAAGGAGCTCTCTCATTTTTAGGAGCCCCCAAACCTACTTTTTCAGCAGTTGAAGAAATTAAAAATGTCAATATAGGAATAGAAGAATCCCCAAAAATGATCAAGATTGGAACTTTAATGGAATCAGAACGGTAACGTAATTTGCTTAGAAAATGGAAGATATGGCAGGCATTGATCCAAGTATTATTCGTCATGAATTACATATACATCCAGGCACTACCCCATTTCGGCAACGCATATGCAAGGTAGCTCCAAAATATCATCTATCAGTTGAAAAGAAAAATGAAGGAGTAAGAATTTGTATAGACTTCACCAAATTAAACAAGGCATGTCCGAAAGATCAGTTGAAGGACATGAAGCTTTATTTTTTATGGATGGACATTCAGGGTACAATCAAATTGCCTTAGCTGAAGAAGATCAAGAACATACTGCATTCTTTAACCCACATGACTTATATTGTTATACCAGAATGCCATTTGGACTAAAAAACGCGTGGGAAACATATCAACGACCTGTGGATGCAATCTTCAAATCATGGATAGACCATACCTTAGATGTTTATGTAGATGATATCCTTGTAAAAAGTAAAATTTCAAAAGATCATCTACAGGATTTTAAAAAAAAAATTGAAGCTCTACGCAGATACAAAATGAATGTCAACCCGGATAAATGCATTTTTGGAGTTACATCAGGAAATTTTTGGGATACTTGGTCACTAAAAAGGCTATTGAAGTTGATCCTGCCAAAATAAAAGCAATTGTTAATATGCCTTCTCCAAAGAATTTCAAAGAAGTACATAAATTAAATGGTTACTTAGCTGCACTTAATAGATGCATTGCTAGATCATCTGACAAGTGTAAACCATTTTTTGACACTTTAAAGAAGAAGAGCAAATTTGAATGGAATGAAAACTGTGAGCAAGCCTTTCAAAACATCAAAGCTTATCTCGCAACAATATCATCATTACAAAAACCAGAACCAGAAAGGTGTTAGCCTTATACTTAGCTGCAACAGAAGATGCAATAAATGCGGCATTGGTATGAACAAATAAGAAAGTGGAAATACCAATGTATTACATCAGCAAAACTCTTAACCCTGACGAAAGGAATTACACCAAAATTGAGCAATTGGTACTGCCATTAGTTTTTTCACAAAAAATTGCGCACCTATCTCTTAACACATTATATTCGGGTGCCAAGTAAAGCTCCGTTAGAATCTATACTAAAGAATGTAGGAAAAGTAGGAAGAATGTCAAAGTGGAATGCACTAGAACAATTCATATCTTGTTTGAAATACAAACCGCACAAAAATCACAAATTCTAGCAGATTTCCTTGCGGATTTACCATTGGACAATGGATCTGAAATTCATGGTATGCCAGGGACAGAAGAAGATGATGATGATTCTCAAGATATTTTAAATTTTTTTAACTCCCGCAGATGGGAAGTGTTCGTTGATGGGGTACGAAATAAAGAAGGAGTGGAAATACGAATTGTAATTACAACTCCTACTGGAGACCGAATGGTGCAAGCATTTCGACTAGATTTTGGAGAACACACAAATAACATAATGGAATATGCAGTTGTAGTTCATGCGCTCAAACTCATCATCGAACTGGAAATAAGTGATGTTCGACTTACAAGTGATTCACAATTGGTGATTCGACAAGTTAAATTAAAATATCAAGCATTTGATGAAGACTTGATAGAATACAAGAATCTTGTTCAACAATTAGTATCTCAAGTCCCGAATATAATTTTTCGACATTTATCTAGAGAGAAAAATCCTCATGCTGACGCATTAGCATATATTTCTTCAATGTTAAAAGATAAGAACACATCAGTAATCAAAATTGGACGATATATGAACCATCAATTAAGATACAATCAGTCGAAAATTTAGAAGAGGAAGTAGATGAAGATATTGAAGATGCAGCCATCAAAGATGATGCAATTTTCCCACAAAGATCAGAAGATGAACCATTAACTGAAGAAGATTGGAGACTCCCATTACATCAGTACTTGTAAAATGGAATATTACCCGCAAACACCAAAGATGCAAGGAAAATTCAATCAAAGTCTGTAAATTATCAGTTGCGGGATAAAATTTTATACCGTAAATCCTTTTTGGGACCATTACTTCGATGTCTGTCAAGAAGCGAAAGACAACGCATTCTCACTGATATTCATTATGGAGATGTGGGAAATCATAGTGGAAGGCGCTCACTTGCACTAAAAACAATAATACAAGGGTATTACTGGCCATTTATGAATAAAGATGCATCTAATCTCGCAAGAAGATGTGAAGAATTCAATGCTTTGCTAAAAGGATCAAAGCTCCTGCAACATAACTCAATTATGTACTAAGCTCATGGCCATTTTCGAAATGGGGAGTAGATATAGTTGGATAATTAGTGAAGGGCACACAAAAAAGAAAATACTTGATTATGACAATTGACTATTTCACTAAATGGGCCGAAGAAAAAGATCTAGCTCGAATCAGAGATACTGATGTCTTTAAATTCTTTTTTGAAGACATAATTTGTAGTTTTGGAATCCTAGTGGCTATAGTGTCTGATAATGGACAACAATTATAAGGAAAAAATATTGATACGCTTTTTGGAGCATTTAATATTCAAAAGAATAAGTCCACTCCTATTTATCCCCAAAGTAATGGTCAAGCTGAAGCAACAAATGAAGCCATTGCCATGAATCTGAAAAAGACTCTAGATAGACATCATAAAAGATGATGTGAGAAACTTCACAATACTTTATGTGCTTATCATACAACAAGAAGAGAAGCCACTGGTGAATCACCATTCCTTCTTACTTATGGAGCAGAAGCAGTTATTCCCAAGAAAATCATTTTACTAACTACAAAGACAGAAGTTTGGGAAAAGATCTTGAATACAGATCTAATGCTTGAAAAATTGGATGATTTAGAAGAAAAAAAAAGAGACTACACTCTAAAAAATGGAAAATTATCAACGAAGATTGGCCAGAGAATACAACAAGAAAGTAAAGTTACGAAACTTTGTTGAAGGGCAATATGTTCTACGTCAAATTCCGGAATACGAAAGAAATAAGAAGGCAAAGAAATTTGCACCTACATGGGGAGGACCTTACATCATTCAAGATATTACAGGACAAGGCTCATACCATTTTCGGAATATGAACGGAAAAGTATTCCGACATCCAAGGAATGCACAATACCTGAAACCATATTATCCATGAGAAAATAAAAATGGATCATGCAATAACAACTTCAGTATCATGAGAATGTGTTAACCAATCTCATCGCTTCATACTAAGTAAAGCATGACCAATGCTATCTCTCTATAAAATTCATGTAAATGTATGTGGGTGTATGACTAATGGATATTTCGTAAGCAGGGAGATGCCTCACATAACATTTTACTTATTGTGAAAACAGGTACAATCATTCTCTGGACGTACTGCTTTCGCAATTGGGACCGTATTATTAACTTTCTTTTGGCCATGGAGAAGTTGATCATGTGACTGTGCCCTTAAAGGTAACTTAAGTTACACTTTTCACCTTTTGGTTTCTCAATTCATACACTCATTACAAAATTCAATTAAATGCATATATTTTTGAAATTAAAACAATTTATTCATATATATATATCCAAAAATGTATTGCAAGTGCTACATTGTACAGATCGAAAAAGAAACCTACATACGTACTAAAGATAAAAAGAAATTACTGAGGGACGGAAGAATCAACACTTGGGAAAGGATGCTTAGGGATTTCTTTACGACCATACTCTTTGGTAAATCCATCTTCCTTTACTCTATCTGGAGTATTATTTATTTCCTTTCCTACCCCCAACATGAGCTTCAATTTTTAACCAAGAGATATTTTCACGTGCACTCTCAAGCTCCTGCTTCAACGCACTCACTTCGATCGCAGATTCTTTGGCACGCCCTTCCAAATAAATTTTCCTCCCTTACTCAGCATCCAGATCACTTGCAACATCAACATCTCTCGAAGTCTCAAGCTTCAATTTCCCTTCCTCCTCTTCAGCTCTAGTGATTAAGAGATCAAGATGACACCATACTTCGTCCACTTTGATAGTGGCAAGCTTTAATTATCCCTCATCTCCCTCTACTTTAGTGACCGCAAGTTGAAGTTGTCCCTCAATTTCTTTAACTATAGCATTTGCAGTTCTGAGTTCTCCTTCAAAATTTTCAGCTCTTGAAGCTGCGTTCTTGAACTTTTCCCTGAAGCCTGTACTATAATGTAAAACAATAGATTAAGTAATGTAAGAAATTGTATCAAAATGCAGTTATGCAATATAATAAGATACCTCTTGCGAGGGATTCAGACTCTTCTAGTTTATGAATTATTGCTTCTCTAGCATCATCAAGGGAATCAAATTCATTTGAGAGTTTTTGATAGTCATCAGTAAGACGATGAAGATCTTGACGATATCGATCCAACTATACCTGTTTCAATGAATCTTCGTACCGCAATTGATTAATTTCATTTGTAAACTTTTCCATTCGTTTTTTAAAATGGTAAATGTCAGTTTCACGCAAACGAACAGTTTTTGACAATCTAGAAATTGTGGATCGAGCTTCTACAAGTTTATTTCCCTTAGCATGAGCATCCGCTACCGCATCATCTCTATCTTTGATAAGTTGAGCAACAAAAGAAGAATATTGAGAATCATGGAATGACCCGGAAGTAGAAAATCTGGTAAGAATATTTTTGCGTTCCACATAAAGCCTACGGGTTTCCTCTTCCAATTTTTCTGATCGTGCACGAGCCTCAATAAGACTATCTTTAGTCCACGAGAGAGCAGCGTTATATTCCTTTTTCTTACGAAGACTATCCACATATAATAAACGATATTTCAAATATGATTCTTCATACATGGAATTTGCATGACTCAACTTGTCAACCAAATTGTTACATCTTTCCTTGACCTCCACATTCTCTTTATTGATTTTAATCACGTGATCCGAAAGACGCTTGTCTCTATGGCGCATCATATTTATAACGTCTGAACCCCCGCCGATCCCATAAAGTATAATTTAGAGAAAAATAAAAATAAATTGAAGAAAGTAACAATAAAAAATAATTAAACCTTGATTTTGAAGGTCCAGCAGTTGCTGACGATGAACATCATTGTCTCGCTTCAATCCCACAATATTTTGTTCTAGAGCAATATTTTGTGACAGTTGTTCCCGTAAGCTAGTATTTTCTTCTTTAGCCTTAACCAGTTCAGTTTCCACTTGTTTATATTGTTCTTCTATCTTTATCGATCGGCCCATGAAGAACTTGTACGCAACATAAACAACGTTTTGACCATGGGAAGTTATAATTTTTTGATTGTTCAGTTTAAAAAATAAAATTAATTAAAAACAAAAATATGATACCTGTAAGAGAGCTTGTCAAGGGAAAGAATATGCTCAACCATCCGCAAGAGTAATTACTTCCGCAAAAGAAGAAGGAAGATTAATATCAAAAGAAGAACGAACATGATTGCCTTGATCTCTTAACCAGGCTTTTTTCACTGATTTGTAAGGAGCGGATCGCATACGCTCACGTAAAGTTGCTAGCGCAGAATAATTAGTGTCTACGGGGCAAAAATTGTGTGGAAAAGATAGAAAATCCTTAGACATGAACCGCCGAAAAACCTCTTTTTCTTTATCAACAAGGCTTTCATCTTCCATTCTTCCTTTACCCTTATCGCTGTATGAAGCACTCCCATGAACACCTTTATTGGTAGCATCAATGATAGTTATATTTTTATCATCACCTTCATCAGTAACAACAGTAGTATTACTTCAGGTTCCTCTTTATCAGAGGAACCTCTTTCCTCACTAACAAAATGCACAAGGTAATCATCTTCATATAAAAGAGTCGAAAATTGAGAAGGAGAAAATGAAAACTGAGAAGTAGATGCACCAGAACCCATGTCATTTTCCAAGGAGATAAATCTCTCATCAATTTTAATCTCTCCCGCAACAACAGAAGAATCCACGGACCCAATGGGTTCGGAACCTACGGGTTCAAGAAAAATCCCTCGCTCCTGATTTGTTGATTGAAGTGGAATATTTTGTCCCTCTTCACTTTTTTCAAATCCATCATTGCCAAAGCCAATACAATCATTTTCCAATGTTTTGTAGAGAAGAACTAGTTGTATCAAGAATTTCCCCTTCTTCCCCTCAGTAGAAACACGAGACACAACCTTGGTCCTTTTTTGACTCTATCAATATCCGATTAATAAAAATAAAATTCATTAAATAAGATCCATATATTTTTTTACAAATTCATTTAAATAATTAATACCTTTCTTCCTATAGCAATATCCTTTTGTTTCTTGCCCATATCGCTTTCAGAATTTCCTTCCACTTCTGGCTATACAAAACAATAATATTAAAGAAACTAAACATGAGAACCAAGTATTAGAATTGTACATACCACATCATCATATGTGAAGGAAAAACCATCAAAATTTAATTGCCAGGGGCAATAAGTGTGGGAACCAAAAGTAAGGTTGTGAACCAAATTGTCATGTACAAACTCATATATGTTTCATTAAATAAGATCCATATATGTTTTTACAAATTCATTTAAATAATTAATACCTTTCTTCCTATAGCAATATCCTTTTGTTTCTTGCCCATATCGCTTTCAGAATTTCCTTTCACTTCTGGCTATACAAAACAATAATATTAAAGAAACTAAACATGAGAACCAAGTATTAGAATTGTACATACCACATCATCATATGTGAAGGAAAAACCATCAAAATTTAATTGCCAGGGGCAATAAGTGTGGGAACCAAAAGTAAGGTTGTGAACCAAATTGTCATGTACAAACCCATAGATCCACGAGCCTTCAATTACTAAAGGGGTACGATACCACCTGAAATCATGATCAACGCGAATTTTTTCTTTTAAAGTCCTTTGCGTTCCAGGAATGAATTTCATCTTCGGATTACAGATCTCCCAAAGCAGACGAAAACCTTCGCCACCTCTGCGGCCTGGACCAACACTCAATTTTTTATAATTTTTTACAGCCATATCATCAGCATAAGTAGCTTGAAAGTTAGCTACGGTGTAATATTTACGCTCTGCAGGATTAGGAACATAGCTCTTAAATTTGTTTCCCTTTTACTGCATTTATGACATTTATCTAACATGCGCCACCATTTTTCATTATGTTGAGCAATGGATCGGACCGCACAATGATTATCAACTTTGCTTCGATCCGCAAGAACTTCATACTGAAATGAATCTCCACTCTTGTATAAAGGAAGCTCTAAACCAGCATGCAGTGCACCCGCAGTTATCAACAATTTATCCGCACCGTACGGGAATTTCTTTATGGTATCAAGTGTTATTTCATCACCTTCAGCAGGATCACAAAAATAAACTTTAAACTTTTGAAGATTGTGTTTTTCTTTGAACTCATCTAGATTTTCATACCTGAAACTCAAACTATCATTGGCCCGCTTATTTCTAGAAGAATTAGATTTCTTAGCCGCAACGACTGTACTATTGAAATTTGATAAAACTCGTACGGTATGAACAACATTAAGAGGTTGAGCTTCTGAGGTGCTAGATTTTCCTTCTGCATTTTTTTTCCCGTAAAATATCGAGATGTTTTCTTCTCTAAAGGATACTTAATGTGGTGCGGGAAAGATCTAGACGTATTACTATCTTTTTCTATCTGCAAACAATCAACAATGGAAAGAACGATTAATAGTGGATTCATCTCGATGAGGCACATCAAGAACAAATAAAATAATAGATCAATCATAGACATTTTTTACAAACAAGTATCAGCCAGAAATTCTTTGAAATTATCATTCTTTTTACCAACAGAAAGTAATCAAGACATAAATCAAACATGAACAATAGTAGATAATCAGTTCTCTATTTGAGAAAATCAAAAGATTAAAATCATAGATTCATTGGAACAATCGTTGACTAAAGCTATAAACAAGATCATCATCACTATTATTCGCCATTAAAGTTCAGTCAAGAAGTTCAACTGACACAAATCAATATTTCAGGATCGGCATTATGATCATTTTTCAAGCAATTTAATCATTAACATCATTGTCATTATTTTTCAAACAAATCACAAAACCAAAGTTCAAATAAAACCAGAAAATAAAAATAAAATTCTTACCTGCAACAATGGTAAAATCAAAAATCCTATCAGCAGAAGGCTTGAAATCAGAAGGAAAAGGGTACTCAATCTCGATGAAAAGAAATCTTTGATTCAAACAGAAGGTTGAGAAAGAAAGATTGAACTAATCATATTATAAAAATCTCTGAGAAAAGGTTTCTGAAAAGGAATGAAGTTAAGGCAAAACTTTATGAATAAGAAGATAAAGAAGATAGAGAATAAAAACAATAAATATGACAAGATGCGATTTAGTATGAAGATGTAGTATGAAGACTTTAAAAACTGTCAGAAGAATAAAGTTAAATATGAGAGAGAAAATTTATAAAAGAGGTAGACATCGATAAAAACGTGATTAATTTCCTTTCAAAATTCTACAATACGTAGAATTCGAAAGAAAAATGGGCAAATTGTGAATACCAAATCTCCACCGTAAATGTGTCAAAATTCCAACATAGGAGCATCAGATTATGATAAAATGAGATGTACTGAATCATGACTAAATAGATGATTTCATATCCCAACGAAGATTAACGGTGGGGATAAAATTAAACAGTTGTTGATCAAGATGCGACAAACGGAATGGAACTTACACACTTACCGCATGACAGACATGTCTCAATCATGTAAGTTACGAGACAGAAGATTCAAAGCATGACACAAAATAGTCAAAGCATGACACATCACTCTCAGAAGCCACATGCCGAACATGCAATAGCATGGAAAAGATTGTACGGTCCACAATTCTATATGACTACACCATAGTCATAAAAAAGCTCACGTGGAATAATTTAATTGGACAGAACAAGAAGCAAGACCGCAACAAGGATTGGATACACTCAACATGAAATCAAATAAGACAAGGAAGGCTCGAATCATACCCTACGGAATATACAAAAAACGTGCGGGACAAGCCTCATACTAGGATATAGATAAGATCAAATAGATGGAAAGAGAGAATTGAAGGGGAGGGGGGCCCCTTAAAATTTCCTATAAATACCAGACTCAAAAAAAGAGAAATGGTAAAAAAAAACATTGGAAAAACAATAAGGACTAAGATAATTAAATTAGGTAAGAACAGATAACATACTTTGTTTAATTTGTTCATCATATGTAATAATTTCAATTATAAATAAATTCATTTGGTTGTGTTACCAGATTTTTAGTGATCACAATTATGTTACTAGATTTTTAGTAATCACATTAAACAGTCCGAAAAATACAATTTTTCTACCATTATTATTGTGTAAAGGAACCCCATACTTGGATAAAGGCACCCACTCATTTTTTAAAGGAACCCATTCGATATTCGAAATCAAAATTTGGCGGGAAAAATCACTCTCTTACATATTTGAATCTGTGAAGATATCAAATGATATTTCTGGATGTTTTGGAGCTTTAAATACATGATATATTCTTTCCTTAGGAGTTACACACACCAAATAAACCAAAGGTAAAGACAATAAAAAAAAACAAATTGAAAAGAGATATTCCCGTTAAAGAAAAAATCTCGTGAAATAGTTAGAAAAGAAACGAGATATTCTCAATCATTGATCAGTGTAAGAGTGGAGTTACTGAGAACATATTCTTGAATCAATATAAGGAAACAGATTAGAAGGGGTGATCGTGATTTGGTTTAAAGAGAAAGAAAATATTTTTCTCTTTACTGCCAAGAATCAATTCTCATTAACAAGAAGATTTTCACGAGATATGGAGGTTGTGGAGGCTACACTGTAAATAAATGAGTTGTAGGAATGATCACATGGGGTGGTGGGTGGGGTTGGAGAGCTCAGAGAGAGCCAGAGAATAAAAAAAAATCCAGGAAAAAAATGGTTTGCTGCTGGTGAAGAACATAAGGCGCCCAGAAACTGTCGCTGATTCAGTCATATTTCTAAAACGTCTGGAGTCCGTCCTTTCTTTCTGTTTTCTTTTCTTTCTTCTGTAACACAGAGAAAACTTCTCTGTAATGCTTATAAGCGTATCAAATCTCCTGTGTTACTATTATTTCACCATTGGAAGCATTTTTTGACCTATGGAATATATTTTTGAGGGGTTTTCCAATACAATGAGCTAAATCCCATATGCTGAGGTGACGGAGGAAGCCATTGTTTCAATAAAAGTGGTATAATTCTATTTTAATTAATTTTTGAAATTTCTTTATGATTATTTGCCTTGGTTGAAATTTGATTTAATGATTTTTGTTAAGCAGTTGTGATTGCGTTAGATGGTACATGCTTTGGCCTAGGTTTTAGACGTTTCATGCTTTTATTTTTATATTTATTTTTTTATTTTTTTTATTTATTATTATTTTTTTAATTTTTAGTTTTTTTTTTAGAAACAATATTAGGGTTTGGCTATAATTTTTGTAATTTTTCTTCTTTTATTGGACACTTTTGAACTTTGGACTTTTGAACATTATTTTTTTTTTAAACCCTACGGAAGGGTATTTAAATATAAACTGCAACAGGGAAGGACGACAATTAAGATATTGTCTCGGCCCCTCGGGTTCGTACACTGACACAGGAGTTGGTGGCCCGAGTTGACTTCAACGGTTCATCACCCGTTTGGTACAAGAGGTAAAACTCTAACCACCCACGAATCCCCTGTCAGTGGGTTTTTTGTATTCCTTCGTAATGCATATATGTTGAGGACTTGAAAACGGAATTTATTTTCTAGTAAAGGGCAAGGACTGGCCATATAAGATAAGGACTCGGATTTCATCACTGTTTCCTTCTTGCCCGTCTTAGGAACACGTTACCCAACGCGAACCTAAGCCTAACATTTGACTAGAAAGAGACCTATAGGGTATCGAGCTTATTGGAAAATCGTTCAAAAGGACTGTATTGGTTACTTTGTTAGCCTAAGTTAAAGTTCAGGAAGATTATTTTAAGTTGATTACAGCCGCCCTATAACCCATGGAAAAGTTTCCAAAGAGACAGGGTTATCAAAGCTCCTTAGAGCTTTTCCTGTTTCTATTCGACTTAATCTAATTCAGATCGTTCTGAGAGATTCGCTAAGACTGTAACTAGTTGCCTTTTGGAAGAATAAAAGATGGTCTAGAAACAATCTAAGTGGATCCATCAAGATTTTTGTTTGATAGATTCAATAGGTTTGATTTGGTTGAGTCGTCCTTGCTTGTGTATGTTTAGAACCCCTTCCGGTAGGATTTATTTTTAGAGTTTATTTTTGTATATATTAGGAAGTTTTTGTTAGGAAATGTCGAACTGGAATTATGAGGACCGATACAATGAATATCCGACTGAATTTCAAAATAGATATTATCCATACTATCAACGTGGTGTGGATAGTAGTCGGGACAACCACCAACCTTTTGGAGGTTATTTCTCATACCAAGGTGATCCTAATTACTATTCGTACATACACCCGTCTTATGAACATGAAAATGAGCAAAATTCGAGTTCTTTGTCTTGGAGGGATTCCCTAAAGCAGTCGCAAAATAGTCCTACTTATGAACTTATTATAACTCTAGAAGAATCACTCAAAAAGTTAACTGAGATAACAAATAGTTTTAAATTAAGTGTGTATGGAACAAATAGTCCTCCTTATGAACCTATTATGACTCTAGAAGAATCACTCAAGAAGTTAACTGATAATACAGATAGGTTTGTGTTAGAGATAAAAGAAAGATTACTCAAAAAAGTCTTAATTGCCAGTACAGTGTTTCCACTTTTACCCTTGATAATAATGATGAATATTTACCTAATTTAGAGGACGAGGATAAAATCGGTAACACAACTTATTTAGACGAGGTTCAAACATCTTCATATTATTATGATGATGAGGATAGTATTGGTGAAGAACTTGAAATATACATGCAGAGTGATCAAGAAATTGTCACTCCAATTGTGCTTCATGATGATAGTGTTATCTCTGTTTCAAATCCAAATAATTTTAATGATTATTCACCTATTTAATAGGAAGAGGATTTGACTAGAGATACCAATATTTTAGACGGTGCAAAATTTTCTTGTTTTGAAGCTGATAATAGTTTAGAGGAACGAGTTTGTCTTGAGACTAGTGATTTAGATTCTAACGATTCAAAGACAATAGTCTCTTACGAAGATGATAGACTCTTAGAGAATTCTAATGTGATAGAGGATGATTTGATTCAGGTTGATAAAATAGTTTCCCAATGGATTTTGTTGTCCTAGACACCCAACCTTTTCAGGCCCCAGAGGCTAAAATACCAGTGATCTTAGGTCGCCCCTTTTTAGCTACATATAACGTCGTCATCAACTATGGAAATGGAATAATTAATTATTTTTTTGGTAACATGACTATTGAAATGAATCTATTTAGTATGAATAGACAACCTTCTTGTAAGATCTATGATTTAAAAGAAGTGAATGTAAATAGTACTTCAGTTGAGAAATCTTTACCAAACACTTTGTTAGAAGATCTATTAGAGAAATGCCTCGCCCAATTTGGGTTTGATATTGACGATGATAATGTTATTATTGAGGTGAATAATTTGTTAGATTCTTCACCTTTGATGAACACTTATAATATATGGAAAGCTAAGTTTGAACTTCTACCACTTTATAAGTCTACCTTATTTCCTTTTATAGAGGAAGTTGAATGTAGTTCTGACCTTAAGGACCCTAGAATCCAACCAACAGTTTTTAGTTCATCTGAGAGTAACGGCCACCCTAAGTTTGGGGGTACCGATGATTCTTGTGATTGTCAAGTATCCCTGCTTAAAGTCCCTAACTTGGGACTTGACATTGGCACCTCTACCATTTTTCAAGATCATTTTCAAACTAGATTCTCTGAGCCTGTTGATGTCCCAAAAGAAGTTCAGTTGTTAGAAACCCATCCTCTGGTTGATGTGGTTCACCTAGGTATTAATACCAAGATTGACTTTGTTTTCCCACCAAAATATTTTCTTCCATATGTGGGAATGTAAGAATTTCAAATGTGTCAGTTATTAAGTTTTGAGACTAAGCCTAATTACTTTAGGAGATCAAAATTGACACATTTGCTTAAGAATGACTACCATTTTAAGAGTATTCAACTTTGTGGGTCAAATCTGATTGACTTTGAGGATCCACAATTATTCAGGTTATTATTATGTGCCTTAAGTTTATTATTTGAGTTTTTTCCAGACTCTACAACTTGATCCCTCAGATCCTACCTATAGGGAAATTCAGCTTAGAGAGATTTATCTAGACCCTTTCGTAGAGCCCGAACCTGAACCTCAATTAGATGTAGTTTTCTTAAACAATACACTAGATAGGGATAAGGTTGTACTCTGTTTATTCACTTTTTGGGTCTGCTGCAGTTTCCTTCTATTTTGGATAATATTGTTTTATTCAGAAGACCCACAGTTGTTCCGACTATTGCTTTATGATTTTATGAGGTGACTAATTCTTTCTTAGTCTGGCTGAAGACTTTAAACTTAGCACTTCTTAGGAGGTAACCCATGCTCATGCGACACGGTAATATCTTTCCTTAACTCTTATCCTTCGATTGGTAACAGTTTCTCCTTGTTCATTCTTTTAATAATTCATCTTTAGAACATTGAGGATAATGTTAGATTTAAGTTTGGGGGTAAAAGAGAAACTTTTAGTGAAGTATGAAACTCCAAAGTATAGAAACTTGTGAACAATTCAAGATGAAACTAACCATTCTAAGTAGATGGAAACTTAGCTCTTTTTCTATAAGAATTGGTGTGCCTAGTTAAATGGTCTATTCATAAAAGGATGCCTACCTCAGGTGTTAGAAATAACATGATAGTTGTCACCACTCGGAGTCTATCTCGACCATATCACCTTCTTTTTTTTTTCTCTAAGTAATTTGGTGGGGCACCAATATCGAATTGTTATCGCTGTCAGGATGAAGTTGAGTGTTTGAGATCAAGCCCCATTATTGTATTATTTAGAGCATTATTTCAAAAAAAAAACCCGAGTATTGACACTTTGATAGCAATATGTGTGTGTTCTCCCTGTCCCCATCGCCTAAGCAAGCGTGGAATGCAGGATCCATGGGAACTATCATATAATCTGCTGAAAAGAACCATGCGCTTAGATTCAAAAGATCTAATCATGTTGTCAGTATAAATATAATTGTTTTATTTTCAATAAATCGACCGTTGAACCCTTGTATATACCAGCTGAGTCGATATTAGTATAAAGATTAATACCAGTGGGAGCGTATCTCAAATTCATTAAGGTTCATCCTGGTAGTGACCTTTAGGCAGATATGGAAAACACCGTTCACCTTAGTCAACACGTGCAAACTTCATTTTGTCTATATTCATCTTCTAAATCTTCTCATGTGATTGTACTTTGATAGATTCTGAGTATTATGGTTGAATGACTTTTAGAGTAGAGTTTTGAATTCTTGTATGAATTTTAGTACGCTGAGTGAAAACTCGTGTGCAGCAATTGGAATCATATAGGGTAATGATTCTTATAGGCGAAGAATTTAGTATGTCAACTAAATAACTTGTTTAGTGTCTACCCTTAATCGTGCACAGGTAGCTAGGATTTGAAGTAAAGGTTTTGTGGGTATACCTCTTGTAAACCCTCACGATACAAAACTCGTCCGCTAAGGCCACTTAGGGGTTTAAAGGCTTATTACATATGATAAATGTAGTCGTGATTCCTGCGAAAGGGAGTTAGGATTTTTATTATGTTTTTAGATTAGTTTTGCTCGAGGACTAGCAAATAATAAGTTTGAGGGTATTTGATAGACACATTTATGTGTCTTATTCAGTCTCGTCCTTGTATTAATAGTCCTCATATTTTGTACTAATAATATGATTTTATGTGCTTTTAGGGTTTTTGGAAGAATAAAATTTTATGGAGGAAATTGGCTTAAAAATTATTAAAAACACCCTCAACAAAAGTGTTAAAGGCACCCACAAAAATTGAAAAAGGCACCCCTCTCATTTGTTAAAGGCACCCATTCGATATTCGAAATCAAAATTTGGCGGGAAAAATCACTCTCTTACATATTTGAATCTGTGAAGATATCAAATGATATTTATGGATGTTTTGGAGCTTTGAAGACATGATATATTCTTTCCTTAGGAGTTACACACACCAAATCAACCAAAGGTGAAGAAAATAAAACAAAACAAATTGAAAAGAGATATTCCCGTTAAAGAAAAAATCTCGTGAAATATTAGAAAAGAAACGAGATATTCTCAATCATTGATCAGTGTAGTGGAGTTACTGAGAACATATTCTTGAATCAATATAAAGAAACAGATTAGAAGAGGGTGATCGTGATTTGGTTTAAAGAGAAAGAAAATATTTTTCTCTTTACTGCCAAGAATCAATTCTCATTAACAAGAAGATTTTCACGAGATATGGAGGTTGTGGAGGCTACACTATAAATAAATGAGTTATAGGAATGATCACATGGGGTGGGGTGGGGGATGGGGTGGTGGGAGTGGGGGGGTGGTGGGGTGGGTTGGAGAGCTCAGAGAGAGCCAGAGAATAAAAAAAAAATCCAGGAAAAAAATAGTTTGCTGCTGGTGAAGAACATAAGGCGCCCAGAAACTGTCGCTGAAGCTGTCATTGATTCAGTCATATTTTTGAAGCGTCCGGAGTCCGTCCTTTCTTTCTGTTTTCTTTTCTTTCTTCTGTAACGCAAAGAACGCTTCTCTGTAATGCTTATAAGCGTATCAAATCTCCTGTGTTACTATTATTTCACCATTGGAAGCACTTTTTGAGCTATGGAATATATTTTTGAGGGCTTTTCCAATACAATAAGCTAAACCCCATATGCTGAGGTGACGGAGGAAGCCATTGTTTCAATAAAAGTGGTATAATTCTATTTTAATTAATTTTTGCAATTTTTTTATGATTATTTGCCTTGGTTGAAATTTGATTTAATGATTTTTGTTAAGCAGTTGTGATTTCGTTAGATGGTACATGCTTTGGCCTAGGTTTTAGATGTTCTATGCTTTTGTTATACAATTGTTGTTTTGAAAATCTACTTGTTGCAATATTTTAGAATCAAATTAGAAGTAAGAATTGCATATATAATAATTAGATTAAATCACTTTAATTGGTTAATGGTGAAATCCATAACCTTAGTATTTGTGAATATTATTTTCATATTTTGTGCATATTTTTAGATTAAAAATTAGTTTATTAAAATCTAAAATCACAAATTCACAAGTTCGAGAGTTTGAAACCTTTTCTTACCACAACTACAAATCACATCAAACATGACTTGTGTTGTTGAGAAGCAGTAGATCGCATAAGCTTCTCATAAGAAGAAGGTAGCAGAGTACACCTTAGAGATTTTAATATGGGAAGGCTTCAATGACAGACACCGTGAATGGGTTTGATCTTATGAGACCGAAAGCCTGCACGTTTTAGCAAATTTCCCTAATCATTTGAAGTTCTTTCTCTACCACCAGTAATCACCAACATATAAATATCAAGAATCAATCTTGCTTTTGTAAGTTCATCACTAGATTCTTTTTCAAGTGCGACATCCACTATGATCACTTTCCCCGTCTCTTTCGGTATTGCTTCCTTGAATTTCCTTAGAATGTTGACACACTCTTCATCATCCCAGTCATGTAATACCATCTGATAAGGATTTTTCCCATATGCGATAACTTAAAGGGAAAAAAGATATGATCCATTTGCTGGGAAGTTACAACTGATCAGGGTAACCCCACTAGACTCTCCCACGTTTAGGAAACCACCCACTATATTATCACGTAAACTACTCTATGATGGCTAGGGTTTAGTTAATAGAAATGATAGAAAAATTGGACAGAAGGTCACCAAAACCATTCTCATCCCGTATACACCATCTAAAAGTGAGAAGGAGGGTTTGGAACCAAAGTTGATAGCAACTAAGAAATTAGGGCAAACTCAAAGGATTAAGCTTTCAAATAGCAATGGCTGGAGGTATTTGTTTTTGATCTCTTTTGCTTCCGCTTTTAATCACTGTATGTTCATATTTTGTGATTAGAATATACATTAGGTTTTTACATTTGGTATCAGAGCTTCATAATCACCTCTTCCTTGCTTGCTATTGAATTATTTTGTTGATGAGTTTTAATTCCAATAAGCTTTCACAAAATTAATTTACAACATTAATTATTTTATTTTATTTTTTTGCTTCTTGTGAAAGAGATTAGACCCTTTTCTTGTGGTATGTTTTAGATTTAAGCATTAATTATTTTATTAAGGAAAAGGGACTTAGGCTCTGCGAATTTGCCGTCTCTGTAATCACCTTTAGTGGCACAGTCTTCAGTCTACCACTAGTACTGCCATCATATGTTGAATTCAAGTCCCTGTTAAAACTAAGGTTCCTCATGGATAGTGACCTAGCAACGCCATTGTAAAATTGTAAGTCCTGGTTGGAATCAAAATTCAAAGTAGGATTTCTCATGGAATATGACCTATATTCATCTTCTGGTGCATCAGAACTTTGAGGATTTTGGTAATGGGTGTTCAACCTCGCGGGCATGGAACTGAATTCATTAGATTGAATTGTCCTCTGTTAAGTGAGTGAATGTAATGGATGAATGGCATCCGAAATTCTGATGCAACTAAATAATAGTGTCCGGAGCTTGTATTTTCTCCGCTTTAACTGAAATAGGATTTAGGAATTTCTTTCCAGGTCTAGTGCCAGGGATTGGTTGATCAATATGAATATCGAGAGGGGATAGTTGGCCCCCTCCTCCCCCTTGTCCAACCAGTCAACTTGTTTTTAGGCAGGATGTCGCCTTGCTATTGTGGAGACCAGCAACCTGAGCAATACCTTGTTTTTTCATAATCATTATCTGATTATCTTTGATTGTTTAGTAATTAAGAACTTAACAAAGATGGGTTTGTTAATTAGTACTGGTAGAACTATTAACTTAATTTCTAGGTATTCCTGTATCAGTTTATGAAAGTTGATTGACTTTATTATTTTTGGTTCTACTTGTGCATATATTGAATGTTGTAATTATTTTGGGGTAAAATAGGTAGTACGAAAGTGTGATCAGCAATTCTGTTTTGGAGTGGCCATGCTATTTGCGTGGAACGCCAATTCAAAGATAGACCTTTAGAAAATATCTTAGGATATTTTCCACAAATTACATTATCAGTGCTAGGATTTCATAGAAGCTTCACTTTATTGTAAAATGGACTCAAGGATAATTAAGTGGTTGAAGTGTCGATCGGCCTACTTCTGTGGATGGGCCGTATTACAAGCCACTGGTTGAATGTAGTAAATCTATACGGTATAATTTGAGTGATTTAATATTCATTATGTAGTGATTTACAGTAAAATGCTGGAATATTTAGCTTCGGCTTACTGCATAATATTTAGCTTCGGCTTACTACATAATATTTAGCTTCGGCTTACTACGTAATATTGGTAGCACATAAAGAAATATGTTAAGTGGTTTAATAATTTTAGTAATTAGAGAGTAGCCACAACATCTCTAGTTATTTAAAATTTTCTTAAGAAATCACATGTGGAAACTAGACATAAATTTGTAATTAATCATACGTAATATGATAAAATATGCTCACATGAAATTTTATTATATTTGTATGATTAATTGGGGTGAAATATTGATTTATGTTCCTTAATATACCCACATGAATTAAGGAATGAATATGGTTTAATAGTTTCATCATGTAGTTATGAATCTAATTTGAGTAGAACTTTATCCCACATGCAAGTTTTATGTCACTAGATTCATATTTTTAAGCATGACTTGCATTGGGGTGAAATATTGAATTATGTTCCTTAATCTACCATAATAATTAAGGAATTAATATGGTTTAATAGTTTCATCATGTAGTTATGAATCTAATTTGAGTAGAACTTTAGCCCACAGGCAAGTTTTATGTCACTAGATTCATATTTTTAAGCATGACTTGCATTGGTAAATCATGATTAACTTTAAGTCTCAAATTTTTTGTTTATAAGTATGTATATATTTTTCTTTGCAGCAATTTTAACTGGAAACATTTCTGATGTCAATTGTGAGATTTCTAAATTAAAGGGTGATAACTATAAGGTGTGGAAAGAAAGAGTGCTTTTACAATTGGGATGGATGGATATCGACTATGCTATTCGGAAAGCCGAACCACCTAGCATAACTGAGACTAGTACTCTTGATGCATTTGATCTTTATTAAAAATGGGATCGATCTAATCGTCTCTCAGTTATGTTCATTAAGACCAAAATTTTTGCTAGTATTCGGGGTTCTGTCGATAAGCATACTAAGGTTAAAGATCTCTTTAAATCCATTGATGAGCAGTTTGTAAGTTCTGACAAAGCTCTTGCTAGCACCTTAATTATGAAGTTTTCGTCCATGAGGCACAATGGGTTTAAGTGTGTGCGTGATTATATCATGAGCATGAGGGATATTGCGACCCAACTTAAGGATTTGGAAGTTACCATGTCTGATTCTTTCCTAGTTCATTTTATTTTGTGCACTCTTCCTCCACCATATGGCCCCTTTAAGATATCTTATAACACATATAAGGATAAATGGTCAATTAATGAAATTATGACCATGTGTGTTCAAGAGGAGGGGAGATTGAGGATGGAAGAGGGCGAAAAGGTGAACCTTACTATTGCTTCTTATTCAAAGAAGAAAAGGGATCACATTAAGGAAAAGGGAAAGCTTTTAGATAACCAAGGCATAAAGAAGGAGTCTCCGTGTTTCTTTTGTAAGAAGAAGGGACACATGAAGAAAGACTGCATTAAGTTTAAGACTTGGCTTGAGAAGAAAGGTAATTTTCTAGCGTTTTTTTATGAATCTAATATGGTTAATATTAATCATAATACATGGTGGATTGACTATGGTACTACAATCCATGTTTCAAATACCTTGCAGGGTATGACAAACCTAAGGAAACCAACGAGAAGTGAACATTACATCTATTCAGGCAGTCAGATGAGTTCACATGTGGAAGTTGTTGGGACATGCAGTTTAATTTTAAGTAGTGGTTTTATTTTGCATTTAGAAAAGACATTTTATGTACCAGGTTTCACTAGAAACTTGATTTCAGTTTCAAGACTTGTACCTTTATGAATTTCCTTTAATTTTTTCAGATTCTGGTTTCAGTATTCTCAGAAATTCTGAAGTTATTGGTTATGGTATTTTGTCTATCGTCTTTATTTGCAAAACGATATCACTCATGGTTCTATGCATGTTAATATTGGTTTAAAAAAGATGTATTATGAATGAGGACTCCTAATTTTGTGGCACCATAGATTGGGACATATCTCGATCGAAAGAGTTAAGAGATTGGTAAAGGATGGTGTACTTGGTACTTTAGACTTTACTGATTTTGATACTTGTGTTGGTTGCATTAAGGGAAAGCAAACTAACAAACACAAAATTGATGCCAAGAAAAGTTCAAACCTATTAGATATCATACACACGGACATTTGTTGTCCGGACATGAACGCTAATGATCTGAAATACTTTATCACTTTATAGATGATTATTCACAATATATGTATCTTTACTTGTTTCGCTCCAAAGAAAAAGTTTTCGATGCCTTTAAATTGTTTAATGTTAAAGTAGAGAAACAATGTGGTAAGCACATTAAGATTGTGAGATCAGATAGAGGTGAAGAGTACTATGGTAGATTTCTTCATAGCACTAGAATTGTGGAAACAAGAAATGCTAAATTTCTTGAGAATGACTTGATTAGTGGGAGTGATCAATTTCAGGATATTGTTCCTGAAAAAGATAATGATCAACTTCCACCTACTGCTTCAAGTGAAAAGTTGATTGTTAATTATTTCTAGTGACTATTTAGTGTATCTGCGAGATTCGGATTGTAATATTTGAGCCGATAATGATCTTATGTTATTTTCACAAGCCATAAATTCTACAGATTCAGACTTATGGATCAATGTATATACCTTAAGGTCAGTGGGAGCAAGATTTATTTCCTTGTGATGAATCAATGTATATACCTTAAGTGTAGCACCCATTGTAAAAGGTGATCGGTTCAGTTTGGACCAATGCCCCAGGAATGACATTGAAAGGGAACAAATGAAAAATGTTCCATATGCTTCAGTTGTTGGTAGCATTATGTATGCTCAGGTCTTTACTAGACCCGACATTTCATATGCCGTTGTAGTATTAGAAAGACATCAGAGTAACCCAGCACTACAAGATAAATGGGGTTAAGCGTCTAACATCTTAGCAAGAGCTCGGAAAATTAGTCGCTTAAATAGTTTAAGCGTCTAAAATTGCAACTGCCAGAAATTTTGGCGGCAATAAACATGTGTCCACTATTATTTAGCAACGAAAAAATATACTTAATCGCTAGATCCTTTGTTCAAGTAATTTATAGCAACTAAAATAGTGATCATGTAGCTATTTACTTTGAGGCACCGAATCGTAGCAACAACAAAATAAATTGGTTGTTCAAACCTCTCTTAGCAACTAAGTTTGAGCCACAACCAAATATGTTTAATTGCTAGATCCGTTTTTCAAGTAATTTATAGCAGCTAAAAGTTGATCATGTAGCTATTCAGTTTGAGGCACCGACTCGTAGCAACAACAAAATAAATTGGTTGCTCAAACCTCTCTCAGCAACTAAGTTTGAGCCACGACCAAATATGTTTAATTGCTAGATCCGTTTTTCCAGTAATTTATAGCGTCTAAAAAAGTGATCATGTAACTATTCACTTTGAGGAACAAACTCGTAGCAACAGAAAATGAATTGGTTGTTCAAACCTCTCTCAGCAACTAAGTTTAAGCCACCACCACATGTTAAAAAAGAGAATTACTTGATAAAACCTCTCCCAACAACTAAGTTTAAGCCGCCACCATCATTTCAAAAGAGAAGTCAGTTTTTAATGTAGACATTTAAGAACTTAGTATTAATCCAACAAACTTATTAGGATTTATTTATGGGAACATGAAAACACGTTTAAATCAATATTAGGATTTATTTATGGAAACATGAAAACATATTTAAATTAATATTGATCAAATATTTGGATGTACAAATTAAATTTTTTAACATGAGTCGTTTAAATTGACTATAATTAAGCTTTTTTAAAAAAATTTATCAAGCTTTTAACAATAAAAAATGCTTTCCTCGGTTCAGAATTTGTTGAGAAAAGTCAGGTAAGATACATGCCACTGCCAGCACTCCTGGATCATTAATAGAGTGTTTAAAAAAATGATAATTTCACAAGACAGCAGGATGCGTATTATTCTTTTTTTTTATTTTTTTATTTTTGTTTTGTTAATGGCAATCATAATCTATTGAATCAGGAAAAAAGAATCAGGAGAAACTAAACTAGGGCCAACGAACTCACAGATACCGGCACATTCCAAGATGTTTCAGTGATTCGTCTATATAAAACAAGGTGATCCTTCCAGGTCACACATTTGACAAAAAGCACGTTAAAACCAAGTAATACTTCCAGGCAAGAAGTTTGAGAAAATGCATGCTAAACTGACAATCCTTGCAACTCAAAATCTAGTACCAACTTCAACAGGGAACTAATGCTTAACACTAAATTATATATCACTATTCATCCGATTGAATGTTATGTAAACAATTGATATTCATGGTTGTGGAACAGTCCACAGTGGCATGCAAATAGACTGTCATCCAGGATTACAATTTCATCTCATTAGAAATTTAAAGTCGTATATATAAAGCTGCAGAAAGTTGTAACGAGAGGCTAAAGTTTGTTTCTCTTGATTAAAACGAAGTTGTACGTCCTTAGCATCCCGCTCCATCTTCTCCCTCAACTCACGAACTTCGTTCTCTAGATTCAAAACACAGGAATTACTGGCAAATAGTAATCCTTCTTTCTCTTCAAGTATAGATCGAACATTGGAAAGATCACCTTGAGAAGAAGCATCTACTTCTTCGTTAGCAGCATCACATAACTTTATCTTTTGCATCTACTTCTTCGTTAGCAGCATCACATAACAGTTGGAATTTATCTGAATCGATTCCAATGACACTGACAATGGAACTTTTAGCTGCATCTGCTGCATCCTGGCATTAGCTTCATGGTTTAGGAGCGGGACCAAACCCCTTTGGAGCTGTTCACTCACAAGAAAACAAAAAACAACATTCAGGAGAAAAAATTATTGAAAGTAATTTGGGAATATTCATATAGATGTTTATCTCAACGAAGCATTCCTAAATTTGCTTTAAGCAAACCTAAAATGATTCTTAATGTCATGACGCTGGACAAAGATGTCTTATCCACTTATAGATTGATTTGGTTAATGGTTTTTTATCTTCTGGAGATCAGGTTTTTTCCTTTAAAAAAAAGATTTATAAAAAAACAAAAAAAAAATAGTACAGTTACAAGAACAGAGTCAGACCTTGGTACTTTTCCTTGACGGCGTGGATCACACTCAGTAGCCTGTCGAAGAGCTCTTGCAAAGCCTTAAACGTTGCCTCAGTAATATGGTGAGAATTTTTTCCAGCAAGCTGCACTCAACACAAATTGGAATGTTCTGTTACAAGGGGAACAAGAAAAATTTCCAGAGTGTAATAGTGCAATGTAGAAACTAAGATGATACCTTGATCCAATAAGCACCCTCATTGGAATGTCCAATTCGGCTTTGTAGTAAATAAGTTTGATTTTTTTAACAATGCTAACATTTAACACTAATATTCAAGGGCATTACCTGTCGGATATGAAGGGTCATTCCATAGGTATTCATCAAAGGCGTAACAGTTACGAACCTTATGGCAACACAAGAATTACTCCTTATGATAACATAAGAATTACTCAGCACATTCAAATATACATCTATAAAATTTTAAATTTCAGTGGTTTCCAGCACTCAAGTAAATGTCCATGAACAAAAGAAACATGTAGAATGCTATGACACTTGGGACATGGGATGAGGCAACTTTAGCAGATCCACATAAGAGTTTGAAAGCTTTGCGAATGTAACTAAGAGCTATGGATAACCCTTAACCTATATCTTTAAATACAAATTGAAGTAATTAGATCGCATCCCTTTCGAACAAGACAACTATTAAAACATCAATAACCAATTGAGTCCCTCTAGTCCTCATAACCCAAATTCTATTCACACCTTAATTCATGATCATTCTTTCCAAAACTTCAATCACTCAAAATAAAAATTAGAACGAGACAAGCCACACCCCATCCTTTCAAACCCTAAGTCGCTCCCGAATAACTTCTCAATAGTATTTCAAGAGGGCAGCAGATTGCCTAGTCCTCCACCAGGTTAGGTCATATTTCCCTTAACCCTGTTCCTTTAATGTTTCAAAAATCAAGAACTAACTTAACAGAGACTCCAACATTTAAATCGGTTGAGACGTTCAACTAATCAACAAATTCTTACACATCAGTACAAGTATCATTCTCTATCTACAGTTAGTTGGTAACATATCCCGAATTCATATAGCTAACAAACATTCCGTAATCAAGGAAGAATTTCCCTATCTAGCACAATTCACAAAAAAACAAAAAACCTACAATAAAAGAGTCTTAAAAAAGCAAATTGATAATTAATCAAATTCAGTTTTGGCTGTAAAACTCAAAAATTGATCAAAATTTATACTTTGAGCCATCAATTTTGACCCAGTAAAAAAAACCCGAAGAATATACCTTTGTTCCTTATATTCCAAATTGGAAAAGAAGAATATTCTTAGATCGAAGAAATTTACAATTCTCTTCTGGATACAGTTCCGGACACAAACATCCACATAAACCCCACAAAAACTCATTAACAAAACCAACCAAAAACCCTAACAAAAAAAAAAAAAGAAATCAAAAGAAAAGAAAAACAAGTTATTCCTGCACATAAAGAGGTCTGGAACCCAAAGAGCATACAATAAATCACGAGCCCATTGATCTTCCTGCACAAGTCAAACAAGTTAAAATATGCATGGATTAATATAAGATCCCTTCACAGACAACACAGATAGATACTCATGAAAAAAAATCTTACAAAAGTGAACAAATTACAGAAGATGACATCAATAAAGCATCCAACTATACCTTTCCATGATTCTTCCTTAGATCTAGGAACTCAAAAATATCGGCATGCCATGGCTCCAAATACACAGCAAATGCACCTAATCTTTCTTTAGATAATCTGCAATCATCGTGATGGTGTTGAATGATCCAGATTCGTGGTGGTGGTGATGTTGCAGTAGATGGAACTAGTTTTTCTCCTAAGGCGGCTCAAATTGGAAGAGAGACAAAGAGAGAGAAAAACAAATACTGAAAATGAAGAGATTTTGTTTTAGGGTTTTAAAAACAAAAATTTAACGGTGGATAAGACACCTCATACGGATCATGGAAAGATTTTGATGGTCCAGATTCGATGTTGGATGCTCATACGGATTGTGTGTTAGTTACCGTTGTGTTAGAACAAAAATTTGAAAGGTGGATTTCGGATGTCGGAAGCGGATATTTTTATCGGATATTTAGTGTTATTGTAACGTAACGGGTTTCGGAAATTATGATTCATCAAAAATATTTGTTTTTTTTTTTGTAATTAGGGTTCTTAGTTTGTCATTTGTTTTAGTGTTATGATTTGATGAAACGGGTTGAACCCCAACCGAAAATGAAGAGATCTTTTTTAGGGTTTTGAAAACAAAAATTTAACGATGGATAAGCCACCTCATATGGATCATGGAAAGATTTTGATGGTCCATATTCGATGTTGGATGCTCATACGGATCGTGTGTTAATTACCTTTGTGATTATCATTGTGTTAAAACGAAAATTTGAAAGGTGGATAACAGATTTCGGATGTCGGAATCAGATATTTCTATCGGATATTTAATGTTATCGTAACATAACGGATTTAGTGTTATCGTAACGTAACGTAATTAGGGTTCTTAGTTTGTCATTTGTTTTAGTGTTATGATTTGACGAATTGGGTTAAACCCCGACCATTAACTTCACTTAATCGATTTTTACTGGATTCCATGGGTTTATTTAGTTTTCGGTTAATTCAAATCGAATTTCCATCTAGTTCACTTAATTTGGCTTGTTATATGTCAATCTTACCCGATGTCAATCGACCTTATTCAATTTCTCTCATATTTTATCGGTTTCTCTCATTATCCATCATTTTGACATAGTGCCCATTAACCTTGGGAATTTCAGTTCGCCCCATTCAATTTCTCTCATGGTTTTATTGCTAAGTTTAGAGTTATGGTATAGATATTCATACTAATTAGATCGAAAAAGACATATTTTGGTTCACACAACTAGATATTGACCTCCGGTATACATTTTGATCAACCAGATATTGACCTCCGGTATACTCAATTTCAGACAATATCCATCAAATTTACGAATATCATTCAATTTCACTTGTTATCCTTCGACACACCGTAGGATTAAATGCAAACTTCACTCAATTGACGGATAAGGTTAATTTCTAAATTGTTTTTTATATTTCCTTCAAATTCAATACAGTTTTAACTCACATTTGCCCACTTTGGATTTGAGTCAGTCTAATTTATCCAATTTGACTTATTGTCTTCAATTTTAGTCGAAGTCATTTGAACCTCACTAAAACTTAATGAATGAGTTCGACTGAGACAGAATAAAACTTAATGAATTGAGTGAAATTGATGTAAATTGGTATAATTTGAGTAAGATCGATCAAAATTCAGTGTATTCAAGTCGGTTCGATAAAAAATTGAGTGAATTTTAGTGAGATTGATGAAATCATAGTTTGATATAGTTAGATTTGTTAGATCGATAAAAAAATGAATAAGTTTGATTGGGATTGAATAAAATTCAATAAATCTAAGTGAAATCGAGTGAAATTGATGAAAATTGATATAATTTGAGTAAGATCGATCAAAATTGAGTGTATTCAAGTCGGTTCGATAAAAAATTGAATGAATTTTAGTGAGATTGATGAAATCATAGTTTGATATCGTTAGATTTGTTAGATCGATAAAAAAATGAATAAGTTTGATTGAGATTGAATAAAATTCAATAAATCTAAGTGAAATCGAGTGAAATTGATGATAATTGATATAATTTGAGTAAGATCGATCAAAATTGAGAGTATTCAATTCGGTTCGATAAAAAATTGAGTGAATTTTAGTGAGATTAATGAAATCATAGTTTGATATCATTAGATTTGTTCGATCGATAAAAAAATGAATAAGTTTAATTGAGATTGAATAAAATTCAATAAATCTAAGTGAAATCGAGTGAAATTGATGAAAATTGATATATTTTGAGTAAGATCGATCAAAATTGAGTGTATTCAAGACGGTTCGATAAAAAATTGAGTGAATTTTAGTGAGATTGATGAAATCATAGTTTGATATCGTTAGATTTGTTCGATCGATAACAAAATGAATAAGTTTGATCGAGATTGAATAAAATTTAATAAATCTAAGTGAAATCGAGTGAAATTGATATAGTTTGAGTAAGATCGATCATCATTGAGTGTATTCAAGTCGGTTCGATAAAAAATTGAGTGAATTTTAGTGAGATTGATGAAATCATAGTTTGATATCGTTATATTTGTTAGATTGATAAAAAAATGAATACGTTTGATTGAGATTGAATAGAATTCAATAAATCTAAGTGAAATCGAGTGAAATTGATGAAAATTGATATAATTTGAGTAAGATCGATCAAAATTGAGTGTATTCAAGTCGGTTCGATAAAAAATTGAGTGAATTTTAGTGAGATTGATGAAATCATAGTTTGATATCGTTAGATTTGATAGATCGATAAAAAAATGAATAAGTTTGATTGAGAATGAATAAAATTCAATAAATCTACGTGAAATCGAGTGAAATTGATGAAAATTATATAGTTTGAGTAAGATCGATCAAAATTGAGTGTATTCAAGTCGATTCGATAAAAAATTGAGTGAATTTTAGTGAGATTGATGATATCATAGTTTGATATCATTAGATTTGTTAGATCGCTAAAAAAAAAGAATAAGTTTAATTGGGATTGAATAAAATTCAATAAATCTAAGTAAAATCGAGTGAAATTAATGAAAATTGATATAATTTGAGTAAGATCGATCAAAATTGAGTGTATTCAAGTCGGTTCGATAAAAATTTGAGTGAATTTTAGTGATATTGATTAAATCATAGTTTGATATCGTTAGATTTGTTAGATCGATAAAAAAATGAATAAGTTTGATTGAGAATGAATAAAATTCAATAAATCTAAGTGAAATCAAGTGAAATTCATATAGTTTGAGTAAGATCGATCAAAATTGAGTGTATTCAAGTCGGTTCGATAAAAAATTGAGTGAATTTTTAGTGAGATTGATGAAATCACAGTTTCATATCGTTAGATTTGTTAGATCGATAAAAAAATGAATAAGTTTGATTGAGATTGAATAAAATTCAATAAATCTAAGTGAAATCGAGTGAAATTGATATAATTTGAGTAAGATCGATCAAAATTGAGTGTATTATATTCCTCATAGTGTATTCAAGTGAGATTGATAAAAAATTAAGTTGAACCCTAAATGTACGTGTATTTGTCATATTGTGCTTGATGACCTAGTCGATTGAGTATGAGTTTTAAAGGACACCCTAAATATACCAGTTGTTCATATTATTCTGAATGACCTAGTCGATTGAGTGAGAATCTTTTCTGGAACCCTAAATGGACTATTGTTTCATACTTTTCTTAATGACCTAGTCGATCGAGTCAAAATCTTAATCGAAAACCTAAATGTATTTATGTTAGTCATATTCAATTTAATGACCTAGTACATTGATCTAAGTTTATATTCCTCAACCTTTTCAGTTAATATCATTGTATGTAATTTAGGACCGACCTAAGTTTATATTCCTCAACTCTTATCGGAAGAAGGGTTTTTCTTTTGGTATCCTAAATTTTTTCCTGCTTTAGTTTCATAATTTAGGACCGACCCCTGAGTCGGAATCTTCATCGGTGCCCTAAACTTATCGATGTTCGCCTTATTATCCGTAGTAACCTCTTCCTCTGAGTCACAATCTTCACCAGTACCCTCAACCCGTTGTTGTTCGGCATATTATCCTTCATAACCTCTTTCCCTAAGTTGGAATCATCATCAGTGCCCTGAACCCATTATTCATCGTATTATATTC
>JAJJMC010001236.1:2500-44371 GCA_023531435.1 Papaver californicum
GACCTTATTAGTATGTTGAAACTCTTGGTTTTGCCAACTTAGTTAGTGATCTTGGATCTACTGGTGAAAGTGAAATGGATGGGGGTAGGCCTATATTTTAAGTCTCTACCGGTCTTGGTTTAGCTGGTTCCTCAATCTCACTTGGTCATTCAGCTGGTGCTACTGGATAATAAAATGCTCCTTCTGGTGGATCTATTTCAGAACTTGCTTAATTCGGAACTATTAGAGATGCTGTATTTAGTCATTAGGTTTCTAGTTCTGTCCGTCTGGCTTTTCCCATTCAAACGGACACGGGGTCTCATTCTGCGCTAATGCAGTAAGCTGATCACATCTTCAATCGGAAAGGAGTCAAACCTGCATATCTGGTCTCGTTTAGTTCTTCCGCATGAGTGTCAGGATTTAATATCCCAATTTGGAACTTCAAATATAATTATACAAACGAGTAGGGTCAAAGAGGGATAAGAAAATATTCGAAGATCTGGGAGTTCAAAGAAGAAAGCACTAAGTCTGGTGTTGGGTATTGCCTTGTTACTCCAAAAAGGTCTTTTACTTTTATTAGGGGTTAAATTAATAAAATTTCTTTGATCAGAATCCAGTTCAAGGGATTTTCCTGTTGACTCATTTCGGCTAAGGCAATCAACTCCCAACTCATGTTCTAAGCTTTCGACGTAGACCCTGGGATAAATCTTTCACTCACGGAGACATGAAAACCTGTCACTATTTCGTCCTGAAGACTGATGCGACGGGAAGAAATGGCATTGAGAAGCGTTGCTGACTTAACAGTTAGGTTTTGGCATAACAAGGCTTGCACCGTCTTTTCACACTGAGGCACGCAGCGTGCCGTTGGTAATGATTCCACTACGGTGCCACAGACTTGCAAGCTGATTCTAAGTAGACGCTCTTGTTCCTTGGCTTCCTGAAGAAGGGCTTCATTAGGATTCGGAACTTGCTGCAATTCTTCATGTATCGCTTCCATTCGGGCATCAAAGGTAGCTTGGAAGGTATCCCCAAAGCTCCTACGAGTCAAGAGAATGAAGCCGGTAAAACAACCCGCTACGATCAGTTCTTCATTATAGATTGAGATATCCCTATAGGCTCTCTAGTCGGGCTTAAGCCAGTTTCACCGAGGGTTTAAACTTAGGTACGAGCAATAGTCTGATTAGGATTCTGCTGGAACTGCGCTCTCCATTAAGAGCAGAAAAAACTTCGAACTAAAGAGATACAAAGAATAGTGTAGTGTGTAGTTACTTAACAAGTAAGCAAGTAAACTACCTTATGGTTTCCTTCTTTGTTTCAATCTTACTATCAATCATTGACGTATCCCTACTCTGACTATGAGTGAAGGAGGTGCCTTGCATCCTCTTTTTTTAGAAATTGGAGCTAAGCTAAAAGGGCACCAGGTTCTTTCTTCAAGGCAAGGTACGTTTGATCAATCAGAATGACTGGCATATTCATTGAATGTCATGATGTCTTGAATTGGGATGCATGTTGAAACAATTCAATGAGACTCACATATCTTATAATCCAGAGCAGATCAGCCAGTATAGACCAGACCTATCAGCTTGTGTAACTGAATTGATCCAAATCCTTTCGAATAAGAACGAAAGCTTCTTAAACAAGTCACTCTTCTGAGTTTTGGGTAGGGGTTAAATGAAGACTATCCTCTCGGAGTTTCACTCTTTAATAACTTCACCGGTAATGAGTGCGGGGAGGAGCAGAGAAGCCCTTGAGAGATGAGCATCTTTCTTGGAGTGAAGCTAGTAGAGGAGTTTATCCGCATCTGACTCCAACTCTATCGAAGGAGAAAAAAAACTGGGACTACGACTTGCTTAGTGCAGGGCTGCTTGTCGTGATTGCTTGGACACTCTCTTCATCTAGTCACTCTATTAAGCTTTCCCAGCAAGTCTATTGAATGGGGTACGAAAGATTGCTACCCGCTTCTTGAGGAACTGCGCCTCTTCCTGTCTGTAGATAAGATGGAGATTCTATTTGACCGGACTACTTGCTAAGACTTCCTCTCATTCTATTGCCCCTCTCCTTTCAGTCGAGTCTCTAAAAAGGCTCTCGAAATGGGCTCTTGCTTTGATTAGCGCAGAACTTGGTTTGACTTCGTCGGCCATCCAGGAAGGAAGCCCTTTCTTTATCGAGTGGACTGAATGAACGACACTCTTGTCAGACTCTACGCATTGGATCCACCTACTTTGACTACTCTTCTTCCTACCCGTATAGAGGGAGGATCCAGATCCCTAGGCCCCTCTTATTTTGCTTGATTGTCGGGTTTATAAACCTATCTTTTTTAGCTTACTCCTTACCTTATTGAGGAACCGAAGAATTGTTGGTCAGAACTACTTCGACAGATGAGATCGAGTGACTCAACTATATCTTCTTTACTTAGTGCCCAACTTGTTTTGCCTAGATCGGTCAGATGAAGAACCGTGAACGTCAGCTCCTGCGTTCGTTTATGAATGCTCGGCCTGCCCTTACTTTTTAATAGCTTAGCTAGGTAATTAATTCATTTCGGATTCACCAACTGGAATAGACCCAAAGGAGTGCCTTCCAGTAGTTCGAGGTGCTTCTTACTAAACCTGGGTTGATGGTTATATTACCAATAATTTTTGGAGGGTACAAGGTAGTTTCGGGCGCTTCTCCCTGGTCTTCATACCTATATATTATCTTAGATACCGAAGAAGCTGACTAAGCTAAAGCATTTAAGTATCAAGTAGAGCCCATGCTTCCGCAGCTGTTCCACAACGTTCACGAAGAAATGGAATTGGTGATTGCCCTTAAACACAAGGAGGATTTGAGGCGCAAGTCATAAAAATAAAACGCGTTGAAAGGGATTTATAATAGGTCCGAGTACTGGTAGGCACCTCTTTATTATGTAGTAAACCCCTTAAAGCATAGGTGTCGAAGTCAGTAAAGAAGGTAGTTTCCAAGAAAGAGTATAAGAATAAAAAGCTCTGTTAGATGAATATTGGTGAAGAGCTCCTTCCTTTAGTAGCACAAGGGCAATTTAATCTCAATATAAAGTTGTCCTCCTGACGAAGCATCCCTGAATGGGCGCCTTTTTACTATCAGAAGACGAGAATTTGACTCTTGGATTTAGCCACTCCATAATCATAAAAAACAGCTACGGTTTATAAGTAAGCCTCCTCCCCGAAGGCCCTCAAAATTGAAGCAATTAACATCTACTCAAAAGGGATCGAAAATGTTCTATAACTTGCTTGCCTCCCTATCATTAAGAGCAGGTGCTTTAGTTTGTCTATCTCTCCTCGGAAATAAAAGGAGTGCCTTGGGCGAAATCATCTCTCATGATGTGTTCTACGCTGTTGAAAGCTAGATCTACATGAGGCGTGTAATGCATCGCTAGGAAGATGCCGGTCACTATCTGAATGACTAAGCAGATACCAGCTAGGGACCCGAAGCCCCACCAGTAGCTCAAATTGCTCGGGGTTGGATAATCTATCAAATGCTGATTCAGTACGGAGGCAATTGGTTGTTTAAGAATAGAGAATCGTTGGTTCCTTACAGTCATCTCTCTTTGCTGAGACATTCTTTTCTTATTCCCTTAAAGAGAATTTAATAACTCTCCTGTCTCAATGATATGGGCCATTGGTTTGACCAACGAAAGGTTGTTTACCAACGTCAATTGGTAGTTTACTTATTTAATCTCCGAGTCTCTAGAACAGCACACGTCTTACCCTTATTAGGTCTCCCAAACAACCGAGTATAAAGTTGCAATTCCTTTCTTCGTAGTATAAGGAAAGGGAGTGTGGTTCCCGTAATCCCAGTGTTTCGTTTGAAGGTCGGTGATACGCTCGAGAATTTTCTAAGCGCTCACCTTGCTACAATTCCCCAGTGCGAGAGGCTCAATCTTCTCATTGAAGACGGTTTCGGAAACCGCATTCTTCCTGGCGATATTGAAGATCCAGAATGCCTGCCGTTTTATTTCGGCTATCTGCTCCGGGCTCGCCCGATCAACCACTTGTGACTGAGCAGCACAGGTAACCACCCACTAAAAGGTAACGAAGTTGAGCTTCGAATGCGCTATTCTTGTAGTTAGTGAGCTATACCTATGCCCAAAGAAGTCTGAGCTTCACTATAAGAGTACTGGTCACGGGTAGGAGTGTCGACCATACAATGAAAGCCTTCCTAAGAAAGAAATCCTACTCCGAAAGAGCGCCGGTTCTGGTAGTTAGTGCTTGCTCCTTCCCATCTCCAATATCCTCGTATACAAGACTCCGGGCGAATGACTCCAATTCCTTGATTCCATATGTTTCAGAGCGATCGATAAAGAGCAGTTCACGCAGGTAAAGAAGGGGCCTTGCAGGTGAAGGGAAGCATGTAAAAGGGATAAAGGTGCCATCGCCGGGTCATTAGTTCCTGCAGGCTTTCTCAGAGCATACATGCCTCTTTTTACCTTGCACTTTTTTACTACTTCAAAAAAATTAGCCTTTATAGATGTTAAATTATGAGAAGAATTGTTGTATTATCGATAATGAGGGTATTACAGACTGGCCATTATATAGACAGTTGTGACAATGAAAACGGAAAACTAACAAAGACAAAATATCTATAACATAAACTGTTACACAGATAACAAACACAGACAAATAATAAAATAACAATAATACCCTAAGCATATATAGTTATTCTTCTCACACTCCCTCTCAAGCTGAGAACGAGAGAAGTGCATCAGCTTGCTAGCCAAAGGATAAAATAGAGAATGTACCAAGCCCTTGGTAAATAAGTCAGCAACCTGTTGAACACAAAAGAGATAGTCAAGAAGGATGAAGCTACGAGGTCCCTGATGAAATGGTAGTAAATTTCAATGGGACTACTCATACGGCTACTCTCCCTTGTGTCGGGGGCTTCAATAATTTTCCTTTGCTTTAAAAAACGAGGAAAGGTTGGATTTTTATTTTCTTTTGGTTTGTATTTTTTTTCTAGTATTCTAATAGGTGTTATTTATATAGCGTCGGCGCCGGGTGGGGATAACATATCTCGCCCCATCCCCTTCCTATTTATCTTAGCGCAAATATTCATTTTTATTGGTATCTTTGTTTTTAAAAGTAATTTCCTACTGGGAAAACAACCTCTTGTCCCATTATTTTTTGGTTCCTTATTGTTCTTTCTACAACACTTGCCAAACCTGGAGTGGATAAATGGGTGGATCGAGGGACTCGACCTCTTTCTTCTCCTACTCGGAGTGGTTCTCTTCATTAGCGGAGAAGAAAATTCGTAACTATAAGAATTGCAACATCCTGGCTGACATGGAAAGGGAAAATTTTAGGTGTTTGTTACTTTTTTTATTTTTCTAGAGAGGGGCCAAAGTAAGACAGTGCAATAGTTTAACTAGAGATGTTGTTGATCAGAGTAGTCAAAGCATCTCCCATGTTCTCAGATCAATAGGATACCTTGTGCCAGAACCTTTGGCGCTGGGCAACTGTCTTCGGTGTCGTAGGCGAGCTGGAAAGCAAGGTCGACCGTTCTTAGTAGAGAAAGGTTTACCGACCCCCCATTAGTGGGACTGCAAAAATTCTATCAAGGAAGGTGAGAATGACCCTTAGGAAGTGTGACCGATATGCTGCGGATGTACCATAATAACCAGAGGCAGCAAGGCCACTCGAATCCAATTAGTTAGGTGGCCGATAACCCGTTAGTAAGTAAGTCATTTAAAGGGAACGATGTCACTCCTTCTTTCGAAGGTATAGTTGACGGATGATAAGCCCTTCAGAAGAATCTGCTTCAGATGAATTGGTTGCTTCGGATGTTAGGATAAATTCCAGAAGGCGTGACTTCGCGTTAGGTAGTGGCCGATTCCTGATCGCATATGTCTCTTTCTGATTCCAATTGTAAGGAACAGAAGCCTATCATATAAGGAACCAGATGCTGCAGAATATAAGCAACCATATGCTGGGGAGTAGAAGCAAATATTAGCGTTCCGCACGTCAATAGAGGACGTGCGCCGCCAATTTATCATTTCAAATGAAAGTAATTATAATGTCGTTAAGAAGTGCTTCCGTTGGGAACTAGGTTGAGTATTCTTCTTTTGCATTGTTAAAAAGTCAAACTTGTAAAAGTGATGCAGATGATTGATTTGGAGAGTAGGAAAAACCCTTTTTATAGGTTCTCCGCCAAAGGTTCCTACATATCATAATATTAGCTCTAATTAATATTTCAAAGAAGTGACCCCTTTTTCCTGGTAAGTAGGTTGAGGATGCTCTGTTTTTCTGTGCTAAGGAGGCAAACTTTAAAAAGTGGAGTGGAGCATATCCTTCATTATACGAGGTGGAATAGCCGTTTTTCGTGTATCGACCGACGGTTCCATCATGTCTAAGTCTCTTAGTTATCTTACAGAGTTTTTCAGGTAAAGTCAAAAAGGTGGAGCTGCTGAACCAATGGGTGAAGTATAGCGAATTCCTAATAATGGGTAAAGGTACAAAAGTCTATCTTAGGCATAGTCCATTTCAGTGCCAATATTCATGTGTCAAGTCCTAAAGTATATCAAAGGAGAAGGCGTGTAAGTCGTATTTCGTATTAGGATTCCAGTATTTATGAACTAATGTCATAAGCAAAGAGAAACCAACTTCCTTGTCAAGTTAGATAATACAGGTAGGTGTAATGAAGAACTGTAAATGCCTACTTCAGGAAGTATTATTTTTATTATAGTGGAGTAGGCAAGCGTAAGTAGGGAAGGATTGAAAGGCGCCCCTTACATGTAGAACATATGAGTCTCTTCGCCCCTGCTAGTGCTTTTTGGATAATTTGCCTTCGAAGCTGCACATAAGTGATCTGCTAGCGCCTAACCACTTGGAATCTATAAGAGAACTAAGTGGAAGGGATTCACAGCAAGCTATCCAAGCACGGAGGACAGTGGTAAAGCGAAGGAGTTCCTTTTCTATATCAATAGAATCATACGTCAACCGCGACGTTCGTTAACGGAAGATTCATTCATTAAGATTACAAAAACTGTCCATTGGCAGAGCTCTCCAACGTCATATTCTCAAAAGATCTCAGATGAAGAGGGGAGAACTGAGAGAATGAGACAGACAGGTAGGTTGAAAGGAATCCAGTTCAAGGGGGGAATTGTCCTTCAGTTTGAGTACTGTTTCGAGGTGGGATGGGTCTCCCACTCGAGTACTCTTTCGAATCCAGTTCAAAGGCGGACTTGGTCCCCGCTCGAGTACTGGTCGTTTGATCTAAAGATTACTGAACTGAGAGAGCAGGTAGATTGTAGTCCAATCTGGTCAACAACTGGGAGGGAAGGCGCTGACTTGAGGTTAATAAAGAAGGGGCACTTGATTCATGATCAAACGTTCATGAAAATTGGGCATTTCACAGGGTCCTCCGCTGGATATTTTGAAGCAAAGCATGCTCTAAAGTTCTTTAACTGAAATTGTGTTGCTAGAATTGATTCAATCTAGAAATGACATATATAATAGAAATGACATATCTAAAGGTAAAGGTCTTGGCAGAATCTTAGTAAAAAAGTGACAAAGGTATGAAAGAATAAAACCTTGAACCCTTCAAGCGAAAGGGACAAAGTCACTCGACTGAAAGGAGAGGATCTTGGTCGTGGTTGATCTCAGGTGCACCTTGCAAGATGGGTAAAAAAGTTCAGTGAACTATTGACTTTGAGCGTCTTTTCTAGAGAAGCTTTGTTCTCAGATAGAGCAGATGGTCCAACTGCAGAACTTTATCTTTTTCATTACTTCCATGGTCTTCCTTTGTGGCACGGCAGCACCCGTCTTATTGAAATGGTTTGTCAGTAGAGATGTTTCCACAGGTGCCCCTTCTTTCAATGGTACTATAATTCCTATTTATATCTCTGTATTCCCTCTTTTGGTCTATCTACATTCCAGGAAATTCATACGCTCCATCGACGGAGCCAAAAGTGGAGTCTTGGTCAGAGCAAGTCGTCCTATTCTATTACCATACATAATTGGGAGAAGCTCATCCAAAAATAGAGCTAGAAACGCTTCATTTCCTTTCGTTCATCTTCTTCATTTCCTTCTTCTCGAATCCAAGGGTGACTTGTCATATTTAGAATCTTTATGCGGTGTGCTCTGTTTACTATTCTTTCGTACTCTCTTCTCTTTACCATGCGATAGGTCAGCGAAGCGTGAGCGGGCGCGGAGAATGAAGATTTATCTTTCACATGGAGGAGTGTGCATCTTTATGTTGGGTGTTCTTCTGTCTAACACAAAGAAGATACAGTTCACTCAACGATTGCCTTTGGGTTCCGAACTCAATATGGGAAAGGAGCGTTGTTCTTTGCGAGGTCTCGATCATTTACATGGACCCACTTTTCGTGGAATTTGTGGGAATTTGATGATCTATAAACCGTCCCTAACGAAGGATCAGCTCATCTTTGAGCATGATTCATCACTGAGTTTTCTTCTTCGAAACACCTACATATGTCGGTAGCCGATCAATTCCAACGAGCATTTCAAACAACTCCTACATCTGTCTGTCTAGGGGGAATCATTCAATCTTTATCCATCATGCCTCAATTGGATCAATTTACCTATTTCACACAATTCTTCTGGTCATGCCTTCTCCTCTTTACTTTTTATATTGCCATAACTAATGATTCCAATGGGTTTATAGGGATCAGTAGGATTCTCAAACTACGGAACAAACTGCTTTCACTGCGGGGGTCCAAGATCTGTAGCAAGGCATCCAATTGAAAGTCGATCTCTAGCAAAGGTTTGAGCACCGGTCTATCCTACATGTACTCAAGCTTATCGGAAGTCTCCCAATGCCACTCTGTGGACTTAATGGGAAAGGGAGTAAAATGACGTTGATTTCTTGCTTCGGAGAGATCAGCGGCTCACGAGGAATGGAAAGAAACATCTTATATTTTTTCTCGAAGTCTTCATCTAGCACTTCTGTCAATCCTGTATGGGGAATGCCTTGTAAGAAGGACATAATGCTAATCCACGTTCTCCACGGTCAAGGAAGCATCGTTCTTTAAAGAATGAATCCTTCACATCGTTCGTCGGAGCTTCTTAAAGGAGGGGCCCTAAAGGGACCTTAGACACTCGAACGTAGAGAGAGGGACCCACTGAATCACTCGATCTAATGATCGGCCACGCCCAACCCTCGACCTATGGGAATTTACTTACTGTCTTGTTCCACAAGGCAGGGAGAGGCTCTTTAGATACTCGACTGAAAGGAGTCTATAAAGACTTCTACCAACATAATGAAAGAACCTTCCCACCTTGTACTGTTAGAGAAAGTTTTGATCCCTTTGATCCCTTCTCAGTTTAGAAGGTGTTCTGAAGAGGGAAGTGGGAAGGTTTACTACAATGAGTCAAAGTTGTTATGATTGAATCTCAGAGGCATTCTTTTCATTTGGTAGATCCAAGTCCTTGGCCTATTTCAGGTTCACTCGGGGCTTTAGAAACTACCGTAGGAGGTGTGATGTACATGCATTCATATCAAGGGGGTGCAAGACTTCTCATTTTAGGTCTCATCTTTATCCTCTATACCATGTTCGTATGGTGGCGCGATGTTCTACGCGAATCCACCTTGGAAGGACATCATACCAAAGTCGTACAAGACGGACTTCGATATAGTTTTATTCCCTTCATAGTGTCAGAGGTTCTCTTCTTTTTCGCTTTCTTCTGGGCGTCCTTCCATTCGTTTTTGTCACCTACGGTAGAGATCGGATCCTGCTGGCCGCCGAAAGGGATTCTTGTTTTAGATCCTTGGGCAATCCCTTTTCTTAATACCCCTATTCTCCTTTCATCTGGAGCTGCCGTAACTTGGGTTCATCATGCTATACTCGCAGGGAAGGAAAGACGCGCAGTTTATGCTTTAGTAGCTACCGTTTCAATGGCTCTTGTATCCATTGGCTTTCAAGTAATGGAATATTACCAAGCACCCTTCACGATCTCGGACAGTGTATATGGTTCTACCTTTTCCTTAGCAACCGGCTTCCACGGTTTTCATGTGATTATAGGAACTCTTTTCTCGATCGTATGCGGTTTCCGCCAATATCTTGGTCATCTAACCAAGGAGCATCATGTTGGCTTTGAAGCAGCTGCATGGTACTGGCATTTTGTAGACGTGGTTTGGTTATTCCCGTTTGTCTCTATCTATTGGTGGGGAGGTACCTCGAACTACTGGAAGGCACTCCTTTGGGTCTATTCCAGTTGGTGAATCCGAAAGGAATTACTTACCTAGCAAAGCTATTAAAAAGTAAGGGCACGCCGAGCATTCATAAACGAATGCAGGAGCTGACGTTCACGGTTCTTCATCTGATCGATCTAGGCAAAACAAGTTGGGAACTAAGTAAAGAAGATATAGTTGAGTCACTCGTTCTCATCTGTCGAAGTAGTTCTGACCAACAATTCTTCGGTTCCTCAATAAGGTAAGGAGTAAGCTAAAAAAGATAGGTTTATAAACCCGACAATCAAGCAAAAGAATAGGGGCCTAGGGATCTGGATCCTCCCTCTATACGGGTAGGAAGAAGAGTAGTCAAAGTAGGTGGATCCAATGCGTATATTCTGACAAGAGTGTCGTTCATTCAGTCCACTCAATAAAGAAAGGGCTTCCTTCCTGGCTGGACGATGAAGTCAAACTAAGTTCTGCGCTAATCAAAGCAAGAGCCCATTTCGAGAGGCTCTTTAGAGACTCGACTGAAAGGAGAGGGGCAATAGAATGAGAGGAAGTCTTAGCTGAAATTTATTCTTCAAGTCTTGAACACTGGGTATAGGTCCCCGGAAGGTGAATCTGGCCTCTTTCCTGAAAGCGATGCCTTTGGTTCTCGCCTTTTCGTGACGGATCAAGGGGCCTATGCCTTTTGAGTGAATCCTATTAACGAGACGGGGTCTTCCTCTCCATATACCATTTCTTCTTACTAGGCTCCCTTTTAGCTGAGCACTACGACGAAATATAGACTCGAATGGGAGCAGAATCAGTGGGCGAATAAGGTGAGAATGAAGTCCGGCGAGGCGGCCAGGGGGGTTCCTTTAGGCTGTGACAAGGTCGAAAAGAGAGAAGTGTAGCGGGAAGAAGGCTCGATGTAATTGAGGTTAGACCTCCCCCTAAATTGAATTAGTTTTTTGGGCAGCTTTCTCCCTTTCCGTAGGATCAAAAGAAGGACACAAGTCTCATACATCATCTTTTTGGCTGTAATTACCGATATTTCATTCATTCAAAAGAAAAAAGTACCAGATTGTCTTCGCTAGCCAACCGCACCTATTTGCTTGATTGATTGGCTTATACATTGCATTCTGACTCTTTTTTCCTAGCCACTGAAAGCGGCTTAAAGACTTCTATTTCTACGTGCGATAGTTATAGTCGTCAGGCTCGTTCACACCTATATCCCTAACCTTGGTCTTCGCTCGTTCAATCCCCGAATGCTCCACCGTTTGAAGACGACATTTGCCAAGATTGGATAGAAGAAGCGACAGTAAAACCCCTTCCGAAGCTCGTTCAATCCACAAATTTAGCAATTAGTGGTAACACAATGTATAGAGTCTGACACCTGCCCGGTGCTGGAAGGTTGGAAGGAGAAGTGTGATTAGCTTTGAATGGAAGCCCTAGTAAACGGCGGCAGTAACTCTAACTGTCCTAAGGTAGCGAAATTCCTTGTCACATAAGTAGCGACCTGCATGAATGGTGAACGACTGCCCCGCTGTCTCCGACATGGACTCGGTAAAATTGAATTCTCCTTGAAGATGCGGAGTACCAACGGCTAGACGGTAAGACCCCGTGCACCTTGACTATAGCTTCGCAGTGACAACCTTGATCGAATGTGTAGAATAGGTGGGAGGTTCAACCAATCCTGAAAGACCACTCTTTCGTCTAAGGGTGCCTAACCGCCGCACCGAGAATTCGGAGATGCGCGGGACACTGTGAGGTGGGTAGTTTATCTGGGGAGGATACCTCCTAAAGAGTAACGGAGGTGTGCGAAGGTAGGCTCAAGTTTTTATTCTACTCGTGAGCGTAATGGTATAAGCCTGCCTGACTGTGAGACCTACTAGTCGAACAGATACGAAAGTCGGCCATAGTGATCCGGGAGTCTCGTGTGGAAGGGTTCTCGCTCAACGGATCAAAGGTACGCGGGGATAACAGGCTGATGACTCCCAAGAGCTCTTATCGACGGATTCGTTTGGCACCTCGATGTCGACTGCTATCTGTCTTTCCAGTATCTGGTCTTTGATCCGGAGCAACTTCCCCTTTTTTTTGTAACTGAGTTACGTAGTTAGCAAGGTACAGTACTGGGGCCCCTCTTATCTATGTAGTGATTTGTGCCTTTGGTTTGTTTGTCACTTCCTGAAACCAGCATGCTGAAGGGAGAGAAATAGACTGGATTGAAATGGTATTTCCCTCTCCCGCTGGTCGAGTCCATAAATGGCCTCTCCTTTCAGTCGAGTGACTTCATCCCTCTCGCATACGCTCGAGTCTCTTTGAGCCTCTCCCTCTCCTATGATCGAGTGAGTCCCTACCTATGGTCGAGCTACTTCGTTACTGAAAAGGTAGTTCTCGTGCAGAAGGCCACTAAAAGGCTCTAAGATCTTAAGATTACCTCCATTCTAATCTCCCGAATGAAAATCTCATGCTTGCTCTATTCTTGGCCTCTCAGTGAAATCCAATATCCCGTAGGGCTCAGAGCAAGGGGATTGCGCTCTCTGCTAGCCTAGTTCCCTTTCCCATGGGCAGCATAGCGAGTAAGGTAGTTTAATATGATAATGGAATTGCCTACGGTAACATCTCAAGGATGTCGCGCCTCTCTTTCTGTCTCTGTACCTTGTGTTTTTCCTTGTTGTTGAAGATTACGAAGAGTCTTTCTATTCCTTCCTCCGATCACATACTTCACATACTTTGTTTGATCAAATTCCCCATTTTTTTCGGGGAGTTCGGTTTTATAATTGGGAATGAACCCCCTCTGCTCCTCTTTCTTTCCTAGCGCACTGCTTTATTGCGCGCATTTGATGCGCTATTGAATAACATTCATATAAGTGGTCAAACTATCTCCCATCTCAAGGAGGTCCTCTAATTTGGTTGGCTAGTCGATCTTCCTCTCCCCGAATTGACATTTTGATCACCCTCGTTGTACTTACTCTTTCGAAGGATCACCCGTTAAAGCCGCTTTTTCTTGAACCTTTAATCTCTCCATATCACTCTTAGGGATTCGAGTGAAGCAGCGGACAATACGACAGAGCAAAAGCTAGCTACTTTTTAAAAATATTTCTTTCCTGCTTGAAGCTACGGCATCCCACCGATCCTAATCCGAAAGGGTGAGTTGATGCTAGGCTAGGGTGGTGCCTCACCCTGATTTCTCAGTTGTTAACTGAGCTAAACCATTCCCTTTTGAAAAAAAAAATTGATTTGCCCACGGAGCGGTGAAATTACTTTCTTTCGAGTGATTTTATTCATCAATAGGGGACCATCCCATACCATATGAAGTTGCTTCTTGGAATGCCGTCGTTCAAGCACAGGCTGACCACTGATTTAATCTTCAAACCAAAAGCCAAATCTTGCTACTAGAAAACCGAAGGAGCACACCGAGCAAGAGAGATAAACAGTTAGTGTGTGGTAGACGGGAGCCCGGTTCTGCGGAAGCCCCATGGTATGAAGCCCGGAAGCACTGAGCAACCGAGCTAGGTTCCCAAGGGGAAGGCTTTAGACAGTTAGACAGAAATTTTGTCAGGGGCGGTAGTGCCACTGAGCGACGGAAGCAAACAAAGAAAGAATAAAGCTAGGGAACACTCCAGATTTATGCCTCCTTAAGGGCTTATAAGGCTTAGTAAGTAGGCAGGTTCAACCCTTTCCAGTATGGTCAAACCACCTCATCTTTTAGAGAAATGAGCTAACTCGTCTTGCTTGAAAGAGGAGGTTCCCCCGCCGCATTCGTCAGACCACCTCATCCTGTGCGTTGCACTTCGCTACAAGGTTGTCCCCTGGAGTAGGGGAATCTTTCTGCAACATCAGACGCCGGTAGATGGAGTCTACGCTCTCGCCGCCTATTACCTCGTCATCCTGGTACGGGTAACGAGGTTCCTGTGGCGGATGAGGAGGTTCCCCCGCCGCATTCGGTGCCCCCGCCGTATTCGGAAGAGGAGGTTCCCCCGCCGCATTCGTCAGAGGAGGTGCCTCGGCATTCGTCAGAAGAGAATCGACAAAAGGAGCGACTGCTTCAAATAGCACATTAAAATTTAGGAAAACCCCTTCGTTAAAGGTCGACCAGATTGAGCACCTGCGATCCTTGGTAACGTAGTTACTTACTCACTTATCAAAGAATGGGTTATAAGTATGGGGATTTCTTGCCCCTGTGTAGGGGGCGGCATTTAAATAAAATACTCCAGGGCTTTACTCTACCAAGCACGTTGGAGCTTCCCTTATTCTGGCTTGCGCCTTTGATTCCAAGAAGTAGAAGATGGACGAAGCTGGGGAATCATACCTTTGAAGCTTATTTTCTTTGCATTGCTTTTGCCTGCCGTCTTGGATTTTCTAGAGTCGATAGGAGACCGAGACCCTTCAATGCGCTTGAGTAATAAACGGTTGGGCTCTTAACAAAGGTCGTACCATTCCTACTTGTGTTCAACCCGGTCTGACTTTTCGTTATTAGTCCTTCGACCTGATATTTGTTAGCTACTTGCATTAACACGATGTCTCGGGTACAGAAGGTACGGTTTGCCTTAGTCTAAAGGAGTGGCTAGATTCTTACTATCCATTTCCTTTCTTATAAGAGAAAAGAGATCCTCTCACAAATTAAGAAAGACTTTTGATCAGGTGCCTCGCATTAGCTCTTGCATCCGCTATCCTACTGGTAGCTTAATAATTTATGCTCTTAGCAGACTAGGAACTCAAGAGTTAAGGAGTAATTCAGGACACGGAAAGGTATAAAAGTACAAATCTTAAGCTTTCTTTTTCCTTTTTTTAGGGAGGGTCTTTTACCTGCTGCTTGTGCTTCTTTCTTAGCGAGGGCAAGAGCAAAGTAGTCTACTTCTGAAAAAGGTAAACTCGATCCTCTGGTGTAAATATTCCACTATTTGTTTATATAGTCTTTAGTATTCTGAGCTAGTGATTCCAGATCTAAGCCCATTTCATGAAGGTGAAAACGTATTGTAAGGCCATATTAGGCAGGAGCTGGTGATTTAGAAAGGTGGATGACATCAGGTCCCTCAGGTACGTCATAGCCCCAAGTGATATGGGCGAAAATGTCGTCTAAAAAGTGCTAGAATCATCCTTTCCTAGGCTTTATTTTTTAAGTCTGTTAGTTTTGACTGTTACTGCCCTATTTATGGATCTTAAGTGGATATCTGCCCTTTCTGGAGACTCTGGTTATGCTAGATTTCCCTTGGACCAGGACTAATTTAAAACGTTTGTTAAAACTATAATAACTATGACATTGTATTCAAAGTAACTATTACATCTGACTTAGACTAGTTAAAACCATTACAGTAAAATTAAACTAACCATTACATGTATCTAGAATTGATTAATGCGTTCGAGTTGATTCTCTTTACCTTGTTCCCCATCTTCATCGATATCAACATAAACAGGTAGTTGGTTTAGTTATCGTTTCCTCTTGTCCTGACATATTTCAAATTCCTTTGTCAGGATTCTAGTTGCAACAAATTCATTTTTGACATTTCCATTGTTAGAACCCCTATATATTAAGTGTTGATTAAAGTAATGTTTGTCAAACAGTCGACGACTTTTCTTTATTTCTACTTCCAGTTTCTTACGTTGTACTAATTTAGCCACTTCGTTTCTTTCATGTTTCTACATATCCTTTTTCTTTTTAAATTCATTAGCTGAAGATGATGATGATTGGGCTACCTATCCTCTTTCATTTTGAATTCATTAGCTGAAGATGATGATGATTGGGCTACCTTTCTGTTTCTTTTTACAGTTTGTTGACGTGGCTCATCATATATTCCTTGATTACCATGAATATTAAGATTATTATTACCATAAACAGGTACGACAATGGGGATTAGGGGGATGAGATTGTTTCATCAAAGAGATCAGGGTTATATTGGGTCAAACTTTTAAATATGTCAAAACAACCTTGTTACTTGAAACCACCACTTTTTTGTATTTGCCGCTCCTCTCAAGTTCTATATTGCTGTAATTTGCATGTCAAATAATTTTAAAGATGCAAACAAGTTAACAAATTTTAATTATGAAATAAATTTTTTATTGTTTCTTGCCATGACCTTAGTTTCACGGCTTATTTTGCAGAGCTTCCCAAAGGTTCATTTCTTTACTAATTGCATTAAAATGACCCGAGATACGGTAGAATCACAACCTTTTAGATTGTCGGTTTCTTCAACGAATGAGTTAAAAATGTTCTGCAAAAAGTACATAATTCTACAAATTGCAATATCTTCTTTCATAATATGCTTAGGATCACGAACTTTTGATGGATTTTTGGATGATACATCCAATTATTTTCAGAAAATATTTGAAAGAAGAAAGTTTAATTGATAAAATTAAGAGAGATTTTGTGAGAATTTGTGTGAAATTAGAGTGCGGAAAAGGTGTTATTACAAAATGGGGTGATAGATAGGTATGCATAAGAGTTAAAATAGAACCATCTGATCAACTAACAGTTAGTCCTTGAGGCTGGGAGGCTAAGGCTTAGCCGCTCAATGGCCAAATCATCGCCGCCAGGTTAAGCATCAACTGAGCAATCCCAGCTTAGCCGCTTATTTCTGCTTTGGCTGCGACCTTCAAACTCTCAAATTTGAGAGTTTACTGATCATGTTTACTACTGCTTTGATGGTTCTATAGTGGACTGAAAATGGGCAGATTACGTGTCTGTTAGTTCCACTGGATTCACCTTTATAGCATGAAAAGCGAAGACTTATATTTAGGTGACAGGAATATATACCGGTACGTGATATGGTCATACAAAATTCAATTTTAAGCTAAAACAATTATTGTCCGGATCTTATCTTAAAATTCAATGATTACAAATAATATATCTTAAAATTCATAACTTTTTTATTTTACTTTTTATCTGATTTTCAAGATAAGAAATACTAATCTTTTTGTGACATTATCAATATATAATAAATTAAAATATATGTAGAAACAATCATCTTAAAAATAAAGTTCTGTTGATCTAATGGGATACTTAAAATCTCAAGATCCACCTTTATATAAGGGACGGAGGGAGTATTAAGCACTTCCCAACCTCTCTTTTTCAAGTTTCCCTAAGGTCAGCTAGCACCTTCTTTTGATATTAATTAAGTTAGTTCGCTAGTCTTGTGTCACTAGGTTGAGGTATGTTATGTTAGCCATTTATACGAACAAAACCTAGCTAGTTCATACTAAACAAGCAATTGGGATTGGCGATGAAATTAAAAACGAATTTCTACTAATAAGGTTGCTTATACTGATGTTCCTACACATACATAACCACTTGATACAAAACAAAATGTTACTATTTTGATACAAGGGTAAGTGTACTGGTGTCGCTAGACGTCTCTCTTATATTTGCATTTAAGGAATAAATGATATATAGATAGACGGTTGTTGTCAATTACAGCAGGTAGATTGTTCTGATCATCCTGTCAGTTGTAAAATCAAACTTTACACACGTGATTAGAAGAATTGGAATTCTAGGAATTTAATTATGGTTGGAATTGAATTCTAGAGAATTGAATTCAAATCTAAAAATTAGTTTTGGTTAGGGTAATTCAATTATTTTTGTTTTTACCTTGGAACTTAACTAGTGTAATAGAAATCTATTATTTTAAAGGAAATCAGATTCCTAGGAATCAAATTTTTTGATTATACAGAGTTATGTCTTATTCGATATAAATAATAGGACATATTCCCTAAAAATTGAATCACCTAATCTTCAATTCCTTGAATCAAAATGCTATTAAAGACTAGTAAACTTGACGCCTATGTATATGGTGCCAAATGTACAAAGTTTTTCTTTTCTATTGGAAAAGAGAAATTAACCAGCAAGTAAACTATACAATTAATCACTGAATATAACAACTCCCATTATCTTATGTATGATAAAATTATTTTTTTCTAAACCAAGCACAAATCGAATTTAGCAGTTGGCATGTTTGTTTCACCATTTTCATACAGTGACTAGCCTCACATAAGAATATATATGGTACAACTTTTAACTATCTGGGTAGTGGCAAATCACTATTACTATCTCAAAAACTGAATGGCACCACGTTGGTCCCTTTTCTTTTAACCCTGTCACCATACCTTTATACAACTTGAAACCACTAAGTAGTGGCAAAGAAACAAACAAGTAGAGACAGCCGTAGTGGACCATTGCTGAATGGTGATACTTTATGCTTAGTATAACAAATGTGTAGGGATGTAGAGACATCCAGGAGGTTTACCTAGAAGCAGCCATCCTAAAAAAGTACGTAGTAACTCACCGATCGAGCGTTCTTACGTTGATGATGAATGGGGCTAAGCGATCTGTTGAAGCCGTGAGATATAAATAGGCCAAATGTGTAGGAAATTGGATATTGGATGAAATTTTTTATAGTTTCAACTTAAGATTAAAGTGGGGAATAGCAGTAAACATTCGATTTTATAACATGTAAAATTGGGTCGTTATAGTTGTTGATGTTAATGCTCCGATTACTGCAACGGAATTCCAACTCCATTTCCCACCTTTTTCAATTGTTAATTCCTCGCCCATTTTTTTTTCTTCTCTGGCCCTGTTTTCTTTTTCTTTTTTCTTTTTCTTTTTTTTTTTTTTGCTTCTCTGAATGCTTGGTGAGAAGTGAGGCATAACAATAAACACTCTTGAAAGAAACCACGTATTTGAATATGGAAGTGGGTCGCTTCCTATGAGAATGGAGATGATTCTCTAGAGCATGCTGAGAAACGAGATATGTCCAAGGCCAAAATGGACACAACGACACGAACTTGACAGCACCTAGAGAGATATCATGTGTGGTTGTTAGTGCGAAACACCAAATGATGGCAGTTCAAGACATCACATTCACTAACATCAAGTAGTTCCGGTAATTTCTCACTAAGCAAAGGTTCAAAACCTCATGGACACCTTTTTTCTATAGAGGAATTTCTCGTTTTCTGATTTATCTTATCGGTATTTCATTCATATGGGGTATTGTTGGAGAAAATGAGTTTTTAATACAAATGTCTTTTTGTCTTGGTGTGGGTTGACTATAGGACCTAAGGGTCTCTATGGATGCTTACTCATTTTCATGAGTGAATGAAAAAAATAGCTTTTAGTTCCACATTGGGGAAAACTAAACGTGGACACCACCATGGATATGCATGGGTAGGCATGGACGGGCTAATAATACTTGGGCTTTCTTATACCCAAGTTTGTGCACAGAAGAGTTATGTGCACAAAGTTCCTGCATATGGACGTGTACTAAGTTTTTCGTCTTTTGCACAAGAATTGTGTGCTTCAGGTTCCTGCATATGGACATGCACTGAGCTTCTCGTCCTGTGTAAAGGCTTGTGCACATGCCAACCAAGATCTAATGTTTTCGTCAAACTAATTTTGAATTTTATTTCCTAAATAAATTTAAAACAAATTGATTTACGTTTAAATGTAAAGGCGTGTGACCTGGGGTGATCTTGTTTTTACCAAAATTATTTTATAACGTTATTATGTGCATGAATGACGATATTATTTTTACCGTTTTTTTACTATCTTATGTCGTTATTACGAAGCATAATTCCGCACTTAATTGTACGTTTATTTCACCCTTTCCATTTAACTATAAATGAAATTGATTTTTCATTCCAATTCACTCAAGAAGCAGCTACTATCCTGACTTCTTTTCCCCTTTTCTTGCTTTGTTTTGCGCAATGTGTTTATTTCATTTCTTAATCTTTTGCTGTTGAGTTCGTATGATGGGCAAGTATTGTAGTGCTATACAATACTTGTAACAGGCAGTCTTATCCCGGACACAACTTCACTATAGGATATTTAGCATCTCTTATTTTTGAAAGTACTAGTGAACTATTGTGTTAAGGACAACTTGATGATCAAATAATTTTATCTTTTGTGTGTTGTTTTTAAATCAGTGTTTTATTTTTTAATCTTAGAAATTCTTTTTAATATTATTATCTAAAATATTTTATTGTTACAAACACAACGGTAAATTGTGTCAAATGTACAAAATATTCATTTCTATTGGAAAAGAGAAAATAAGCTGCAAGTAAACTATACACTTAATCACTAAATATAACAACTCCCTATACTCTTATGTATGATAAAAGTAGTTTTTTCTGAACCAAGCACAAATCGATCTTAGCAGCAAGCATGTTTGTTTCACCATTTTCATACAGTGACTAGTCTCACATAAGAATATATGCATGTTACAACTTTTGACAGTCTGGATAGTGGCAAATCACTATTACTATCTCAAAAATTGAATGGCTCCACGTTGGTCCTTTTTCTTTAACCCTGTCAGCATACCTTTATTCAACTTGAACTAGTGAAACTGTAGTAGTAAGGAAAACCCACTAAGTAGTGACAAAAAAACAAACAAGTAGAGACATCGGCAGTGCACCATTGCTGTATGGTGATACTTTATGCTTAGTAAAACAAATGTGTAGCCGTGTAGGCCGGATAGAGTATAGTTTAATTTAATGCCTTCCCTGTACGTGATCCAATGCAATCAATGTAAACACACACAATGATCATATAAACATTTTGGGAGATTAACCGATTAACGTACAGTTGGGGATTTGCTCACGGATTTTTCTTTTTGAGGAAAAAGCTACACTAATTAAAATTTGTAGATCGATACTATATACCTAACGGCAGATGCATGACTAATAATTGTTTATCTTTTGAAGATCCAGCTATCACATTATGCTCGACTATATGGTCATGAATCATGATAAAGTGAATATAATTTTCCAAATCATCATAAGTTTGGTGGCTCTGAGTTTATAAGAGAGAAGATGATCCGGGCGTATGTTCCCGGAACATATGATGAAAATCATCCATTTGCACGAAAAAATAATGGCAGATATAATGATATTCCTTTTTTCCTCCACCCGTGACAAAACGAAAACTAATTGTCCAACCCAATACGTGGCTGATCAATGCACTTCGCAATTCTTAGAGCATCACTAATAATATTTGATTTAATTTAAAATAAATTTTATTAGTATAATTCATAGAAAATTTAAAGTTTGTTTTAACGGTGTTTGATTACGTACGTTAGGTACAAAACAAATTTATTAGTGTAATCCGTAGATAATGTTTTAAAAGACTTCGACCAATTTTAAACTCTCTAAACCAATGATGTGAGTTTGGGTTAAAATATTTATTTTAAGAGATTTTTATTCTTGTATTTTTGAGGTGATCTAAAAACAAATTAGGGCGATTAACAGAACAAAATAAGAACACTAAGAAGTAATATCAGCACATCCCTTATGCATATATTTTCTTTAATGGTTAATCTTTCCTTGTTTAATTAGTGTTAATGTTGATTAATTAGTTTGTTAATTTTGATTATATTTAGTGTTACAAAATTATTTGAGTTTTAGTTTTAGAAAAGAAATAGAGAGTATGTTAGAGAAGAAGAAGAAGAAGAAGTTTGGAAAAACTAGGTTTTTACCTAAAATCAATAACAAATATGGATGAGTATGAGGAAGAAGGTAAAAAACATCATGAAGAACATAATATTGAAGGTTCAATGACGTTTAGAAATGACGATTTGGGATATTTGTTGGATGATCCAAATTTTGGTGTGGAAGAAAACCTAGACGACGATTTAGCGAGAGAAAACGATGAACCACATCAAAATGAAGATAATAATGCATCAAAAAATCAGGTATTGTGTTAAGAAGATCAAAAACCCACTTTGTATGCGTTTGTATGTGATCGTTAACAAAAAAAAAATCATTTTTACATGCATTTAATGCAATTGACGTCCCAAAATCGGTAGATAATGGAGTACCATATCTACCGATTACACACTACAGTGCCAAAATTATGGTATAATTGATAGTCTCGTGAAGAATAATTACTACCGATTAAACAAAATCCCCAAATTGAATTTTGTTCGGATTTTGATTTCATAATCGGTAGTTTAGGAATAATTACTATCTACCGATTATAGTTGTCGCCCCAAAAATGAATTTCTCAAAACTTACAAAATTTTTAACTCTTCATCTTTCACAATCAGTAATGGGTGAAAATTTTTATTTATCGATTTAGAATCGGTAGTTTGTAAAATCATATATCTATCTATTGTGATTGTAGCCAGAATTGAATTAAACTTAAAAATTTTCCACTTTGTAATCGGTAGTTTAAAGATCAAACTTATCTACCGATTCCATTGTAATTGGTTGTTTTTTACAAATTAATCCTTCGATTATACTTGTTTTTGTGTACAAAACTTGTCTTGCTATAATCGGTAGTACGGGAACATAATTAACTACTGATTGTTGTTAATGGTAGTACGGGAAAATAATTAACTATCGATGGTCGTTAATCGGTAGTACGGGAACATGATTATCTACCGATTGTTGCTGTCTAACTCACTGCTACTTTATGTAGATTGTTGAATCGGTTAATCATGTTTCATATGAGGGTCCTGATACTTCCCTACACTATGAAAATGACTACCTACCCACTCTTGCATTGTTCTAAGAATGCATGTGACAAGGTTAGGCTTATGATATTTGTCTTGTTATATGCATATTAAGACATTTGGAAGTAAGGCGGAGGCAAAGGAATGACTTATCAACAAGGAAAAAGAGAAGATGTGCGTTGTAGTTCAGAATAATTGTGTGAGGGTTGATCGATTTGAAATTATTTGTGAGAGAGGTGGCGAGCGAAAGAGTCACATGGGAAAGGATGTAAATACATAAAGAAGACGGAGAGGATATACCGAGGTAATTCAAAGAAGATTGGATGCCCATTTAAGATTAACTTCAATAAGTATGATGGTAAGGAAGGTAAAGTATGGAAAATGTTTAGAGTTGCTAATGGTCGTCACAACCACGAAGATCCGGAAATTCTTGTTGGGCACGTAATGGTTGCCAAGTTAAAACCAAAGGAAATGAAGACAGTGAAGTCTATGAGGAACGTAATGAAAGCGAGTGCAATCCTATCTAAGATAAAGGCGGACGATCCCAACAACTTGTCTTCGTTGTCTACAATTAAGTCGGCGCTAGCAACGATCAAAAGGAATGAATGGGATGGTCGAATGGTTATGCAACAATCAGAATGGTTAGCCGAGAAACACAATTACACGTTGAGAAAAAAAGAAAGGGATGGTAAAGTAATTCGTATTTTCTTGGCACATCCGAAGATGATCCAATTGGATCAATGCTTTCATCAAATTGTATTCATAGATGTTATTTACAATACAAACAAGTACAACATGCCGTTGTTGAATATTGCTTGCCACACTTCGGACAAATGCAAATTTACGGTGGCGTGGGGTTTAATGGATAATGAGAACGATGTGAGTCTCATTTGGATGTTGCAAACATTAAGGTCGATTTATAATGGCGAGCATTTTCCAAGGGTTATTGTAACGGATAACGATCAAGCCTTGATGAATGCAATAAAGGTAGTGTTTCCGGAAGCCCGGAATTTGCTTTGTACGTAGCACATTCAATGTAATATCAAATCCAATTGCAGACATCATATCCAAGCTAAAAAACGAAACAAAGGTACTAAGAGGTCGACTGAAGAGGATGAACGTATTAGTAAACTAACCTTGGGAGAACGAGAAGAAGAGAAAATGTTAGCTGATGAAAAGTGGGTCGAGGATGGAATAAAGTGGTCTTTATTTCTAAAAGCATGGGATAAGCTAGTTTGGTCGATGACGGAGGAAGTTTATGAATACAACTTGAAGAACTTTGAGGATGAATGGGGCAAGAACTATCCCAAACCAGTTAAGTATTACAAAACACAATGGTTGGGACCACATAGGGATAAGTTTGTGTTTGCATGGACATATGAATATCAGAACTTCAAGAACGAGACAACAAGCATTGCAGAAGGGTCCCATGGCCGATTAAAGAAAATACTAGTCGATAGTCAAAATGGGGTTGTGTCGGTCCAAGAAGCAATACATGAGTTCACCAATTGTGACCTTGCTAAGATTTACAGTTCAAAAGAAAAAAGTCAGCATAGATTCGTTGGCACATTTAAAACATAAAAATCTTTTAAGGGTATAGTTTACAAATTTTCTTGGTGGGCAATAAACTACATGATACAACAATTGGAGTTGTATAAAGATCACGATGATGAGACTACGGTTTGCAATCGCAAGACGATGATAGGTATTGGACTCCCGTGTCGTCACATGCTTGGTAGATATGTTGAAGTGATTGACATTAATGATATTCATCCCTTTTGGAAGCAATTATCTTTCACTCCAAACACCCCGGTGGTTGATGGTGCGTCCTTCGTGGAAACGGAAATGTTTGCACGAACACTCGAGCGTTAGTCTACGTCAAATGGGACACAAAAGCAAATATTGATGCACCATTTAGGGGAAGCACTTCACCCCTGTCTAAAAGTTGTTGAAGAACCAATGAAAGGAAAGGCGATGGATAGGCCGAATACCGAAAAGCCAAGGTCAATTCAAAGAAAAGAGTTGAAGGAATGGTTATCTAGTCAACGAGAGCTTTCTAGGCATGGGCATTCTGAAGCTGGGTATCAAGATGTGACGGCTCAAAGGAAAAGGATTCGTCCAAGGAAGGATCAAGGTGGACCAAGCTCACGATAAGTTCCTTTTCAAGTAAGAGAAACCCAACTTATACACGGAAGACCAAATCGAGGTACGTATACAATATACGATGAGTATTTGGAACAACTCTCTCTACTCATTATACCATTTATTTTTTCCACCGACGATGTCGATGGGGATGGAAACTTTGGTTTTCACGTTGCCTCGAAACAAATAGGAGACTTTAGTGAGGCGGTTACCGAGAATATCACTCAATGGCAATGTTTAAGAAATAAGATGGTCTCCCAACTATTGGAGGATAAGGAATTATATTGAAATGATTACAAAAGGAGATAGACATGTTAGAGAACAAGAGTTCAAAGAGTTATATACTCATGTAAAATGCCGAAAGGGATTGAAGACAATCGGGTCCAAGTATTGGATGGTAATGCCGAAATATGGGTATCTTTTAGCGGATGTTTTGAATTGCGTGGTACATTATTTATGTCCTTCTTCCTTAGGAGTGAGTGTTACGTTTACACCCACAAGGACGGTTTCTGATGAGTCGGTCAAGGATAGACGAATTATTATGGCATGGGTTAATGGCAATCATTTTATCGGTTTAAGGTTAACGGAAGATTGTCCATTACCTCCATTGAGTAGGTGGTCGGGTTACTTCCCAACTAACCATTGCAAGGAGTGGTTGAAGCAATACAAGTCCAACATAGAGCGTTGGGATCGTTTAACAAACTTTGTCAATGACCCAATTGATTTGACCGAGAATGGTGAGTAGTTTAGTTGATCATATGATTTTGAACAATGAGTATAGACAAATATTAACGCAATGTTTTGTGGCTATAATCGGTAGTCAAGTGTTTACATTATCTTCTGATTAGTATTTATTTGTATTGTTGTTGAGATAATCGGTAGTCTGGGTTTACATTAGCTACCGATTAATGTTGATTTGTATTTTTGTTAAGATAATCTGTAGTCACAGGTTTACATTAACTTCCGATTACTATTGAGTTGTATTGTTGGAGATTTAATCGGTAGCTAAGGGCTTATATTATCTACCGATTATAGCCATTCTGACAAAAATAAGTAAAATTCCCATAATCGGTAGTTTAGGCAAATACCTTGTCTACCAATTTTCATAGCATCCCCAAAAAATGTTTGTCCAAAATTTGAAAATGTAGAATTTTTTAAATATTCTCAAAAACCTACAATCGGTAGAAAGTACCAAAACTTATCTACCGATTTTACTGAATTATAATCGATTTTGTACCCTATTTGGCATGAATAAAGAGCCGTTTGAACAGTGTACGAACAGTTTTAAAAAATTTAACCGTTACACTAGCCTTTGGGTGTTTATTGTATATAAAAGGAACTATTTTCTCAACAAAAAACATCACACTTCTCAAACTAACTCATTTTTCTTCATCTTCTCAGAAAACCTCACACTTCTCAAACATGGCTACTAGCTAGTCCACCAAGGAAGATGTTGCAGCTGTTCGGGCATGGGTGGTTACCACGAAGCATGATTCTCATCTAAAAATTAACTGTTCTCAAACCGTAGAAGCTTTTTGGAACCGGTTTTTTCAAGTTTTTGTGGGTTTAGACAACAATGGAGGTGGAAGAACATGGTACGTGGTCAGGGATAAATTCGAACAATACTATGATCGTTGTGATTGTTTTAGAACTGATTTGTACAATGCCAAGTTTAGTTTCCCTGAGATCGACATCAATGGATATGTAAGTATATCTCAAATAGATGTTAATCAAATCAATTATGATCTCAATATAATACTAACATATTGTTCATTACTTTTTTCAGACTCCTCATGTTCTTAAGGACATAGGCATATGTATGGCAGAAAGTTCACGCATTTTGCATGCTATGAAGTATTGAAAGAAAATGACAAGTTTTTTGATCACGAGTATTTCGATGACGATTATTGGTCAATTAGGCGTCAAAACTAATCAAGTGTAATGTTATGATCTACTTTATGTCTTTAAATTCAATGAAAGAAGCCAAAGAATTTTCAATTTGTATCGTCATAATATTTTTAAAAAGTTACTAAAAAGACTATAATCGGCAAATAATAGTATATTCTAACTACCGATTATGTATCCATGGTAATTATTCTGTGATTCATATTCTGTCTTAGAGAACGCCTTTCACCTTAAGCGGCATGGACGAACCTTAAACGGGTTGAATCTGTCCATCACCTTAAGGATATTGAAATGAGCTTTGTAACGGTAATCGTTTCTATCGTTGCCATTCCTCGAGAGATCTCGTTATAACTTCATCATTAGTTTCACCCCTCAAACGTTATCGATTGACAAGATAAGTTAAATTCAAAAATGGATCAACTTCTCTGCTTATGCAATTAAATCGACAAAAAAGATCAGCTCTATTATGGTTATTGGGGTTACCGGTGTCAACGTAAAAATGTTCGTGAATGCTCTCCAAATAACTCATACTCATTACACCATTTTGCCTACGTTCTTCTCCTCGCCTCGGATAGAATTGCACATAGCGCCTACATAGTGATAAATCTTCTTCTACCATGAACGGTGAGCCATTAATCTTGAAGATGATTACTTCGATGTTGGAGAGTTAAAATGTATTGGAGGTGCATAAATGAGAAGAGGTCACCCTCCTTATATAGATTAGAGTCCCAACGGCTCTTTTTTTCAAAAAAAAAAAAAGTTGTTGAGGCCTGGTGTAACAAGAATGTACATAAAATATGTACACCAAGTTCATACGAATATAAACAATCGGAAGTATCGGGATCACCATTACATTCCGATTTATACAATCGGTAGTCTATGTAACTTTATTTACTACAGATTATAGATGTTTCCCCAAATTCGAAATTCAAAAATTTTCATAATCCATAATCGACAGTCTAAGAAAATGCATTTACCGATTGTAATATAAAATGTGTCCAGAAACCAATCAGTTCCATCATCTTAATCGGTACATAATTAACACCCGATTGTACTCAACAGGTATAATCGGTAGTCTAAGAAAATTATTTTACTACCGATTGTATATGTTGCCCTAAATTCAAATTTGAAAAATTTATCAAATTTCCAACATTTGCATACTCCATAATTGGTAGTCTATGAAACTTTATTTACTACCGATTATAGATGTTGTCCCAAATAAAAATTTGAAAAAATTATCAAATTTTGAAAATATTCATAATCCACAATCGGTAGTCGAAGAAATTTTTTTTACTACCGATTGTATATGTTGCCCAAAATTCAAAACTGAAAAAATTATCAAATTTCAAAAATATTCATACTCCATGATCGGTAATCTAAGAAATTCTTTTTACTACCGATTGTATATGTTGCCCCAAATTCAAAATTGAAAAAATTATCAAATTTCGAAAATATTCATACTCCATAATCGGTAGTCTAAGAAAATTTATTTACTACCGATTGTATATGTTTCCCAAAATTCAAAATTGAAAAAATTATCGAATTCTCGACATTTGCATACTCCATAATCGGTAGTATATGAAACTTTATTTACTACCAATTATAATGTAAAATGTGTCCAGGAACCAAGCAGTTCCATCAGCAGGTATAATCGGTAGATAATTATCAACCGATTTTAGATCAACAGGTGTAATCGGTAGATAATTATCATCTGATTGTGGATCAACAAGCTTAATCGGTGGGTTCTGCAAACCACTTATCTACTAATTGTAATGTGAAATTTCAACAAAGTTACTTATTAAAAATGAGTCTCTTGCAAATCAATCGATAATTCACAAAAAGAACCTAAAATCCATTCATCATCCATAAAGTAATCCATTCAACATCCTATAATGTTAGAACATTAAACAAGTTTCTTGCAAATCAATTGAACATGATGTTCTCTAACAAGACAACCACAATATAATTTCTAGAATTTTTGGTTTTAGCACGAGGACGACGAGCACCAGGGACATATCTTTCAGCAGCAGGCACATTGGCTTCACCATCAGCACTCAATGAACCATGAAATCTTTTATTGGGCTTTACTGCTGGCCTCTTAGGCTTATTCGAAGCTTTCTCCCCAAAATTACTTGCATAAGCTTCATTATCATGTTATCTATTAGGTCTTTATGTTCTTTCATCTTCCCAATTGATAAAGGCACTCCCGCATTTATACACTCAGTAATCTTCTTGGAGAAAAACGCAAACCTATTTTTCTGTTTTTATGCAATAACAATCAAACGATTATTATCTAAAATATTGAGACGTAATATTAAAATCAAAAGGAAAGAACATTACGTACCAGCCTTTCATAACCAGAAGGTTTGTCTTTGATGATACAAGTATAATCGGAAACCTTGGTGGTCTTTCCTTTATCTTCACAAATCACATGAAGATGAGAATGCTCCCTGTACCATTCCATATAGCCTGGATCTACTTCATCACCTCGGTTGACAGGTCTCCCATCGTTGATCAAATATTGCATCCTGTTATTCCAATCTTCAGCGGATGGGTTACCATAGTAAACTAATGTGATAGAGTCCTTATCACATATAAAATTCTCCACGTCCAATTTGAACTTGCCACACATGTGACTCCAAGGTTCTTCTTGTACATAACCGAGTTGACGCATCCACCTAGAGGCACTGCACATAACATATCTTGTGGGATTCCACAAGGGTCCATAATAAAACGACAACTCAGACCTTCCCGCTATATGTCCACTAGCTCGGTCTTCCTTGTATGGATCAAAGCATACATCTTTGGACGTCATTAAGTCTAATTTCCTCCTATATGTCCACTAGCTCGGTCTTCCTTGTATGGTCAAAGCATACATCTTGCTTAGCTCGTCTTTCCCCCAAAAAATAAAATAAATAACAATTAGCTCATAAGACACCGTTTAATCACTACATAATCGGTAAAAAAAGTACATAAAAATCAACCGATTGTTCATAATCGGTAGATCGAGTCCTAGATTATCTCCCGATTATGCAACAATTTTAGGTCATAAAACTCTAAGCTATGGACACACATATAATCGGTAGTCAAATAAACAAAATAACAACCAATTATTTATAGTCGGCAGCTCTGGACCTAGATTATATACCGATTATCCATAAAAATTAGAACAAAAACTCTAAGCTATGGACACACATATAATCGATAGTCAAATAAACACAATAACAAACGATTACAAAATAATCGGAAGTCAAATACAAAACCTATCTACCGATTGAAACCATCTAATATAATCGGAAGTTAACATCTACTACATATCTACCGATTGAAACCATGTAATATAATCGGTAGTTAGATAAAAAAATTAACTACCGATTAAGCCTAAATTTTTGTACAGAAAGACAATGGTAGATAATTACTAATTCTAACCACCAATTATAGTTGATATGCTTGAGGAATCCCGAACTTTCATAATCGGGAGTTTAAACCTATACGAAACTACCGATTGATTCAAAATTATATTCCTCTACATGAAACCATCTAATATAATTGGTAGTTAGATAAAAAAAATTAACTACTGATTAAGCCTAAATTTTTGTACATAAAGACAATCTGTAGTTAATGACTAAATCTAACTACCGATTATAGTCGATGTGCTTGAGAAATGATAAATTCTTTCATAATCGGTAGATAAAACACATCACGAAACTACCGATTCTTACCAATTCAACGAAAACCCTAGAAATTCTATTGACGATTTCATTCAATTAAAGCAAAATAAACACAAATAATGATAAAACCTTACCTTATTGGAGCCATTAGATAGTTCTGGAGAGGTTGATTGTCAGAATCAATCTCCGTATCTAGATCATCATCTTCGTGTTCTTCACTATGTTCTTCAACAATCTCTCTGTTTCTTATTCTTTCGGCAAAATTTGGCCAATTACTATTATCAGATTGACGGCTTGTTTGTTTCTGTGGAGCCATCTTTAGTTTGAAATATCGACGATGATTTGGTACGGCGATTAACGACGATACGATGAATTGGTTTTAAAAATTTCACGAGGAATTTTTCCCGCACAATCGGTAGATAAAACAAAAAGAAGAAGAAGAGAAACTTTTTCTTACAATCGGTAATTAGAAATGAAATGAAATGAGTTTAGGTTTTCTACTTTTATTAGTGAAAGGAAATATATGTATATTTTTACCTACCATTAGGCTATTCCATAACCACATCTATTGGATGGATATCAAAAAATCGTCTCAAATTCTTTTTAAATCGCCCTTAAAAATACGAGGATTTTTATCTATCCAATTATTAAATCTTTGTGGAGTTGAAGTTTTTTTATAAATCCAAACATCACTTGGAGATAGGAGAGAGCGGCGGATGGAATTTATTGCTTCGGTCTCATCCGCAACTAATTTAATATAGTCTTTGGGTTGGCAATCTTAAATCCAGAGATTATGTAAGACGATATACAAAAATGATTATCCATAATGGAAATAATACATAATTCTGGAATGATAAGTGGATTGATGAGGCCACTTTAAAAGAAAGATTTCCACTTATGAACTATAACTTCCTTTTGTGTCATAAATTTTTTTATGAAGGTGATTGGGATTTTAAATTTAAAAGGAACCAGAATGAACAGGAGATGGTTATATGGTTGACATGTTTCAGTTATTAGGAGATTTTATAATCTCAATCACCACCTTAATTGTGAATGATGAAAAAAAGTGGGATTTTGGAGACTCCTTTACAGTTGCAAACTGTTATTCCTTTCTGGATATCGATGGGTTTCTGGTTTTCACTCATAAACAAGTCTGGAAACCTAAGATTACTTTAAAAGTTTTATTTTAATCTTTACTTTATGTTATAAGGGTGTATCAACTTTGGATAATCTTTTGAGACATGGGAAAGTTAATTCTAGTACCTGTTTATTATGTGGCTCAACTCAAAAAACTAACCATCATTTGTTTCTGCATTGCATAGAGACATTGAAGGTTAGGCATTACTTTCTTAACAGCTTTGGAGTCAAATGGGTGTTTGTTAAATCCATTAAAACCAATATCTAGGAATGGTCTTAATAAGAAAACAAGAATCTAATCAAAGAATTTGGTTTGTTAGCGTTTGTGATATGGTGGAATATTTGGATTGAGGGCAATGGTAGGCTCTATGGTTACAGGAGAAGGTGCTTTAATCAGCTTATTGTTTCAGTAAAATGCATTTTGTTTAGTTGATCTAGAAATACAAATCTTTTCGTTGGATTTTCTTTGACCACTTTGGTTTGTAATTGAAATGCTCTGGTGAGTTACAGCTAAACTTTTATATATTTTTGCTAAACTCTTATCTCGATGATGAGAGTTTTTTCTTAATACAATTTTTATTTTGTTTTTAAAATTTTTTTGGTGAATTTCAAGTTTAGCATATGTGTCCAATTCAACATCCAGTAAATGGATGGATGGGCACATCGGATACAAGTAAACCAGTAGATCTTATATTTAAAATAGATGAAGGTATAAGTATAAACATTCTCTAAAATAGTTGAAATTTTGATTAGTAATATGCTACATATTTCATTAAGCGAAAAATGCTGGTAAATTAAATGCAAGCATACCCATGTACATGTATTTGATCGTCTAGAATGAAAATTTACTTAAATCCCATGAACCTAATGGGTGTGTCCGTGTGGGCGTCTAATAGATTTCCAAACTGACACCCTCGTCCAAATTCAAAATCTGTTGAATTTTGGGTTCGATCGGCAGATTAGATAAGTTTTGCTTCCCCCCTAACGGGAGTTGTTCTTATATCTACCGTGTAAATTTACTAGATCTATATCAATTGATTGGGACGTGAATAGTCATTCTAAATAGAAAAATTGCACTATCATATTTATTTAGTTTGACATGAATATATGACACATATCCTAGCCCATTACTTGGATTTGGGCTAAATATTTGTTATTCTTTATTTTGTTTCGCTCAGTTCATTAACAAGATAGAATATCGGTTGGTATGATTTCTCACATTATCTCATAACTATGACCAATGTAGTTAATTTCGGTCAAAACGACTGAGATCCTTGGTTTCGGTCCATGACCGGAATAAATTTAAATCTCGGTATAAGAGACTTGACCAAAGAACTCGTCAAGAGGTCCTATTTTCCATCGAGATATGGCCACGACATCGCCAAGACAAACTTAATATATAAAAATTTAGTAATAAAAATCAAATCCAAACCTAAAACACTCAATTTCTTTTTACTTTTTTTAAAGATTGATATTGTTGTTATATATATATACAAGCTTAAAAATTGACATTGTTTATATATATAAACTTATCCTGTGTAAAGTGTGTAAAATGCTTGGCATATATATTACGAGTATAAAATTTAAAAATAAAGACTAAAATTTTATTAAGAATTTCTACGAGAAAAATTATCTCGGTCCCGACCGAAACAAACCGGAACCCGAGATTCACTATATTGATTATGACACTAATTCTTTTTATAAAATCTACATGACAATAATGTTAGGGTTTTGTTTCGTAAACAATGGCAGTTTCGAAAATATAATGTCTACAAGGTTTACTTAGATTAGGAAACTTGTATGATGGTTTGGAAGAGTGTTTTCAAGGTTTAGGGTTTCCTAACTAAGGCATGAGACTATTCTTAGCAGTTTTCTAAGACTTGGGAAGCAAGGATGTAACTATTATATAAGAGGTCTTACATGGTAAAGGAAAATCATCCACTCGACAAGGAATGAGATCGAGGGTCACAACTATTGTGTCCTACAATGGTGTGTGATGGGGCAAAATCTATGTGATAAGAAAGACTTATAGAGAGAGCGGGTTTGAGAGAAATCTATGATTTCTAGGGTTCATATTGGAGAAGCTAGAAATCATGATGTCCTTCATGTTCTTGTCTAAAGTGGAAACAACCATGGTGATCGAGATTTGTGGAAGAAGAAGAATAAAGGAAGAAGTAAGCTCTTCTTAATTTGTCTTGTTGTTTCTACGTCATTTTTCCCTAGTGGGTTACATGACTAGTTGATTATATGAAGTGTGCCGACGTAATAACTTGTTATGATGATGAAAGATTTTCGAAGTGATTTTGGATGTGGATGTATTCTACAAAGGGTAGGTGAACCAAGTAATCTTTTTTTCGTGTGTGATTGTCAATTATCATATACGTTATATTCTTTCTAGTATTATCAACCATGCTAATTTAAAGATATAAGCGGGTGTACGAGCTAAGTTATCATTAACGTACCCGTGATCTCCCAACAAGTGGTATCAGAGCGAGGTTCAAGATGGAAGTGATCCGGTACTTTCAACAAGAGGTCTCAAAGAAGAGAAAGTCTTGGTTCGTAGTGGAAGTATATAGTTCGTGAAGATGATGATTCGTTCAAGGTCGAATAAGAATGGGGTGACATCAAAAAAGATTCAACAACTTTGCTTGGTGGGAGTATGATTCGTATTGAATGTATTTTTTTTTATGAGATAAGACGATCGTTCGACGGTTTTACTAGCGTCTGCATATATTGTCAGGAGAATGAGTTTTTTTGAATCGTGTTTATGAAAATTGTTCATACACAACATATGAAGATTACATCACGTTTTGTTACATTGAGGATGACTTAAGATCCTTGGTTCTTGGAGTTGGTGAAATCCTTCTGTAATTGTTTGAATGGCTCGGTTCAAACAATGTCAAGTGTTATACATGTGTCAAAGAAGATATATTCTACACAAGGTAGAGTAATGATTAATCATGGCGACAAAGTAGTTTGATACAAGCCATGCAGAAACTTGTATAAATTATATGAAGAAGTTTTTTGTGGTGATACTAGAAGATCGAGAAATAGCTCTTCCGGTGGTACAAGTGCAAAGAAGGAAGTTAGCTTAATCAAGTGGTGGTTCAAGCTCAAAATACAACACAACTTTGATTCGTGCTAGTGATGATGTCCGAAAGGATGGCCTTTAAGGTGGGAAACATTCCATTCCTGGTTGGAGTGAAGAGGGTGTTTTTTTGACGTTACAAAAGGTGGTGATTGTTAGGGTTTTGTTCCGTAAAAAAGAGCAGTTTCGAATAGAATGTCTAAAAGGTTTACTTGGATTAGGAAACTAGTATGACGGTTTGGAAGAGTGTTTTCCAAGTTTAGGGTTTCCTAATTAAGGTAGGAGACTATTCTTAGGAATTTACTAAGACTTGGGGAACAAGGATGTAACTACTATATATGAGTTCTTATATGGTGAAGTGAAATCATCCACTCGACAAAGAGTGAGATCGAGGGTCACAACTATTGTGTCCTACATTAGTGTGTGATGGGGAAAATTCTATGTGTGAAGAAAGACTTGTAGAGAGAGCGGGTTTGAGAGTAATCTATGATATTTAGGGTTTAAATGAGAGAAGTTGGAAGTCATGATGTTCTTCATGTTCTTGTCTAAAGTGGAAACAACCATGGTGATGGAAATTTATGGAAGAAAAAGAACAAAGAAAGATGTAAGCTCTTTGTAATATGACTTGTTTTTTCTAAGACATTATCGCTAGTGGGTTACACAACTAGTTGATGATATGAAGTATGTCAATGCAATAAATTATTATGATAATGAAATATTCTCGAGATGATTTTGGCCATGGATGCAGCCTACAAAGAGTTGGTGAACCACGTAATCTTTGTGTTGTGTGTGATTGTCAATTATCGTATACGTTATATTCTTGCTAGTATTATCAACCATGCTAATCTTGAGATGTAAGCGAAGGATTCGAGCTAAGTTATCATTAACGTACCCTCGATTTCCCAACAAATAAATTTGAAGGTAGTTTTGTTAATATGTTCTTCGTATTTCTTACATTAATTACGTTTGTTCCAAAAATAGTGTATTCTGAGATATCAAAACTCATTATCTATCAAATTTAATACTAACAGTTAATTTTTAATAAATGTTTTTAGTGAATGATTTAAAAACTAACAAATGATGGTGTTTTACGGCATAGACAATGCTCATTTTTTTTATAGAAATATACAATGCTAAAAATACATATTACTAAAAATTTAGTTTAAATTTATTATTGTTTAAGTTTTATTAAAAAGTTAGTGATGAAAGTATGTGATAAACCGTGAAACAACAATGTCATGAAAAAAAATGAAGTAATCGAATGCAGACAGTTCAACCTCATTTTGGAGCCGAAAAAGAATTTTACCGAATCTTTCATCAGCCTAGCTAGGGCTTGTTCTTAGAATGGCTTCCATGGGGAATTTAAACAACATATACTTTTGCATAATGTTTACCCTTATGAAAACACAAAATGCATGCAACTCTTTACGGGTAATGGTGCAACGTGGAAAAACACCTTTTATGAGTAATTGTATAATTTTTGGAGAAACCACTCCATGTTGAGTGGTACAATATGTGGATCAAAAGTAGAGAACTGACGTTACAAGAATGGTACAAGCCACTGCATGTAAAGTCCTATCCTTTGAATTTTAGTTATATTGGGGTTTATGAGAATTATTTTGGTCTTGTTCGATTTTATGTATATTCATATTAGTAGATAAGGGGTGTCTAAATTTACGTAAAAATACTAAATTACCCTCTATAAAAACCTAAAATTACAAACTAAAAGTAAAACCGATTACTAAACTAATTACTCTATTTCAATTTCATCAAACGATTCTTCTTCTTCTTCTCTTCTACTCTCTTCTCCCTCTTCTTCTCCTTTTCAAACCAAAACATCGTCAAGTAATCAGCGATTCAAAAACCGATTAATCGTTTGATTTTTCAATATAACGAAAATACCAAAACGAGTAAAGCATCCCACTAGAGGATCAACTTAACCTAGTGGAAGCGATCCAAGAATTGGAAAATAAATTCGACATAAAACCGAAGAACAAAACGGTTATAGAGGAGGAAACGAAGAATCTGAAACTCTCACACACACACAATGACTCGAATCAAGTACTTTGCTATGACCTCGTCACTCTAAATTAGGTTTCAATCGCATGCAAACATTCAAAAATTCATAATTTTGATTTCTGGGTGTTCTGTGAAAACCAGAATAGGTCGATATTCATGTCCAAATCGAACGATTTCAATTTGAATCGTTTGATGTTCATGCCCTCGACGAACGATTCCAGTGCAGCTTAAAAGTCAGGAAACATCAACTCAGAATCGTTGGATATGGACATGAACATCAAACGATTTTGGGTCGAAAATAAACTGAACATTTCACAGAATCGTTGGATGTGGACATTCACATCAAAAGATTCTAGGTCGAGAAGAAACTGAACATTTATCAGAATCGTTGGATGTGGACATCCCTATCCAACGATTCTTTGTCAAGAAAACTTTAGAGTTTTTGTTGGTTATTTACATAGAATCGTTGGATATGAAAACCAACACAGAACAATTCTAGAATTATAGTGTTAGGAATAGTTGGATATGTGTGTATCGTGTTGGTCGATTCTAGTCTTGGAATTCCTAAAGTTGATTATTGTATGTTGTCATACTCTTGAGGGATAAGGGAAAGTCTAAGAAAAGGGAAAAGAGACCTAATAAAAAAATGATCTTGCTTCTCCTGAGAGCTTGGGACCTCGTCGAAAGGACAATAAGAACTTGAAGGCTAGACAGTGTAGGGGTTCGGCGGGCAAAGCTAAAGCGGTCTCCGTCAATGAATCAACTGAAGAGGAGCACCAAAGAGAAGACTTTTCTTTTTTTTCTGGTACAGATTCTGATAGAGTTCCATGTGAAGAGGAAAGTGATAAGGAAGATAGCAAGAGCAATGACGGAGAAGAACGATGAGGTGGAGAACCACCACGGTAACCACAAGAGATACCACAAGAACAAGAAGGAGATAAAGATGCAGCGCCAGGAAGGAAGAAGAAGGGAGCATACTTTCCAACGGCTTCGATGTTGTTAAGTTGCGGTCTCGATGAGCCAATTCACGGGTTACCGGGTGACGGAGGACAGTTGCTATGGTGGTACAAGCACAGTTGGGTGCTAAGATCTGTGCAACCATGGTAGGTATCTAAACCTTATTGTATATATCGTCTACCTTTATTTAATCTTAATGCACTTTCTAATTTTTCGTTATTTATCATTTAGGATCACATCGATGTCGTGCGTCTTCCAAAACACCAATCGTCATTCAGCAAAATAGAGTTATGGCCACCAGATAGAGAAGCAACCGAAGTCAAACGGATCGTCGAAGTAACGAGGTTGATGTATGGAGTGAATAACTTCAAGGTTTGGTATTTCAATCCCATTATTTCTGCCTTCCTCGGGATATATTACGTGGAGACGGATACTTTTCATCTTCCGTTTGGGGAAATAACAATAACCCCAAATGATGTGCACTTGATCACGGTTCTCAGCGTTGGAGGTAAAGCCGTGAGTGGGCCCAACTACCAAAATAAGGTAGATTGGAAGGAAATCTACGAGTTTACCTCTAAGGTGTTTGGTTGGGATACGAAAAATACCACGGGGGAGATGACGGTGGTGAAAGAGATAACGAAGAGAATATTCTATCCCACCTTAGGGATGAGTTCTCGGGATCTATTAGCGTCCATGATGTTTCTGGTTCTCGGATGAATGCCAATTACATCCAGAAAGTCAACAAGTACTCTTTGTGCACTGCTTGCGTTGCATACTTATTGAATGAAATGAGAAAGTGTACCAGGGTAGACAGGACCCAAGTCTCAGGGAATGTGGCTCTTGTCCAGGTAATTCAAGGGGTGTAGTGTTGAAGTTAAAATTTTGTCTTACTATTCATATTCTCACCTTTATTCCTACGTTCATGCAGGTGTGGATATACTTACACTTCCCATGGTTTTCTAAAGGGGCGGTGTGAAACTGAATTGGGATAAAGAATTTTTTGGAAGAAAATACTTCTTTAGCGGCAAGACGAAGAATCAGAATAAGGACCTCCTTGAGCTGAGGCGGCGGATGTTGTCTTTAACCCTTACAAGAAAGCATTTGCGAAAGAAAAAGATGGTTGGGTGCCCGGAAAAACTTTACCGTGGTTTTACCCCATAGGTTATGTAATGTACAACCCGACAAGAGTGGCGATGCAATGTGGTGTTGTGCAGAAGATCCCTGATGCAGTCAAATTCAAATTTAACATGGAAAAATGTATTTCCCTTGAGAACAGTATTGAGGTTGTCCACAGTCCTTTACCAACTCAAACTATTTGGGAGAATAGGTCGGCTAATGTATGCGGAATGGGTAGGCCTGCTGACTTAGATATTGAAGCCATCCCGGCGTATATGCCGTGATACCTCAACATTTCTCACACTCGTGTCATACGTATAGATGAGAGACCCTTCATCAAGGACCGGGATAGAGCTCTTGATGTTCTGTTACGTTTTTTGGTCTCTTATGGTATGTTACGAGGGCTTAGCATGAATTTTAACTTGTTTGTTGTTTGAAATGCAAAACAGAGAAGACGAATCACGTATATGATAAACAAAGAAAAAATATGTATCGGGAAAGGAGAATATGTTTTGGCGAATCAGGCAAAGATTGAAGAATACCAGGCTCTGGAGGATGAACAAGCTGGTGCTAGGTTCGGGGAGGCGGCGGAGCTGGCGCCAACAAGAAAACCAAGAGTGAGAAAGGCTGCTCGGGTCGAATCAAGTAGTGGACAAGGACCTCCCAAACGAGTTCGAGGTAGTCGTGGTTGTCGGGAAGGCAGTGATGTGGTTGAATGAATGCTTTCTTGTTTTTCAAACTTATGTCTTTCACTTTAATTTATGTTTTTCATTCGGATTTATACATATGGATAATTAGGTTTATTAGTTTATGAAGGAATGGATTTAGTTGGTTTTAAAATTTTTGTGTATACTAAGACGCGACAGAAAAAATACAATTTGGGTTAATTTTATCATTTGAACTCTAGATATTTTTATTGCCAGAATCGTTCGACGTGGTTAAACCTATCAAACGATTCTGTACAGAAAAGCCAAAAAAAAATCTAGGTATTCAGAATCGGTTGGTGTCGACGTTCATATCTAACGATTCTAGGCAAAGAAAAAAACCAAACTTTCTGATGACTTTTAAGCCAAAAATCATTCGATATGGGCATACATATCTAACAATTCTAGGTAGAGAAAATGCCAATTTCAGTTTTTTTTTTAGCCTAGAATCGTTCGATGTGGGTATCCATATCCAACGTTTCTAAGCAGAGAAAAAACCAAACTTTATGTTGCTTTTTGACGATAGAATCGTTCGATATGGAAAACCATATCGAACGATTCTAAGCAGAGAAAATGCCAATTTTTGTTGTTATTTTATCCTAGAATCGTTCGATGTGGACATATGTATAGAACGATTCTTTCAAGCCTAGTTTTTGACATTTCCAATAACACATAATTGTTCGACGTGAGCCCACATATCAAACGATACATAATATTTCACCTAAATTTTAAGTTTTTCCAAGAAAAAAATAGTCATTGGGTCTACCTCTATATAAGAAGGATCTCTATCCCTGACCTAACTTTCCACAAACTTACACCTTTTACTCACTCCCACTTCTTCCACTACTCAAATAGAGCCTGAGAAATGGATTGGGAACCGGGTGAAGATTTGGAGCTCGTCAAGTCATTCATTTCCGTCTTCCGCGAACGTCCGTTCGAAATTTATTCAATGTTTTGGAAGAGAGTCAAAGAATTCTTCTATGACCACACCGGGAACCCTAACCATCGCAAATGGAGAGACCTAACGTTTAGATTCTACATCATCAAAAGCGAAAATACGAGAGTTTCGTAAAATTAGAAGAATGGTTCACGAGCATCATCCTCAAGCTTCTAATAGCGAGAAGTGAGTAGTTCGACATGTTTATCCCTCTCTCATCGTTTGATATTCGTATACTAACTTGTAATCGATTTAATTTCAGGTCGAACGATGCCGTAGCCTATGGCGAATTCAAAACGGGGAAAGAATGTTCATGCTTAGAAGGGAATACGCCGTATTGAACCAACGTGCTCGGAGGTTCATTAATGATAGATTATTGTACGAGCTTCAAGAATACACGTACTAGATGATATAATGAACTGTGTTAATATCCTAAACTATGTAATGCAATACGCTAATATCCTAGACTATGAATGAAATTTATCATTTATGAAAGTGTCCCGTAATCGTTTCATATTAACACTCATATATAACGATTCTAAGAATCGTTCTCTTGTTAATGGTCATATCCAACGATTCTGGGTTGATTAACTTCAAAAAAAATCAATTTTTTTTGTTAAAATTTTTACTAGTTTTGATGATTAGTTAACACTAGTTGATTTCACAACTAACACGATTAAAAAGCTACTAATTAAATTAATTAATACTAATTAATCATGGAATAAATTAGGTATTGACATATATAATTGGATAAGGTGTTTTAGCATTTACTTTATAATAATTTTATTTTATCTTTTAATGGTAGGATTAAAATAATTCGTCAAGACCCCAATATATTCAGGCTTTAAATATACATTATTCAATGAAATGTAAATAGATGATCACTGTGTATCAGTCCTTCATGAGTTCATCAGCTGGACCCTGGATATTGGGATTTTCCACCATCAACAGTGCAAGAGTAGTTCAAAATTGAAATACATGTACAGTATGTTAAATGTATTGACTTGTTCAAGTGAATGACTGTATCATCTATCAAAAATGTCATAAGTTTAAGAGCAATCTGGTTCATAAAGTTTATTATACCCACCAACTGCCTTAATAACTATGATACGGAACGAAACAAAAAAAAGTCAATTTAATATTATCTACTATACTCATTATATTGTGAACTTAATGATCAAATCATACAGCAACTAACTCAATTAATTCTACACTATAGTATTATATTTTGTAGCAAATTATTCGTATGATTTATAAATGCCAGTTGAAGTTTATCTAACAATGTCATTTCGGTGCTCAAAATCAAAAGCCCCTTCAAATAATACAAAAACGATAAATATTTTTTTAATTATGAAAAAAGGTCAATATTTTTTTAGACTAATCCAGTGTGTGAATCTATGCCATCATGTTCGGCTTTCAAGCCCACGTGGATCTGTCCCCATACCACTCTGTTACGCTCTTTTCAAATTAATGATCAAAATAAGATAGACAAACATAACAAATATATTTTGATCTAGTGTTCCAAGTGATCGGCATGAGTTAAACAAACCGTCTCAATGCTCTTTGTTGTTCTCAAACTCAGGTGCGAAACTAAGTACCAATAAAAGAAAATTGAGATACAGTGTAAGTGTGCAATAGGGGCCTTGGA
>JAJJMC010001236.1:44381-107784 GCA_023531435.1 Papaver californicum
TAAAAGAAAATTGAGATACAGTGTAAGTGTGCAATAGGGGCCTTGGAAGAACTTATATGGATATATATACATATGGGCCTTGTTTGGTAAAAATTATTATTATCATTTATGATTATAAATAATCATAAATTAAAAAATGATTATAAAATTAATCATTATAATAATAAATTTTATCAAATAATTTTCTTAAGATAATTGATTATCTAAAAAAATAACCATTTATATGATAAATTGTTTGGCAAATATGTTTTTCATTATCATTTTAATTTTTTTTTAAAATTAGAAATATACAAATTTAACCATGGTTTAATACATCAACAATTTGATCATAGTTGGTTTCGGTATTTAAATCTATACATGACATCGGCTATTTGATCTCTCATGTGGTTCATTTCACTTGTTCTTTGTTGATGAGCATACGTACCACTAAATGCGGGTTCATCGGGCGGGGACGTATCAACATCTATGACATTATCTTCATTTGCATAATATGCAAATAGTTCATCATACCTGGACTCAGTCCTAATAAAATTGTGAATTGCACATGTTGCTACTAATATTTGTACTTGGATGTTGTATGGAAATGAGGCTGGATCCCTCAGAATTGAAAAACAAGATTTGAGAACTCAAAACTTCGCTCGATTGCATTCCTTAACGAGGAATGCCCAAAATTAAATAACTCTTTTGCAGTGAACCTTCGGTTGCTTCCTCTTCTACGGTCGTGCAAGTGATATCAAACTCCTCGATATGGAGCGAGAAAACCAGGCATGTTTGGATATCCAGCATCAACGACATAGAACTTTCTGCAAGTAAAAAAAGAACATCGAGTTAAGAATTCTTGGTCATAAACAGAAAAATCATTATCAAATTTCCATATTGTGATACAACTATGTACATGTCAAAGTTTAATGCCATCAATGTAAATGAAGATACATACATGCTCAGGTATTGAAGAAAACCACAGAACCAGGTCTTCTTTGGACCTGAACTTATACCAATGAACCAAATCACAAGCTATAAAAAGTTGGCACACTACACTAAAAAGCCGTAAGAAGTACATTGAAATTATACTTTAGTATCAATAAAGAGATTTAGGGCCCTTACCTGAATGGTGTTCCCTGTTATGTACAGTGTTGTGCAGAGAAAATGGCTAAAGCTATAAGTTAATATGAGTTCCATCTAAATATGAGTTTAATATGAGTTCCAACCTTAACTCGATTAGTTTGAATACCCACCTTAATTAAATTCAAATTTATAAAGGAGGATGTTTGATTAAAGACCAAAGACACTGAAGCGTGCATCATGATTAAAAGAAGAAGTCAGGGTCATTTCTCAAAATTCTATTTAACAACAGAACCAAGTCCAAACCATTCAAACTCTTAAAACATGTTACACATTGCAATAGTAAAATAAATTTAATACAATAGGGAATATAAGATCATTCAGATGCAAAAAAATCCAACTACATATGCTTTAAAATTAACTGACTTTTAGGGGCATGAGGAAACATGAGTCTTCTATTACTCAAAGCTTCCAATAAAATTCTTGAGTCATTTGCAGATCCTTCCCACCTAGCATAAATATATGTGAACTTCAAATCAAAAAAATATGCCGCCATAACGTTCTGAGATATATTTGTTTTCATATCAATGTAAGGTGTTTGTTAGGCGAGTGGTACAATGACTTTAAGATGAGTTCCATCTATAGCGCCAATGCATTCCTACAAAATAGGTATGGATATCTACAACATAAGTTAAAAAACGAAAAAAAAAACAACAAGACAAAGCTAAGATAGATATCATCTATGTACCTTGAACCATGGGTAGTATTTAGTGTTGTTGAGAATTTCAACTGGAGTCTAAGAAAAAGAAGGAGGTTTTATGAGTTCTTTCGAAAGTTCCATGATAGATCCCAATACTTCATTGAAGTATCTACTTATAGTGTCACCGGAATTTTGAAATCTTTCTTATAACATTCAGTTATCTTCATTGTGTCCAATGGTGAGAAGAAAAATTGCCAACTGCTCTTCTATAGTAACCCATCGACTGTCATGTAACAATTTCATTTCTCTTAGAATATGAGACAACCTTAGAAAAAAAAATTCTCCATGCGATACTGCTCATAACATCTACGCAGATGGCAGTGCAAAATCTCTTGCATGTGTTGATGTCCCGTTAGTATAAAAGTTCTACAAGGTTCCCTGCATATACAACCCTTTCGGTTCTCAATAACTGCTCCAACCACAAGTAATAAGGTGCGGTCTTCAAGCTCTTCGTCGAATTCCATATCCTAATAATTCAGTACATATGGATATGAAATTAAACAATCTTACAAGAAAATGATAACTAGTACAATAAGGACAATGAGATGGTTAAATTTTCGCAGTGGTGATGCTAAGTAATTGAATCGATATATGAATATGTGATAATTTTTGAGTTGAAGGATCGACAATTGACAAACTAACGAGGGTCAAAACTATGTCTCTATGGCTGATACTGCAGACCAACTTACATTTAAAACCCTAGAAGACTATATAATCATTTCTCAAAATCTTAAACAGAAGCAGTAGTATATCAATTTTCATTCGTCATCGTCATAATTATACACCCGAAAATGGTAGGTATAATCAATGAAGCAGTGAATGAACAAAGTTCATCATTAATACCTGCAGAATCATCATCAATACAGGCAGAAACAATAGTTGTACTTGATAACAAGGGAATGTAAAAGGTAAATTCAGTAGCCAAAAAATTTACGTCTCAACCATGAGAACAAAAAATTGCCTAGAGATCTAAAGAGAACAGGTTTTAAAATTTAGGCATATAACCCAAGTAAAATGAGATTATTTTCAGTTCTTAAGGCTACTAACCATAAGTTTGTAAATAGATCCACTCCCAACATATTTCTAACAGCTTCAAGTTGGAAAGGATTCACATGAATTTTACTGATTCTCTTACAGTACTCACCCATCCTGCAGGTGGACTTTTTGTTTGAGATTTCAGAAACTCTCGAGTATCATAGTACCTACTAGTTTCTCCTGCAGGATGCTTTCAGCTTGATCGTGAAGCTGACTATCCGTGTACAGGCAATAATTTTTACCAATATTTTCAATACCATTGAAGGGGGTAAATCCACACATCTTACAATCAAAAAGTATACTACCTTTCTCATCAGAGGAGAAAGAGACTCCTACGACATCGAGATGTTTCTTCTGCAAATTGTAAAGTTTAAGATATTTTTCATCAAACCAATGCATTAATACCTGATCAGAGACGCTCAGAATTCATGTTGGAAAGCTAGAAGTAGTTGCAGTTGTTTACTGTATATTGAGTTGTTAAATATACAGTAATACCATTGGCTCGGTGAATTGGGAAACCTACATCATGTCAAAGGTGCAGTTTTTTATATCCATCCTGGGATGAAGAAAATAGTAAAAACAAGCTACACATATACACAGATTAATGACAGGTCACGCGAAGCAGGATACTCACTGTATAATTGGAAAAGTGGGAATTCAAGCCAGCTTCCCATCCAACATTAGGTTTTGCATTTATATGTTGGACAATGGTGTCATGCACAAGAAATAAAGTATGTGTGATTAAAGCAGTTCCAATTGTGATGTAAAAAAGATGAGTACCAGGTACTAACCACTGCTGGCCATTGTAGTTGCAAAATATAAAAGAAAGTACCTGAAGAATCTCCGGGCTAGATTTTATTGCATCCACCTGCAATCATACAAAGCATGTCTTCAAATCAAATGACTCCAATTTAAAAAAAAATCTAAAAAATTAGAAAATATAATGGTCAAGTTGTACCATAAAAGAGACACAAAAACAAGTTTATCATTTATGTGTAAGATGATTTATGAACCCATTTTGAATAATCAGTCTACTCAAATCACATATTCAATAAACAAAACAACTTCACAATATCTTAGACGTCTGGTTTACAAATGACAGTGGAAGAAAATTATTAGTATATACAGAGACGATGATTCTGATTCACTAGTATCTTAAATTAGAGACAGAAGGAGTCGGTAGATAAAATTTTAGGTTGTTTACAGTCATTAAGTCATGAGCTATTCCATGATAGACAAATCAACCCGAAAATCGAAATAATATATGTATTTTCTCATTCACCAACCCATTTAGGATTCAAATTAAAAATTAAACAAATAGAAACAAATTCATGAACTAATCCAAGCTAGTAGTTGCTGAGTTTCATGCAAATAGTTCTAGATACCTAGCTATACAGAATCTATCAAAATCACAAGAACCTCATGTAACTAATACTACACATCTCAAAACCAACTAACAAATGACCCCAGTCAGTCATAAGTCAGCGCAAGACTCAGAATGAAAAAGTTCTCACTGACTAGATCCTAAAAACAACAATCTAATACCAAACCAATATTACAAATAATATTGTAATAATCATCACATATGTATATGGGTAGTACCTGGGAATGAGGAGCCAAGAAAATAGCTCCCAAGATTAGGATTGCCAGAGGAACCATATTCAAAATGAAGAAAAAGAAGTGAGAAATCAGGACGAAATACAAAAAAAGAACAATAATGGGATGAGAAGTATGGGGGCTCTTTTTTCTTTTTTTTATAAGATTCTTTTAATAAATAAATAATAAAAAGGATAAATTCTAATTACAAAATATAAAAGTAAACTAAAGTAAACCAATAAGATTTACGTCTTACCCGAGAATTTGTATCCACTTTGATATCAGCTGTGATGTTCTTCTGTTTCAGCTGGGTGTTCACGTCTGCTAAGAATAGCTCACCTTTCTTTGTTCCAGATGAACAAATCGCCTACAGAAGCAAACAACAAGAACATAGTCAGATAATTCTGACCTCAAAAACCATGAACAACTTTTAGATTACACAACAAATCCAATAAATATTACATATTACAAAATACACAATACACAATATACTAACTAAATCACAAAGATTAAGAATCACATTCATAATGCCAAGTTACCAAAACCAAATCTATTAATAAGTGAATCCATAATCAGGAAACCTATTGGTTACTGAACATCCATGTCTTTAGTATTCTCACTACAAACAAAAACAACCAGTTCAAATTAAAAATAAAACGACCATTTTGACGAAGGTTCAAATGACATAAACATTATCCTAATACTCTAATAACTCTTGCAAACTCTAAGACCCAAGATTCTTCAACCATTCTTTTTGATTACTAGGATCTAGTGACATAAAAACTTGTCTCCATCCGGCATCTTGAAACTTCTCCAACGCCCCCATTAGACTTCGTACACTCACGCCATCAAGAGATTGTAAATACTTCGTACAGTTCGGTATGAAATAAGGGTCCTTATCCAAATATGTAACGTATTTAGCTTTTGTCGCATCAGCAATAGCAAACAAAGCTTCACCTAAACCTGCGGAACTAGTAGCTCTCTTAGTCTGACCATAATCATTTGTTGCTGGATCTTTTAGTTTTCCTCTTTCATTGGCTTTCTCGTTTGAGCTTTCACTTACTTCCTCCACTCCAACAACGGATGATCCTTGCCTTGAGGACTTCAACGAAGTATCAACATCTACGTTATCAGCGGAAGTATATGCATTAGAACCCGTTGCAGTTGAATCACCGAAAATGGTACACAAGTCTTCATAAATAGGGCAACCAATTGTCTTGTCTTGTACTTTTTTTTATCCGGGTTTTCCTACATCAAAATAATACAAATTATCTATTGCCCAAAATAAGTCACAAATAAAAATACAACCTATAATAATAACAAAGAGGATGTTATCAATTTACCTTGAGATATGCATCCCACACTCCTTCGTCATCAACTATAATTTTTTTTCTCTTCGAGATCCCATTCAAAACCACTAAGGGACATGAGTTTCTTAACTTGATTGTATCTACCCCTTAACACACTATATCTATTCTTAATTTGCTACATAGTCAAATTTTGTTCATATTTCTTGTTGAGCTCATCTTTGGCTTCAGTCCAGGCTTCTTTCAAAAAAGATTTTGGCCTCTTACCACCAAGCATTTGAGTGATCTGAAGTTCACATAAGGTTTTTTCCATATTAACAGTCCATTTGGTAGTTTCAGTTGACATTCTGTTGAGTCCAATTGTTAAGAAAATGTTAGTACACAAAAGTTAGTCTATGCCAATATCAGTGAGGCAATTTTACAAATAATTTTAGGTATATCAAAAAACAATAGCAGAGAAAACCAATAGTTGAAAACCCTAATTGAAGTTATGAAACATAAATTAAAAACCCACTTAGGATAATTACCTGAATTTGAATTTCTTCAACTACGACAAGAAGATCAACTCACCACTCACAAATACTTAGGGCTTCAATGAAGAAAAATCAGAAGGTAGAAAAATCAGAATAAAAAGAGGGAAAAGGAAGGGTTGCAGATGAACCAGAGTGGAGAGAAACCAGAATGGAGAGAAGGAATGGGAAGGGTGGAAGATCCAGACATTGTTTCTCAAGTTAGCTCTCTTCCCAGTAAATACTTAGGGCTTCAATGAAGAAAAATCAGAAGGTAGAGAAATCAGAAATCAGAAGGAAAAGAAGGAAAGGGAAAGGTAGCAGATGAATCAGAGTGGAGAGAAACCAGAATGAAAAGAGGGAAGGAGAAGGGTGGAAGATCCAGCATAGTTTCTCACGTCAGCTCTCTTCCCAGTTTAGAAACAGATAGAAGAAAACATGATTAAATTTTGATGTAAAAAAATAAATTATTTTAATTTTTATAAACAGATTTTATCTAATTATAAAACTAATTAATTTTTTGTTTTTATTTAAAATAATCTGTTTATATAAATATTATTAAACACCCCGGAATAGATTATAAGTTTGCATAACTGATTATTAGTTAATAATTTATTAAAATAATAGTTACCAAACAGCTATATATAACAATGGAAGTGTTGAATAAAGCAAATCTATACACGATAACAATAATGACTAGTACTAACGTTTTGACGATGAGGATACCCCAAAATAGTAAGTGTGGCCACGTTAATTATAATATAATAAGGGTAACAAAGACTCCGTAACTAATACTTGCGCAACCTAAAGTTGGTGATAGTTGTATTGAAGGCATTGATTGAATTTGACTACTACCTCTAGATGAGATCTCTTTCTTTACACAATTTCAAATCTTAACAAGTTGAAATTTATCTATATATACATTACATCTTAAGATCACTCTAATCAACCTAACACTAAACCACTCTCTCTCACTCTCACTCACACACACTCTCTCATGGAAGATCATGTAATGATAATATTCGTAGTACCATTTGTGTTTTCTGTAGTGTTTTTACTCTGGAAGAAGTTGGTTGAGAAATGGAGAGGTCAAGCTTGTTATATACTGGATTATGAGTGTTATAAACCAACTGATGATAGAAAACTTGATACACAGTTCTGTGGAAATCTCATTATGAGAAACAAGACTTTGGGTCTTCCAGAATACAAATTCCTTTTAAAAGCCATTGTTAGCTCAGGCATTGGTGAAGAAACTTATGGACCTAGAAACATCATTGCAGGTCATGAGAATACTCCAACTCTCAAAGATAGTCTCATTGAAGTAGACGAATTCTTTTACGATACTCTCGACAAGCTTTTTGCCAAATCCAATGTGTCTCCAAAAGATATTGATATCCTTGTTGTTAATATCTCCATGTTCGCTACTTCTCCTTCTTTAACTGCAAGGATAGTTAACCGTTACAAAATGAGAGAAGACATTCAAGTGTTTAATTTGTCAGGAATGGGTTGCAGTGCTAGCTTGATATCAATCAACCTTGTTCGAAACATCTTCAAAGTTCGTAAGAAAAGAATGGCAATCGTCGTTACTTCCGAGTCCATAGGCCCGAACTGGTATTCAGGAAACGCCAGGTCCATGATTCTTGCAAACTGTCTATTTAGATCAGGTGGGTGTGCTATTCTTTTATCAAATAATCCAAGTTTAAAACATAAAGCTATGTTTGAATTGAAATGTCTAGTTAGGACTCACTTAGGTTCAAGTGATGAAGCTTATGAATGTTGCATGCAACAAGAGGATGAACTTGAAAGACCAGGATTTCATCTCAGCAAAAATTTACCCAAAGCTGCGACTAGAGCATTCATAGAAAACCTTAGAGAACTAGGACCTAAAATATTACCGTTACCAGAACTAATCCGTTACGTTCTAGTATCAAATCTCCGTCGATATATGACAAATAGTTCATCAAAACAAAGTGGTGGTGTTGGTAGTAGTGTGAATTTTAAGACTGCCGTTGATCATTTTTGCCTTCACACCGGTGGAAAGGCAGTTATTGAGGGAGTTGGAAAGAGCCTGGGGTTGGCAGAATACGACTTAGAACCGGCTAGGATGACACTACATAGATTTGGTAATACATCGGCGAGTAGTCTTTGGTATGTTTTAGGGTATATGGAAGCAAAAAAGAGACTTAAAAAGGGTGATAGGATTTTGATGATAAGTTTTGGTGCTGGTTTTAAGTGCAACAGTTGTCACTGGGAGGTCTTAAGAGATTTGGATGATGCAAATGTTTGGAAAGATTGTATTGCTAGTTACCCACGAAGTAACTTAAGTAACCCTTTTATGGAGAAGTACAGTTGGATTAATGAAGCTGATGCAAACACAAGTACAGATGAATTGATAAAGAAGATGAAATCACAGTTTTTGAATGAATATTAAAACTCTCACTTGTTAATGGTTTATTCCTTTACATTTATTATAAATTGGTGTTAAAAACTTATAATTGTTGAAATTTGTTATGTAATTATAAATTAACTACATATTGTAGTCAATTACATATATATGTTTTTAAGTCTTCTGTTTGTGTTACTTTCACTTAATAGTTAATACACAAATTAAAAACGATTTCTGTTGTTTTTGTTGTAACTTGTTTATTAATGGATATACTATGAGTCATGTTGATTTGGTGTATGTTTTGTTCTTTCAACTAATCTGATAGCTAAGGGGCAGACGACAGACCCACAAGCTAGCCTGTTCATATTTAAAATAATGTTGTGGTACTACTGCTATTAATTAATATTCATGAAATATCAGTATTTGACAGTTCATCTATGCACGACAATTGATTTTTTGAAGAGAAAGACTCTTCTAAATTAAGTAAGAAAGGTACAAATAGTTACAACTACCTGATATTTATCATAAATTTTGCTTTACAGCCTTTACTTGATCTTTAAAAATTATAGTTCAGCAGTTTTAGATAAAGAGAGTTACTGTGAATCCTACATTTTGTAAAGATCTCCCTGCTTCAAATCGCAGGAGGTACCATTACCAAGAAACCTTAATGGAGGTTTATTGTGAAATATTTATCTGATTCTGCACCTTGGCTACTTGTTTGGTCGTTGGACATGGTTTTGGAATTTTGTACGTAGTTTTAAGGGTGACAGAGTTTCTCATACAAATATGGAGATAACTAATTGTGGTTCGCATTGGTCGCTATTGTCTTGATAGAGAGAGGGCCTAAGTGGGCGGTTGGGAGGATTTGGTGATCTTTTTTTTTGTTTTCTGTTGCAGTTGTAAACCCACCGTAATAAGAATGTCCATTGTCCACCAGTCCCTACCATGCACGTTAATTTGGAAACCTTACATTAGGGCTGTAAAGTCCATAGAGGGGCTGTAAATGGATTCAGGATGATCAAATAATCCGTTTAGGGGTATCCTAGGGGTTATTGTAAAATTTTCATATTACTCTTCTATCTATGAAAAAATCTAATTTGTTCTTCAATCAATTAAAACCTAAACAAAATAAAATCTTACAAAATTTTCATTTCAATTCAAAACCTTTCCCTTTCCCTCCATATCTCCTCCTTCTCCATTTGAACCGAATTTCTTCATCGAATGGTGTATACAAGGTATTCAACAAAACTCATGTTATTTTTAGAACCCAAAAGTGATTGATTTTCTTGTTTGATTGATGGTTTTATTAAAAAAATTGGGTTACAGAAAAATTTATGGTTGGGTTCGATTGGAAAAACCAAACGTAAATGTATGTTCTCAAGAACTTACGGTTGGGTTCCATTCGAACCCAACAGTAACTGGTTTGTTCTACATTTTACGGTTGGATTATTAAAAAAAAAACCGTAAATAAAAAGGTAGGAGATGAAGATGAAATTTTACGGTTGGGTTCGATTATGAACCCAACCGTAAAAAAATTTGCACTTAAAAAAGAATTTGTATTTTACGGTTGGGTTCGATTTTGATTTCCAACTGTAAATTATTCTGCATATGTCAATTTTTTTGTATTGATGATTATTTACGGTTGGGTTCAATTGGAAAACCCAACCGTAAATTCTTCTGGTTAGTTAAAAAAATTTGTTGAGGATTATTTACGGTTGGGTTCGATATGCAAAACCCAACCGTAAATTCTTCTGGACCCTTTTACGGTTGGCTTTGGTTGACAAGTTTCAACCGTAAACCTGTCACTATTTGTGTTTCTTTAAAGTAGACAAACCCAACCGTAAATATTGGTTGAAATTGTCTGGAAGTAAAACTAAAATTGGTATTTACAGTTGGGGTGGATTGTCAAATCCCAACCGTAAATAATCCTGGATGGGAAAACTGTTTTTTGAACATTAGTTACGGTTGGGTCCGATGCTAAAACCCAACCGTAAAACTGTTACGATTTGGTGTTCATCCATGAAATTACGGTTACGGTTGGGTTCGACATGAAAACCCAACCGTAAAATTTTCTGAATCACAAAAGAATCATCATTTCAAACGTAATTTCATCAAATTTGAGCCATAAAAAGACCAAGAGTTTAAGTTAGAGGTATACCTCACTACTCTGGTTGAGTGAATCAAAATCTAGGGTTTTTTAAAAAACCCTAAAAAATTATCTTCTAATTTTTCTTCCCACCAACCAAAAAGAAAAAAAAAATTGATTTGATTTGATTAAGTTTAAGATTATTTAAGATTAATTATGATTAGCCTAATTTATTAGCTAATTAGTTTTACTAATACTAACTAATCAAAAGTAGTTAATTCGTTATGAAAATATCATGGATAAGAATTTTTAAAATTCACTTCAACTGTCTCTATTTCGTCTTTACATCTCTATTTCGTCTTTACATACATAGCCCCTCTATGGACTTTGCAGCCTCTGTGTGGTAGCAATACGACTCATTAAAGGGTACTTCAAAGGTTCATTGATATCCCTTGATTTTGAGTTGGCTGTTTTAGACGTGAGTTTTACTTCGAATTTATTATAACTCAATTTAAGATTCTACCAAAATTTAGGAAGTATTAAGTCGACATCCTTCAAAACTTGTCCATGAAATTGCACTCGGCAGTTTGTGATTCAAATTTGAACGGAAGATAAGAGTTTATTACAAGGACAGTCGCAACAGCTCTAAACTGATTTTTCCGGAGTACGGCGTTTTTACAATGATTTTTTCCAGAGTACCAACAATTCTACACTGATTTTTGCACTTTGACTGATACTGCAGCAGTGTCCAAGTTCCCACTGATTTCCCCAATGTCACACTTACATAGAAGACACAAACCAATATTCTTCAACCATTTGTCAACACAAACGATCACTCCCTAAGGAATAGGCGCCAATAATAGAACGCACATCAGAGAGTACTCCCCGTGAGAGTCTAATAAGGCTGGGTTCCAAAGCCCCTTTATTAAGAGCTGGAGCAATCCTTACTCGACAGCTCAAAGCTGACCTGTACAAAAGCCTGTGATCTGTCCTCGTTTACGTACCCCCCCAAAAAGCTTCGTCGTCTTCTGGCTACTCCGCATTTAATTAGATAGATGAAAGGCTTCATTTATAGAAAGCTTTTTTTGCCCGGCTCCAGCTACATCATAAACTCCCCTCGGCCAATCCTCACTCGACAGCGTAGTCCTTGCTTAGGCAATCCACATGAACGAAACGGGCAAAAGGAAGCTCCCTCGGCTTTTCTTGATCTGCATACTTTGCCAAGCAAATGCAAAACACCTACATACAATAAAAAAAAAATCAACAACAAGACAACTAACCTGCTTTCCAGTAAGATGGGTACTCTACTTTGGGAAATTCAAGTGCTAAAAAAATAAAAGGTGTAAAAAAGAACAAATGATACAGAAGTTTGATATCATTAACCAGTAGTTGTTTGCTCAGTAGCATACAACTATATCTGACCATATCATCTTTCAAGTCATACCCATCTTAGAAGATCCATATTAGTAGTGTCCAGACCGGGTAAACCATCAAAAGAACGATTCCCTCTGTATTTGAATCTCCCTTGCTTTTGTGTAAAAAGAAATATTGAAACCTCCTGATTGTGTTTTTGTAGCGAGTAAAACGCGATGACAAAATAAATGGAAACACCAATCCGACCCCAATGATTCTAGGTTGTGAGAAAACAAGTGAGGAGCCAACAGAAGATCCAATGTTGTAGGCATCTCCAACCAATCTGCACCCACAAATTTACTATTAGTTGACAGAAATTGTAGTAAAGAACTCAGTGCAGTTATTCTGCACTATTAAAAAAAAACTCAGTGCAGTTACTATGTACTGTTAAAAAAAACTCAGCCTACTTACTTTGCACTGTTAAAATCTCAGTGTAGTTACTCTGCACTGTTTGCTTTTTCTTCTTTCTGTGAGGTTCTATTGTTTTTTCTTCTTATTTTGGAATTTTCTTGATTTGTTCTTCTAAAATTAGACAAATATTTGTTCCTAGTCCATTCCAACGTACTATAGATCAACACCAATAGAGTAGAACCAGACCTACCCCAAAGGGAAATCATAAAACAAATGATAGCAAAAAAAAAGGTCAGAATCTATGCAAATTGATATTGAAATTTGTACCAGTAAAATAGTTCATTTTCTTCCGAAGCTCCAAACCAAATATGGACCACGACCCCGTTTAAATAGCTAACTGTACAGAATGGTATCAAATTAAAATATAAAAAAGCAGTGCGTTAAAAATACGCCATGTTCGAATTAGTTTCATAGTACAGAGTATATATAATATATATATATATGCTGATTTTTCTGAAGTATAGCGTTTTTACACTGATAGTTCTGGAGTGCGTCATTTATGTACAACCAAAAGTTGTTATTACGAAAGATAGGTTAGCAAAGAAGATTGCAGTTTTACCTGTTCAAAAGGCATAACATCTAATGTGGTGAGATGTTAACAAGCTTAGCATTTCGAGTATATGGGTCCAAGTCCATCAGAAGAAACCTAATGTTTGTCCTCAAATGTGGGCGTGCAGTATTTTTCAGACCCAAATTAAGTCAAAATTCTTAATTTTGTTTCAGCAAATACAATGTTTTTCTAAGCAATCTAATTCATAGAACAAAACAGAAAACTGAAGGGGTTGAAGTAGAACTATCCTAATAAATACAAAACTAACAACAATTAAATGGGAAGATCCCAAAATACTGATTAAAGTGCAGCCAACAAGTGTTATATAGCATACAACATACACAAATGCATTCCAAAGGAGAAAAGATCCCAGATTAAGCCAGTGTAACCACTATGTAGCATTATCTAATAAGGGCATAAAATTAGGAATGTTGTCACCATAATGTGGGTGTGTGTAACAATTTTTGTACGATCTTTCAGACCTAAGTGAGTCACCATTCTTCATTTTTTTCAGTAAATTAAATGTTTTTTCTAATTATCTAATTCATCGAATAAAACATATGAAGTTAAACTACCCTGAAAAATAGAAAACCTAGCAGTAATTGATCTGAATCCCCCAAAATACTGATTAATGATGAATAAGGAGAGATTTCATAAGAAAAATACCTTCGAAATACATGAAAACACCATCTTTACAGCGCCAAAGCTTTACATTGTCTTATAACAACAAGCATGAAAATACCATTTGTTTTGCACCAGTCCCACTCATTTACAGTTTAGTCAAGAACTTGGCCAGGAAGTTAGTCCGTTGTTTTGCAATCTACATAAAGAAAAGATTGACCAAGATACTTTCAAGTCAATCAATATATATACAGACAATAGACGACATTTTATAGAGTTCAAAATGTATTTATTTCATGCACAAAAAATGCCAATGATAATTACCTGAGTCTATTTCCAAGAACAGAAAACTATGTTCTTATGAAACAATCTAATACAATAAGTACAATTAAATTCTTGAGTGTAGCCGAAATATAACATCAAGTTAAATGAGTGTAGTTAAAATGCACCGTCTCCTAAAAATAATAAATAAATAAATCTGGATCATTCAAAATGCCATTTTTTAAATAAATACGTTGAGACTTCCATCATTCAAAAAATGCATTGTTTGTAGGTCCTCACCCCCATGTAGATAGCCATATGTATAAAATCTACGCTACTAATTTAATCCCTTAATATATTTTACACTTGATACCGATCGTGTAGCCAAAATACACTTAAAATGAAGTGTAAAAAAAACGCACTGCAAAAAAATATATTACCAAAGCAAAGAGCTTCTTAAGCATCCAAAAAAATACATGTGACAATTCCGTAAGAGTCTTCTGGTTACTGAAAATCTGAGGTAGAGGCATACCTTGGTTGCACCTTACTAGCACACCAAGTGATGAGAAGAGGCTCATCCAAGTTGTTAACAATGTAGGCGACGACATTGTTGTTTGTCGTGACCTGCATATAACAATCGAATCCATTTTAAATCACTAACATCAGCTACACTCAAATATCAAACAGTCGAGCAAAAATTACACATTACCACCACTAGTAAACTACACACAAGACTAAAAAATCACAAAAACCAAGTCAAAATCTCCAAATCTCAGTTCTGATGGTATTACATTTCAATCTAAGGAGACTGGTACCCATATTAATCATCACTAAATTTATAATCAGTAAATTTCCCAAATACCATATATTATCATATTAACTCCACAAATTTCACTAATGAATAAAATGGGAGAAATCTGAGTGGAGAGAAACGAACCTGTTCTTTAACATCAAGAGGAGCACCAATAACGTACTGACTTCCTAGTTCAAGTAAACAGTTAGATCTCCGACATTATATAGAGTCGTCAAGAATAATAAAGTCAAAGGATAATGAAATGGTAATGTTGAAAACGCCTCTGCCTCAAATTTTCAATAATCAGAAAACCAAAATTAGGTTAGAATTTGAAAGTTGCTTGCTTCCGAAAATTATATATAAATGAGTAGATTACAACACACCAATCACAAATATAAAGTAATTTTAAGATCGAAAAGAGATAAAGAGATCAATCAAATCTTAAAATCGTCGGAGCTCTCATTCTAGATACAAACCGAAAGAGAATGTGAAAAACTCTTATGTACAAAAAGAAATGATCTCATCCCAATCCGACCGTCCAAAAACTTTTTTTTCCAGAGATCAACGGATGTCACTTATCAGTTTGTCTCATACATAAATCGTGGCCGAGAATTCACCCACGTTTTCAGCCCTAATCCAACGTGTGGGAGTATCTCACGCACAACATGCTTCGAACAAAACACACAGAAGTACCAAGCCTCAGCCGTTTCAAATTCTTAGCAATTTTCCTTCATTTCCATCTGTTACGCCAATCAAAAGATAAGCTGTTAGCTGTCATTACTAGGGTTTATTTAGCTTATACTGCTGCATCTTTTCATCCGTAACGGATGAAATCAATTAGCTAGCATCACCTTTATTCCCTTCATGTATTTGTTAAAGAACAAGAAACAAATTTTTTTCAGTGAAGCCAAGATATTTTTGAGCGGGATAAAATCAAATCGATAATTATTTGGGAGGGATTATTGATTGACTTACATCTCTTCCACTACAAAATGAGCCCTAAATTACGAGGAATTGCTTCAGAATCACCTACATCTTTCTAAGGTATTTTCTGTTCAACTATGAACTGAACCCTAAATCGATTTCTGTTTCAAACCCCTAATTGATTTTTATTTCCTTTGACAGGAAACTTATTGATTTTTGATTCAACCCTTCATCTTAATAAGGTATATTTTCTGTTCACCTCCATCTTCTCTTTGGAATATTAGTCCTGTTAGGAATATATTCTAGGTATTTTTTACTTTTGGGTAAAATAGTTTTATGTATGAATATGTTCTTCTGTTGTGGTGGGTTTATTTAATAATGACCTAGATGTTATGTTTCCAGTTTATGGATTTTTGTGGTGGTTTTTGTAGCAGCAGAGGTATTGTTGTTTGATCTTTACTGTTCTTGCTTTGATCACAGATTTTGGTTTCAATTTTTCTTCTTCTTATAACATTTCTGTATGATAGTTTCAGTGGATTTAGAGTCTAACATGGTACCATGAGTGTTGAAGTTTTAGATTAGCATGCCATTGGGGGAAAATGTCATATACAGTATGTGATTTGCAAAGTAGTTGACAAGTACGATGCTTGCTTTAGATGTCTTGGTAGATTATATCTTTACCTTAAGAATTGTGCAAAGATAAAAATATTTAGGGAGATTTTTAAGGTTTTTGTTTAATTTTGCTTTGGGTGGTTCAAGTAATAGCCTTCTTTCAGCTGGATGCAAATCCGAGGTAGGCATCCATTCTATGCTGCTCTTAATTTCATTAACAAAGCTTTTTGTATTGAGCATATAGTAGGAGCAGTACCAATACTACCTGAAGAGAGAAACTTGAACAAGGGTACTCAGCCACCACATATGAGCAGGTTCCACCACATATTTCCTTAGAAGTCCAGCCCAACCTTACCCCAAAAGCTGTACAATTTGAGACAACATTTTGGTTTTAGACCTTAAATTCTTTCTACAATCTCTTATGTTTATACCTAGATTACGTTATTGTTTGTGGTTATATTATTGTCTTTAGGATTACGATATTATCTATTTTATTATTATCTCATGTCTTCAGGATTATCATTTAATCTGTAAATAGGGTTTTGATTAGGGTGTAGTTGAGATTCGTATATAAATTAACACTCTTTTGTATCTTTTCAGGCAATCAAACTACAGAAAAATGGGAAAGAGTACCCGTTTGGCTGATATTAGAAGACAGGCAAGAGTTGCATCCCCGTATCATTAACATCTGCCAATCAAGAAGGTCTTTTATGATTCAAAAGTTACAATTTTTAAAAGGGTTAATTACACATCAATTGTTCTTATTATATGAGACTTCCAATAGTCTTTAATTTTAATTCAGCGACGACTGTACCTCGCGTAAGATTGAGGGATATTAGAAGGCAGGCTAGACAAGTCTCGCATCCGACAAATACTACTCTAGCTATTTATATAGATGGTAAGGCTCTACATATACATTTACCTATTTGAATTGATAATCAATGTTCTGTATTGGGATTCTTTGTAAAGAAAATCTTCTATTTGATATTTGTAGGGATATACCGGAATTGTTGGAATAACTATATATAGTTAAATTGAGAAGCTTAAGAATGTAATGTTAGTGGTAAAAATTCAGTAGTCACGTGTGTGTGCTTACAAATTAGCTAGATAGAAGAATATACAAGTGGTAGCAGAAATTATACCCATCTTAAGATACTTAGTGCAGGTCAAAATGAATGAAACATTGGCGATTGGGTTAATACTGGTGGCGGAACTAAAAATGGGATGTGAATACCCGTAGTTTAGATGGGTAACGAGTTAGCTGTCAGGCATTTTATTCATATATGCTTTAGGTATTAAACTAATATGAGTCATATTATTCATATTTGCGGGTATAAATTTCAAGTGTTAGTCAAATATTGTGTTCCATAACAATAAGTTTTATTTGTTATGACTGCAGATTCGAGTAAATGACATCTATTCTACTCCGGGGCTGCAGATTGTTACAACAATCTGAGATGTACAAGGGAAATTATCTGTTATTTGGTCTTGATAGATTATCTATAGGTATAAATTCTAACAGTCAACGACGATTTCTATGAAAAATTTGGAAATTGTTTAAGATAATGATTGATAATGATTTTTGATCACAGAGAGAAAAGACAGACCTTCATAAATGAATGAATGATTTAAAGAAGCAACTGGAGAAACCACTATCTATGATGCAGAGAGTATGAAACTTTTTCTTGGAGTGTGGTTCAATGTCTTAGCACAGAAATGAGGTACAATCTGCTATTTTCTCTTAACATTTCCATTGTGCAATTGCTGAACTTTACCCGGTAGATTTTATATCCATGTTGACCTTCCTTTGCTAAGTATTACATTCGGGATTTAGAACCCTATAACATTGCGGCGATTCCATTTTCCATTAGTTCAAATTTAACATTTGAGATGCTTTAGAGTAGACTAAATAGAATCCATAAAAATTTAATTTAACCATTGTGATGTGCATGCTATATTGACCTCCTTAGAAATTGCATCTTCTAAGGAGAGGTAAGGTATTTAACCTTAAAACACTGAATATCCAAGGTATTTCAGATGTGGTGTCGTTTGGATGGTCAATTCCGGTCAAAGAGCTAAGCTATTTAAATTTTAACCTTTCATTCTTTTACAAGGACGGGTGCTTAATATTATGCAGCTTATTACAAGTGTTGAACTAAGTGTATATCCAGATAGTAGGCATATACTTGAGCTTCAATTAGCATACCTGCGTTCGTGTAAGTCTCACATGGTCGTCCTGGAGATCATCCTCACTGAATGCTTTGGATCACATCCAATTTGGCCATATAATAGTACCCTAGAGTGATTGTGTCAATATCAATTATATTTTATACTCAGCATTTTGCTTAAATGATGCAGGTTGGGTTAGCAAATGCTCTTGACAACATTCTGGATGGGTTAAAGAATGCCGAGGTTTCCTGTATGATGTAAACTTGGTTAGATGTATGTGCTTTTTTCATTCAATTGAGTATTCACTTAAGGGTTAATCTCAGGTAATGTTCTTCACTTCTTTGTCTATATATCTTTCTCTACTTTGATTTGTATGAGATGGTTTGGTGTTTTTGTATATGGGTTTGATTTTGTAAAGGGATGGGTTTGCTGTAATTGTGTTTTTAGTGGTAATTTGAAGTATATTCAATTGATTTTATGATCCAATCCTGTGTTTTTACGTGAAATGTGTAAGCGCACATGAGGTGTTCGATAATTTGTTGGGAAGAAAGGATTTTAGTTGGTTTTAGAGGTAGTTTGCTTTTACATATAGTGGATTCTTTGATAACTCAATAATCCATTTTAGTTGTTTCTTCTTTTTTGGATTTATCAGCCTCAGTTCTTATGTCATTTCAAGACCCTGATAAGTCCTCTTTTAATCTTCCTTTACTGATTTGTTGACAAAAACTGTTCTCTAACCATTCTCTCCAACATGGAGTCGTATTTCAGTTTCGAAGTGGATCCTCATCTCATAGGCGAGTTATCTTGGTACCAGGAGAGATGGAACATACACTAAATCCTAGGCTAAGACAGCTTATTCAAGACTTCCCTCTTAATATGGGGGCAGTACCAGTGGCCCATGGAACTCCCTCCACAGCAAGTAGAATCCACTATAACTCAAGAAGAACAACATCGAGCTTTAAATAAGTTGAAGAATATAATCTACAATCCTCCTACCAAAAGAAAATGGTGTTTATACTACAGAGACACTGGTGTTGGTATTTTCAATTCGAATGAGCAGGAAAATGATGACAGTGGCAAATATGGAGGTGTTAGTCACTCCTTGGCTCCTTGCAATCAATATGTTCCATGAAGAGTGCATCATTCCTTGGGTTAATAGTCATGGTCAATGCCCGATATGCAGACCTGCACTCAGCAAGCCGGACACAGATGATACCTTTCCCATCATCTGCAAGCCCAACTACAATAACAATACCAATTCCTATAGCCAGAGCAGTAGATTTGTTACTCCAGATGATATAAGTGCAGATGATCTCATCTCACTTTTAGGAAACGTGGAATTTGGAAGGATGGCTTTTACTCATTACTAATGTAATCTCCCAGTAGAGAAAGTTCTTAACTGCCCAAGAATATATGGCAGCATTTTGCTAATACTGATACCAAGTTATAAATCTTTTCATGCCTTACATTGCTACTTGGGTTTACTTCAACTTCACTAATACGGCTGTGCCTGTCATTTTCTTTCAAACAAAACTAGGGTTTACTTCAACTTCTTCTACTCCGGTAGATTATCCGTAACGGAAAAAATTAACACCACCATTATTCTCACTAATCGATCCATTCAAACACCACCATTATTCTCGATAATCAATCCAATCAAACACCACCATTATCCATAGGAAAGGTCATCAACATATTAGTAAGAAATATATAAGTGAAATCAATTGAGGTGCGACAGTCAGAAGTCACAAGGAATAGGAACCAAATGATTGAAAACTAAGTAAATAATTAAAAAGATAAATGACCACCGAGTTAAAAGGACTGATCAACGAACCAGTCACACTGCATTCCATAGCCTTTCTTCGGCAATATTTCTGGAGCAATACAATCTGGTGTACCAGCAGTTAAAGCCTCGAAGATAAAAACAATAGCATGTTAGTGAAAACCTAGAACAAACACCTTAAAATTAACCAATATATATCGCTATGATGTAAAATTTTGATGCCTGCCAGCTTTCTCCTATTTATCTTCCAATGTTGAAGCTGTTCACTTGGATTATCGTCATTATACAGGGAAAAAAAGTATCTTAACATTATATTTCTTTTGGATTAATATCTCAACCTGCAATCAATTAATTGGAAGTTGAAAAATCGAGGCTTCATTGTTTCGTGTTTCTCCAGTTCGTAATATTTTGGTATGTTTAAGCAACATGACTTTTTTTTTCTTCTTATCTAAGTTTTGGTACTCTCTTGTATAGGGTGTGCAAATACAAAAGAATGATTGTCATCGAATGAGTTAGTAAGATCACATTATACAGTAATAGCAACAACCCAAAGCATGTGTCGTACTCTAGTTTGTTCTAAAATAAAAAATCATTGATATTCATATAGAACTCCATTTTAAATCTTCGATAATTTTGTAATTTATTTTGAAAAATTATGTGAGAAATTCTATGATTAGATTTAAGAATTAAAAGTTAAAAACTGGATTCCACAATTTCATAAATTCTTTTCGTCTGAGATTAAACCGCTTGTTCAGAAAGAGTTCTCTGGGTTCCTATCCGGTTTTATCCGGCAAGTGTAGTGTAGAATGATTGTTTAACATTGTACCACCTAGTGGTAGGAAGTTACTCTCTTCAATCTTTACATATGTACACGACTGTTGATAGTGAGTTTTTGACAAGGAAGAAAATTGTAATATCGTCTTTCGTCTAACTGCAAAAGCATGAAATAAATATGTATGAATTCCTGACTCGTCACCAAAATTATGAATACATACTGCTATCTTTCATTCCGCAAGAGAATTGAGAATGCATATTTAGCTTCTGGCTACATTAGCCATGAAGCTCTTTTGCATATATATGCACCATAGCAATTTCAGAGCTTTAATCAACTAAAACCTCGTTATTTCATGTGCATCCATGGAAACTATTTGTATAAACCAGAATATGTTGATTATACAAAATTGCGAACATTCGAAATAGAGGCCACGCAATATCTGAATGAAAAAGCTAATTAGATGCATACCATTTAATTGCAGAGTCGCATCAAACATTATCTCAAGTTGCAAACTTTCATGGATGAATCTCTTGAATATGTTTTGTGTGCACTGCACAAAAGTTAAGCATAAATGCTAACAATTAAATCTCACAAGACTGAGAAACCCTAAATAGACCATAGTCATGGTCACAGCATTAGCAAATGCCAATGGCAATGGCACATAGGCAATGGCCTTGGCACCAGCAAGTTCCAGCTCAAGTAATCCCTAGCCATGCTCCCCGCACGAACATGTCAATCCAATAAGCCAACGGACACCAACAAGCACTAGCAGAGGCGCTAACATAAATGCTAAAAGCATCCTAGCAGCGCTAGCGCTAGTGTCTGCGTTGCGGCGCTAGCACTGCTCCTTGTCTGCTGTTGCTGCCGCGCCTTTTGCTCGATGCCACCGCGCATTATTATTAGCTCATGCTAGTGCCATTATTTTCTTGCATGTGCCAGCATTATTCTTCGTTGCTAGCGTCATCACCAAGGCCACGACACTTGTGCTAGCAACGCCCTGATCGAGCCAATAACGCTTATATGCACCATTGTCGCTAAGTACAAATTGCACGCTACAAACAAACCATAAATGTGTTATTTTCGTGCTAAATTAGAATAAAGCTTACTAATAACATTATCTTTCAACAAAATCACGGTTTTGAGTCCATGACTCCACTAACTCTTATGAGAGATCAATCATACTTCATGGGGGGATTATTCATGGGGTTTTGGTCTGGTGGTTATAGCAATATGGGGCGTGGCAACACCCCATGAAAAGGAAGTTACAAAGTAGTGATGACGGTTGAATTGGTTGAAGATGTAATGGGATAATGTTCTTCCAGAAACTTCCAAGGATTATGGACGGTTATACCATTTCCCCCATAATCCCCATTACTTCATCTCTCCACTACCTCCACTTTTTTACAAGGAAGGTGTGTGTTACCAATCATTATAAATAGGCTACTTAGCCCATTTCAATAGACAGAGAAAAATTTGATCTTTCTCATAGCTCTGTTATTCTCCATCTTTATACACCATTCAACATACACAAATTGCTTCAGCTTTCTTTGCTTCCCTCCCCTAAGATAAACCCATTTTCTCTCCTTGTGACCGAAGCAGGATGGAGCGGCTACTATCGTGGTTTAGGCTTGTCATGTACGATTTTGATTTTCGAATCTAAAAAAAGTACTTCAACAGTACATTGTTTTTCCTATGAGTAATTTTTAGGTACAAACAACGACTAATCCTTTTTTTATTCGATGGAAGGCCGGGTTTTTAACCGAGTGCTTATCCATTGTCCGGTGTCATACCGTCACTTGCTTGAGGGTAATTTTTTCAATTGTCCGATTTATGTTCTTTGTTTTACTTAAACGTCTACCTCTTAAAGTTTCTTATCTGATTTTGTACGCGACTAATCCTTTTTATAATTCCACGGAAGGCCGAGTTTTTAATCGAGTGTTTATCCGTTATCCGGTGTCGTGTCGTCACTTGCTTGGAGGGTAGTTTTATCAATTCCCCGATTTATGTTTTTTGTTTTAATTAAACGTCTACCTCTTAAAGTTTCTTATCTGATTTTTTACGCGACTAATCCTTTTTTAATTCGACGGAAGGCCGGGTTTTTAATCAAGTGCTTATCCGTTGTCTGGTGCCGTGTCGTCACTTGCTTGGAGTGTAGTTTTGTTAATTCTCCGATTTATGTTTTTTGTTTTAATTAAACGTCTACCTCTTAAAGTTTCTAATGATCTTCAATAAAACACCCTTTGAAAGAGAAGAAGATACTCGAACTGTCCGGTGCTTTTTGTTTCTTCTTTCGTTACTAAAACCAGAATTTATCTAGGAGTGTTTATTTTTTTCCTTCTTACAGACCAAAAAAAAGAAAAATAAGGAAACATAAATGTTGGAAGTGGTGGTGGAATCGTTATAACAAGAGGGATGATACCATTGTTAGCTATTCATGCTATGAATAAATATTACAGATTACTAATTAAACCTCTTGTTACTGCTGGATTACTAGTACCTAATAATTTAGTCTATCTAAGACCTGGAATTCTTCATACACTTTTTCTATCTGTTGATCAAGTCTTGTTCAATCTTCGCCTCATCATAAAGGTAAATACCTTTTATTCATTTTCCCTTCTTTATTAATTCTTTGAAAATTTTCATAACCCAATTCTTAAATTGGGTTTTGAGTGTCAAATTTGGAGGTTTTATAGTTCTAGGATACAATTGGATAAGATTGGGTTGGGTTTGTTTGTGTATTGATCATAATCAAATTCAAGAACCCTATAAAGGTGTTTGTATTTTTTCCTGTGAGAAATGATGATTTCTTGAGAGGTATTGTTCACTCTTTGTGAGTGGCATTACTTGTTTGTTTGTTTGTTTATTATTTTGCCAAAACAAAATCTTGACAGGTAAACATAGAAACCTATTATCAAGGTTGTAGGCTTTGGTTTTTGGGGTTCACTAGGTGACAAAAATAGATTGGACTATCCTAAATTTGGATATGGGGACCTAATCCGTATGAAAAATTAAAAATATTCTTACCCCATAAATAAATTTAAATTTAACTTAGGATTAATTGACGTTTGGTACTTAGGTTTTTTCCAAAATTAGTGTTTGGTGTAACATTTGTACAACATTAATGTTTGATACCTGGATTAGACGTTGACTATGTTTAGTAAGATTTTATTTATTTTTTTAACATTCCGAATTTACCTTTAGATCCAAGGTCCCTTAAAAAAACCATTAATCAACGGTTTGTTCCTTCCTCCCTCCTCCCAATAACAAGAAAAAAAACTAAATAAAAAGTCTTCTTCATTTATTCCTTCCTCTCTTCCCCAATGGCTTGTGTATCATTCGATTTTAATATTGATTTCTCTAATTCATTCGTTCTCTCTATCATTTTCTTTGCTTATTAAAAAATTCCTCAATCAGAAATAATTATAGACCATAGTTACATGACAGCACATAAAAATCCCCAAATTTGACAAACCCTAAATCAGTGAAGAGAAATTGAGGTTGGTGATTGATTACAGAGAAGGCACCGATGAGAATTATCTGGGAGCAGAGAAACCAGTAAAGAGAATTTGAGTTTGAGCTCGAGATTCGAACTGAGTTGGGTTGGTGATTGATTACAGAGAAGATAATGGGTAAGAAGAAAGTTGGTTGTGTTGGTTCGAATTTGAAAGGTGGGTTCAGTTTGAGTTTGTTGTTGTGATGTGAAATGGTGTAGAAGATGAACTCGAATATATATATTTGAGATGGAAGAAGAGAGAACTCGAAGAACAGAGAAATTTGAAAAATGGGTTTGAAGCTATTGAAGGGTCCGATGTTTGATAAGTCGTGAAATAGCAGTGAAGAAGATGTTGTTGTTTGCCGTCGATGGGATTAAATAAACAAAAAAGGTGGTGGCTATTAATGAGGTCAGGCGAGATGGGTAATAGGTTTTGTTAGGGTTTGCAGAAATATAAGATGGGTTGGCAATAGAAAGTGAGTAGTTGGTTCTGGTAGTGGATTTCCGAGACAAAACAGGCAAGATGGTGGTGTTTACTGCCATTCAAATTGAGGAAGAAGAAGAAGAAGAAGAAGAAGAAGCTCTGTCAGCCGAGAATGGTGGATGTTTGTGCATGTTTGATTATTTGAGATGATTTGAATGTTGGGTTGTTTTGATTGTATGATATATATGCAGGGAAGGAAATTGAAATGGCTTGAAAATACAAACAACTCTCGCCTGAATCACCACAGTTTTTCCATTGATTTTGACTGCAGTGAGATCTAAAAAGAAGAGATTTTAGGCTTAGTTTTAGGGAAGGGTATAACTGTAAACTCATATAATAATTAGATTTTATAATTTTTTTAATAATTATTAAACAGAAGTTTAAACTTAACTTAGTCAATGTAAGTCAATGTCCAGTCCAGGTACCAAGCCATAATATTGGACAAACATTAGACCAAAGACTAAAGCTGGTCAAACCTAAGTACCAAACAACAATTAACCCTTTAACTTCTTATTCTCTTCTCTTTCATAAATCATGAAGAAGATGATGATCATAACTTCATCATGATGAAGACGATGATCATAAAAAAAAGCCTAAATATATTATTCGCCTTCCTTTTTTTTCCTTCTCCATCGCATTGTATCGTCCCTTTACCTTTTTTTTTCAACGACGATTAATCGTCGAATTTTCATAATTTATTTTTTCTTTTAATTCGTTAAAAGGTTCGATTGGATTAAGTTAAGGTTAAGAAAACCAGTTTCTGAAACCGCTTACGGCTAGGAGTTCTTATTTTTCCAACCGTAAATCAAATATTACGGATGGGAAAATAGCAATTCCAACCCGTAAAATAGGTAACGATTAGAAAAATAAGAACTCTCAGCTGCAAAATATATAACATCAACTTATTACGGCTGGGAAATGAAGAATTCCAAGCCTATGTAAATTTGAAAAAGAAAAATTTCCTAGTCATATAGTTATTTTCCTAGCCATAGAATGTGTAATGAAAACCAGATTCCCAATCGTAAATTTGGTTACGGCTAGTTCGTACCTTGATTGCTAGCTGTAAGTGAAATCTGAAAATTTAGAAGTAGTTTATGGCTAGGAAATCATGAACTCCTAGTCGTAAGATCTAATTCACGGCTGAAAGTTCATGAGTTCCCAGCCGTATAAGCAGTACGGCTAAGAATTTATAAGTTCCTAGCCATAGAAATAGTTTACGACTAGAAAATGATTAATTTCTAGCCTTAAGTGATTCTGAAAATGAAAAAGCAAGGGAGGGCATATGCCCTCTTTGTTGAATTTAAAGATTAAACAATTTATTTAATTTATTTATTTTAATCTAATCCAATCACTAATCTTAATTAATTTAGTTAATTAAGTTTATTAACGCTAATAAAGGATATTTTAATCATTATAAAATAAATAGGATAAGGGGGTTTTGGGTTTATTTCTTGATGACCATATTTTTTCATCTAGTAAGCTCCCCAAACTAAGGGGTTGCAGCCTCAATAATAAGGTTCATATCACAAGAAACACAGGTATTCAGTTTTCCTGCTATGAAGTATGGAGGAAACTGGTACCATTCTTTGGTTACATTACCTGTAAGAGCAGCTTTTTTTTTTAAAACAAAACTCTACCGAGGTGCAACTTTATTAAGAAAAAGAAAAAAAAATCGAAAAAGGAAAGAACAAAGAGGTGAGCATAATACAAAGCCTCCTGAAAGATTTTAAGAGCTAAATCTGTAATAGAAAAGACCTAGACGATCATATTATTAAGAGCAGCTTTAACAATATGATCAGCTATAGAGTTTCTAGTTCAATTAACATGGGTAAACATAGATTGCAGAAAAATAACAGGTAGATATTTGCAATCCCTGGTAATGCTCCCCTTTTATTTCAGCAAAATCATTTACAACATCAAATACACCTTTCCCAGCTTTAAGTTGCACCGTTCAACTGCAGTTAAGCGAGCGTGAGCTTCTGCTTCCTTTATTAGTATCGTCCTAGTCGTTCCTACATTAGCTGCAACATAGTATCCTTTATTATCAAAAATTATCATTCCATAGCCAGCATAGTTTGCATTTGGATCCTTGTTAGAGAAGAGAGTAACTTGATGTCTACTCACATTTAGTGTGGGTGTGCGAACGTTTGGTGGGGTGTTGAAGTGTGTTATTTTAGAGAAATCTTGGGGGGGCAATATTTTTATTTCGGTATGATTTCTTGATGATCAAATATGCTTGAGTTGTTATTACTAGCGAAAAGTTCCATACTATGCGTTGGGAGAAAGACAATCTAGTATAGCAAGAAAACAAATAAGCAAGAAATATTTGCCGTAGGCATGAACTACTAATGTATAAGCGTTTAAATTTACGAATTTATTTGGTACTGAAATTGATGTCCTATTTTGTTGGTTATATCATGTCATGGCTTCTCTTGTTTATCCTGATCTTGTTAAGGCCCTCAGACCTAGTCAAGAAAGATCGATCGCAGTTTCTCAGGGTTCTAACTTTGGTTTCCTGCTGTGCCTTTCAATTACCGTAAGCCTGAGTAAAACACAATTATTCCTTTAATATGATAACTAGGCAAAGAATCAAAAGGATTTTGACATGTCCACTTCTTCAGCTAATAGGACTTTCAGAATAGTTTTCCTGAATTATAAGTAGTCTCGGAGGTCTATGGTCTTTATATGAACAAGTTCAGGTTTGTAAGATCTAAACTTGGCCTCTACAGAGGTCAAGGTTAGGGCTTAGAAAGTGTCTGGTAGGAATGATGCGACTCCTAATTCTTATTATCCATGCATTTTTTATCATATATTGGCCTCTTAAATTTCTTATTGTCTCATTGCCTTTGGTAATATGTTTTTTGGTTTATATATATATATTTAAGCAGGACAGGGACCTTAAGCGTTTTTTCTTGTCAGCATTTTCGAACCTTATTTTCAACATGATGTCACTCCTCTAGAAGGGGATCCAGTTGGAGACTTCAATGGGTAGTGTTGAGTTTGCATCAATGGTTGCTGCACTACTTGCAATGTCCCAAGGAACCACTTCACTTCTTGCAAAATCCCTTTTTCTGTTTTTTGATTATGAAAAAGCTTTCAAGTATGAATACTCGGTGGGGTTCTCAGGAGTCCTCTTTGGAATGAAAGTTGTCCTCAATTCACAATCAGATAACTACACTAATGTGTATGGAATTATGGTACCTGTCATGCAGCATGGGTGGAACTGATCCTTTTACAGATGTTTGTGCCAAATGTGTCATTCTTGGGTCACCTCGGGGGAATAGTCGCAGTCGCAGGGATTCTTTATCTTCGATTGAAAGGTTCATATCAAGGTCCAGATCCGCTTACTACAGTTATAAGAGGAGACATGGGTATATTGAGCTGGCCACTAAAGTTTACCCGTAACTTGTTTAGATTACATCGACGTCGTATTCTAGCAGAGGACAGGTTGGTGGCGGTGGGGGTCGGACAGGGAGGAGTCTTATTAGTGGTTCATGGAGATGTCCAGCTTGCACTTACGATAATTTTGAAAGGTTAATAGTTTGTGAGATGTGTAGCACTGGAAGAACTGATAACAACAGTAACGGCTTAGCATCTTCTACCCAGTCATCGTCAAATAGGTTCGCAGTGGAAACCTCTCTTTGGAAGAACTACGGCTTCTTCGTAGAATCGAAGATTTGGTAGATGATGATTTTGACATCTTCTGATGGGATGGTGGACATATTCTTTGATATCTGATTTTGATGTCATCTGTGTTCACCTCTTTGTTTGGGCTTCTATCTAATGGTACTGCTTCTAGTATATATTCCTCGGGCATAATGTACAGAAACTAGTAAATTTTGTTATTTTTCTATATCAGTACTACGTACGGTTATAAAACTTTAGGCTGCACTGTTGTACTTCATGTATGAAAAATTCTCACATGAAGCGAAAACGCTGATTTCATATGTAGTTAAAGTTTGAAACCTAGATTAGTACACAACTGGAGAATAATGCGTCCAGAAAATCTGCATAAGAGAGGTTCTGCCCTTGCCACCCAAACTAAGTGCATAATGTGCAATGGTGTTGAGAAAGATATAAATCACCTGCTTATAAGTTGTCCTGAGGTTAAGAACGTATGATTAATTTTGTTCAGTTGTGCCTTTAGAAAGAATGTAATGCCAGTCTTCAGTGATGAGAAAAAGGAAATGGGTGTCATAGACTCGTAGTAAATCACTAGTTTAATTGAAGATACAAAAAGAAAAAAAATAAAACTGATGAAACAGAGGCTGGTTGACAAATTTCATTAATTCTCCCTCACAAGGTTTATTTTTGTTGTCTACCATCTGGAATTGCAATCAGAACTGCAGGCACCCTTTCTTGTATTTCTTCTAGAGCAATGAAATGCTCCTATGGAAGTTCTCAAGCTTGGCTTCCTGACGATCAATATTATCATCCTGGTTGCCAACTCGTTGTTCCAGGTTATATATATTTGCTTTAGGCTCCTTGGAAATCCCTCGTTATACAAAGAAGAAAAATGGGAATTCATGATGAAGTAAAAACCTAGAGTACATGAGAAAAACCAAGGCAAGAGAAATTACCCTGACCAGGTTCATAATACATGAGAAAAACCAAGGGAAGAGAAATTACCCTGACCAGGTTCATAACCCAAGGACGGTAGGGGGCACGCCCGACGGCCTCGGGAAGAGGGTGTTGTCCATGAATTACGGGACCACAAATGGACATAGGAACCTTTACCCAGAAGGGATCCCCGCCTACCATATGCTTCTTGGCTCCGTCCCAAATGAAAACCCAGTGTACGCACCAGTAGAATAAATAAAATCTTGTAGTTTTTAAGGAAACTCTGAACGGTATAGTTCACAGCATCAGAAGGCTTGTAGGTGGAGTGATCGATCTGGGTGCACTTTCCTTTGCTTCGTCTCTCCCACTCCTCCAAAAAGCGATACCAGTTTTCTATATACTGTCCTACAGCCCGAGTTGGAGTGCTCTGAGACAAGATTTTATACATGAAAGGTCAAGAAGGGTGATTAGGGATTGAGGATGATTTTCCTGATATGATAGCAGATAATGGGTGTAGAACTAAGCGAAAATCGAGAAGAAAAAAGAAGTTTTTGTGAAGAAATCAAGTGGGGATGAAAAATAAGACACAGATAAAAAGGGCGGAAGACATAAAAAGGGCCGAGGTAGGAAAGACAAGATAAAACGAAGGGTTAATTTGTTTTTGGTACTTAGATTTTGTCCAAGAGTTTAGTCTAACTTTCGTCCAACTTAAAATTTAGTACCTGGATTTGACGTTGATATATATTGACTCGGTAAAATATTAACTTCTGTTAAGAAATTATTAAAAAATTATATAAAATGAAATTACTAAATTAATTTACTATCGCACCTTTTATTTTACTAAACCACCACCATCATTTTCTTTGTTTCTCCATTAATACCACTGCAACTACCATCATAACCAACTTCATCACTTTCTCTGTCTCTCTATCACTAACCTAATAAATCTTAAATTATGTACAATCCACCACCATTATGTAGACTCATTTCACTCAGGAAAAATCCATCCAACCAACAGATGCATCTCCACTCCTTGTTGAAAAATCAAAAATGAAATCCAAGATTTCTCGATATAGATTCTCACCAATTCACTAATTACCCAAAGTCAACTGAATCATTATTTATGCCTTAACTCTCTCAAGGACTTTGAATCCCAATTTCAGTTCATATTCAGAAATTCCCAAAAAAAAGAAGAGAAACCCTAATTTCAGACTTCACTATAAACAATCAAATACCCACTAATTCTCGATATATCTAACCACTGAAAGGTGTTGGTCGAGTCTGTGTTTTAAGCTCGTAATGGATGTGAATAAAAAGAAATCAGTTAACCACTGATGGAGGAGTCATGCAAAGTTTGTGAAGAATTGGGGTTTTATCTTTGTGAGTTAGAAGATGAATTGGAGATGGACATGGCAGTGGAGAAAATCTGTGAAAGGAATTAGATATGGGTTTTCGAAGAGAGAATCTGATGTTGTTGAAGGATGGGTTTTGGTGGTTGTGTTTCAAGGAAGGTACTGAACATGAGTCAATAGAACTTCTCGAGAGAGTTAGGGTGATGTGTGTCATACCACGTCAAAATTATATTCACTTTCTCAATTTAAAAAGATATAGATTAAGTATATGGTAAGAAAGATTCGTTCCACGAGATGCTATTGTTGTTATTCCATTTCAATTTCTCAAGCAACAAAAAAGGGGGGTTTTGGTTTTGGAAATGTTCAAAGTGATAAAACTAAGTAAAAAGAAAGCAAAGAAAATGTTTTGAAAGTAATCAATATGATGAAGATATTGGTCAAGGGATTGTGTCATTCATAAACATGTATTTATATCAGTAACTAGAATTGGTAATTTAATCTCTCTTTTATCAAAAGTCCTAGGATACCTTGATCGCAAGAATACCCCGCTAATTTCCAAGTTCATCACGCGTACATTAAAAGATGCAGGAATAAATTCTACCTAGAGAACAACTCACGTGTAAACACATTAATCAAGTTTAATTCCCCGTGAGCATTACGTTTTGTGAAATAAGGCTAACCAATGTAATTGGACGTGGAAAACGTACTAATTCAATTTAACAAAGGTTATGATTCATATGGGATTGCTAGGATGTATCACTACAAGCAACAATCACACTTATGCTACTTGAAATCAGAATTTGTCAACTTTTACGTATTGAAAACCCTAATTTAGTTGTAGATGTGAATGCAAACTCAATTGATTCCGGACTCAAACAAGCATTCAAATCATACGATAATATTAACGATGAATCATAAAAAACAAAATGGAGACAAAACTAATTCATTGAATAAATATCATGTTTAAAAAATTAACTTAAAACCCTTAACCAATAATATATATTTAACTACTCATAGCTATAGAGTTCAAAAAATAAAATTGAATTAAAGAAGATCAAAAACAAGGAAAACCCTAGATTTATAAAAAAGAATAATGGCTCTTGCTCATTCCCATTGTTCCCCAAAAATCAATTATAAAATGTGTAGAATAGCTGGAGAGAATTCTCCCTTTTATAGTTCTTTCCAAAAATAGGTCAAGACTTCAAAAGTCCAAATATAAATAGTTTATCAAGCCCATGTGTGGAAAATAACCCACTAAAGTTTGTCCAAAATTGGTCGTCGGAGTCCAGAAAAGTTACCGGAAATCGGCCAGAAAAATCACCGACAAACATCTCAGGTGACCAGAAAAACTTTCACCGGGAATCGGAGTCAAACTAACGGCTAACAGTTAAGTATAACAGTCTTCTAACGGTCAAGGGATTCAAAGGAATCTGAGTCAGCTACCGAGTCAGACTGACTCGGTCTTATTGGTCTTACTCGACTAATTCGTCTGAATCAGTGAGCCGACTCGCTAGAATAAAAATTCGGCAGAGTACGATTCACTTCTGAATGATTACCGGCCACATTTAATACCATTTCAATCGTCCTTCCCTGCAAATTTCATACATTCATTCAATACCAAACACAGTCAATCCATTCTGCTTTCAATTCTCCATCTCAACTGAGTTCTCTGTTGCTTTAATTTCTTGCAAACCCTTGTTCTTGATTGCTTCAGAATCCACCAATCAGCACCTCCACTTCTGTCTACACCAACACAGCCATTGTGACCATGCCAACAAGATCTACACAACACCAACTCATCTCCAAATTCTTCTTGTAATTTACGGTAACAAACAACTCAAACCCCTAAATTCCTGAGCTCAAATCACTACCAGCAGAACCAATTCGCAGTCTACCCATTTCTCTTCTCAATCCTCTTCTTCTCTATCTCACATACAGCTACACACTAAACCCGTTCCCTCTAATTTCTTCCTCAACTCGGCTGGATCTGAACTCAACCCATCAGCGAACCCATATCAGATTCAACTTCACTCTTCAATTTCATCAACATTGAACTCATATACTCATGGCCCTTTCACTGAATTCTCTAATTCGGCAGTAACACAATCTCTAACACCATCCAGCTCCATCTTCACTGCCATTTCAAAATGAGCAAAAACCCATCTTAGGAATTGTGTTCTTCATCAGCGAAAAGAACCAGATCCGCTTTCTTCTTCATCTTGACTAATTCTATCATCTCAAACTCAACCTTCTCCCATTAAGACAACAGCGTCACCAACTCAGATCTTCTTCCATTCATAGATCGAGCCACCATTCCCATTCTCATTAACCTAATACTCTTCACTGATAGTCAACTTAATTTGTAAAAGAAAATGAATACTTTCGACCTAAATTTGGGGTAAGAGATAAAACTGGATATAATCACCCCATTCTTAACTTCTATAACACTCCCAAATGGAATGATTTCTTTATTTTTGCTCCACATGACTCTAAAATACCTAAAAACTTAAAAACAAATGTAAAATACATAATTATATGAATAATAACAAAAAAAACATAAACAATAGATTAAGACACGATCAACCCACGAATCCCCTGTTAGTGGGTTTTCTATATTCCTTCGTAATGCAAATATGTTGAGGACTTGAATACGGAATTTACTTTTCTAGTAAAGGGCAAGGACTGGCCATATAAGATAAGGATTCAGGTTTCATCACCGTTTTTTTCTTGCCCGACTTAGGAACACGTTACCTAAGCAAACCTAAGCCTAAAATTTTACTAGAAAGAGACCTATAGGGTATCGAGTTTATTGGAAAATCATTCAAAAGGACTGTATTGGTTACTTTGTGAGCCTAACTTAAAGTTCAGGAAGATTATTTTAAGTTGATTAGAAACGCCCAAGGAAAAGTTGGCAAAGAGGCAGGGTTATCAAATCTCCTTAGAGCTTATCCTGTTTCTGTTCGACTTAATCTAATTCAGATCATTCTAAGAGATTTGCTAAAACTGTATCTAGTTTTCTTTTGGAAGAATAGAAGTTATTCTAGAAACAATCTAAGTGGAGCCATCATGCTTTTTGTTTACTAGATTCAGTAGGTTTGATTTGGTTGAGTCGGCCTTCTTTGTGTATGTTTAGAACCCCTTCCTGTTAGAATTTATTTCTTAGATTTTGAGTAAATATATTAGGAAGTTTTTGTTAAAAAATGTCGAACTGGTATTATGAAGACCAATACAATGAATATCCGACTGAGTTTCAATATATACATTATTCGTACTATCAACATGGTATGGATAGTATTCGGGACCACCACCAACCTTTTGAAGGTTATTGCTCATACCAAGGTGATCACAATTACTATTCATACATACACCCGTCTTATGAACATGAAAATGAAAAAAATTCGAGTTCTTTGTGTTGGAGGGATGCCTTAAAGCAGTTGCAATCTAGTACTCATCACAAACCTATTATGCCTCTAGAAGAATCACTCAAGAAGATATCTGAGATGACAAATAGGTTTGAATTAAGTGTGAGAGGAACAACTAGTAGTCCAACTCTTTCTCTAGAAGAATCCCTCAACCAGTTGACTAACAATATAAATAGATTGAATGAAAGTCTTGCAGGGAGTATTATTGCTCAAAATGATCTTAATTTCCAATATAGTGCTACCCTTGATAATTGTTCACCTATTCAAGAGAACGAGGATAAAATTGGTAACATTACCTATTTAGACGAGGTTCGAACATCTTCATATTATTATGATGATGAGGATAGTATTGATGAAGAACTTGAAATATACAGGCAGAGTGATCAAGAAATTACCACTCCAATTGTGCTTCATGATGATAATGTTATCTCTGTTTCAAATCCAAATAACTTTAATGATTATTCACTTATTCAAAAGGAAGAGGATTTTAATAGAGATATCACTATTTTAGACGGTGTAGAATTTCCTTGTTTTGAAGGCGATAATGGTTTACAGGAACGAATTTTTCCTGAGACTAGTGATTTAGAGTCTAACGATTCAAAAACAATAGTATCTGACGAAAATGATAGACTCCTGAAGAATTTTAATGTGATAGAGGATGATTTGATTCAGGTTGATAGAATATTTTCCCCAGTGGATTTTGTTGTCTTAGACACCCAACCTTTTCAGGTCCCAGAGGCTCAATTACCAGTGATCTTAGGTCGTTCCTTTTTAGCTACATATAATGTCTTCATCAATTACGGAAATAGAATAATTAATTTTTCCTTTGGTAACTTGACTATTGATCTGAATCTATTTAGTATGAGTAGACAACCTTCTTATGAGATCTAGGATTTATAAGAAGTGAACATAACTAGTACTTCAGTTCAAAAGTCTTTACCAAACACTTTGTTAAAAGATCCATTAGAGAAATGCCTAGCCCACTTTGGGTTTGATGTTGACGATGATAGTGTTATTAATGAGGTGAATAATTTGTTAGATTCTGCACCTTTGAAGGACACTTATAATATATGGAAATCTAAGTTTGAACTTATACCAGTATATAAGTCTGCCTTATTTCCTTCTATAGAGGAAGCTGAATGTCGTTCTGACCTTAAGGACCCTAGAATCCAACCAACAATTTTTAGTCTATCTGAGAGTAATTTCCACCCTAAGTTTGGGGGTACCGATGATTCTTGTGATTGTTAAGTATCCCTGCTTAAAGTCCTTAACTTGGGACTTGACATTTGCACCTCTTTCAAGATCATCTGCAAACTAGATTCTCTGAGCCTGTTGATGTCCAAAAAGAAGTTCATTTGTTAGAGACCCATCCTCTGGTTGATTTGGTTTACCCAGGAGATAATACCAAGATTGACCACCAAAATATTTTCTTCCATATGTGGGAACGTTTGAATTTCAAATGTGTCAGTTATTAAGTTTTGAAGCTAAGCCTAATTACTTTAGGAGATTAGAATCGACACATTTTTTTAAGAATGACCACCATTTTTGTAGTAGTCAACTGTGTGGGTCAAATCTGATTGAAATTGAGGATCCTCAATTATTCAGATTATTATTATGTGCCTTAAATTTATTATTTGAGTTTTTCCAGACTCCACAAACTGATCCTCCGGATCCTGCCTATTAGGAAAGTCAGACTAAAGAGATTTATTTATACCCTTTCATAGAGCCTGAACCTGAACCACATCTAGATGTAGTTGTCTTAAATAGAAAACTAGATAAGGATGTGCTCGGTTTGTTCACTTTTTGGGCCTGCTACAATTTCCTTCTATTTTGGATAATATTATTTTATTTAGATGACCCACAGTTGTTCTGACTATTGTTATTTGATTTTATGAGGTGACTAATTCTTTCTTAGTCTGGATGAACACTTTATACTTAGCACTTCTTGGGAGGTAACCCATGCTCATGCGACACGGTAATATCTTTCCCTAACTCCTTTCCTTCGATTGGTAACAGTTGCTCCTTGTTCATATATTTAATCATTCATCATTAGAACATTGAGGACAATGTTAGATTTAAGTTTGGGGGTAAGGAGAAACTTTTGGTGAAATATGAAACTCCAATGTCTAAAAACTTGTGAACAATTCAGGATGACACTAACCATTCTAGGTAGATGAAAACTTAGCTCTTTTTCTATAGTGATTGGTGGGCCTAGTTAAATGGTCTATTCATAAAAGGATGCCTAGATCAGGTGTTAGAAATAACATGATAGTTGTCACCATATCTCGGAGTCTTTATCGACCATATCACCTTCTGTTTTTATTTTTTGTAATTTTTGTGTTTCTCTAAGTGATTTGGTGAAAAGGACCATGCGCTTAGATTCAAAAGATCTAATCATGTTGTCAGTATAAAGATAATTGTTTTATTTTCAATAAATCGACCGCGGGGGCCCTTGTATATACCAGCTGATTCGATATTAGTATAAGGAATGTATCTCAATCCATTAGGATTCATCCTGGCGACGACCTTCGGACAGATATGGGAAACACCGTTCACCTTATTCAATATGTGCAAACTTCATTTTGTCTATATCCATCTTCTAGATCTTTTCATGTGATTGTACTTTGATAGATCTGAGTATCGTGGTTGAAAAACTATTTAAGTAGAGTTTTGAATTCTTGTATGGATTTTAGTACGCTGAGTGAAAACTCGTGTGCAACAATTGGAATCATATAGGGTAATGTTTCCCAAACCCGAAGAATTTAGTATGCCAACTAAATAGTTTGTTTAGTATTTACCCTAAATCGTTCACAAGTAGCTAGGGTTTGGAGTAAAAGGTTTTGTGGGTACACCTCTTGTAGATCCTCACGAGACTAAAACTCGTCTGATAGGGACACCTATGGGTTTAAAGGCTTATTGCACACGCTAAGTGCAATCGCGATGCATGCGAAAGTGAGTTAGGATTTATTTTTATTTATAGATTAGATTTGCTCGAGGACTAGCAATTAATAAGTTTGGGGGTATTTGATAGACACGTTTTCGTGTCTTATTTGATATCATCATTTGAGTACTTATATTGTTATTTTATTGTGTTTATAGGTATTTTTGGAGAAATAAATATTTGGGAAAAATTGGCTAAAAAGTGTTAAAAGCACCCTCAAATTGATAAAGGAACCCACCTTGATGGATGAAGGCACTTTGGAGTTTAATAAAGGCACCCTTGCTTTCAAATTCAAAACATAGTTCTTGGCGGGAATTCTTCCTCCCCACAGCATGAATTTTTCACGTAATATTGTTGGTTAATTTTAGGTTCAAGGGTGGAATATATTCTTACCAAATAAGTAAGAGTCGTACAAGTATGGGAAGCTAGCAAAATCAATATTCTCTCGTGAAATATTCTCTCACAAACAAAACAGGAAAAAAATATTTTTTCGAGTACGCAACGATTAAGAGAAGATATTCTTCGAGAGATTTTATACTCGAGTTAAATGAGAGTATTGAGAGATTTTATACTCGAGCAAAATCAACGAGATCTTCTCGATCAGGAAATATGGAGTTGTTCGAAAGAGGAAAAATAATAATAATAAAAATCTTGATCTGCCGAGAATAATTGGATTGAATGAGAAGATTTGGGATGTTATGGATGTTGTACTATAAATAAGAAGTCGAAAAGAACATTTGGGGGGGGGGGGGGGGGGTCTGGAGAGGCCAGAATCACAAAATCAAAAATCCAGAATATTCTAATGATGAAGAAGATGAAGATTCTGTTGCGAAAGGGTTGAAGTTTCCGTGGCCAAAAGGTTGAAGATTCTGTTGCTAAAGATTTTAACTTTGCAACGTTTATTTTCATTTGCAACATTTATCTTCATTGAAACACATTCCTTCTGTAACAGTGAGTCAGTAACGCTTATAAACATTGCAAACTCACTGTTTTCATTATTTTCACTCTTTTTCATCATTTGTAAACACCTTTTTGAGCTATTAAAGAGTATTTTGAGAGTGTTTTCAACATGAGGAGTTAAACCCCTTTGTTGAGGTGATGGAGGAAGCCATTGTTCCAAGAAAAAATGGTATATATCTATTTTAATTGATTTTTACAATTTCTTTTATGATTATTTGCCTTGGTTAAAAATTGATTTAATGATTTTTATTAAGCAGATGTGATTTCGTTAGATGGTACATGCTTGGCCTAGGTTTTAGATGTTCCATGCTTTTGTTATACAATTTCTATTTTGAAAATCTACTTGTTGCAATATTTTAGAATCAAATTAAATGTAAGAATTGCATGCATATTGATTAGTTTGAATCACTTTAATTGGTTAATGGTGAAATCCGTAACCTTAGTATTTGTGGATATTATTTTCATATTTTGTGTATATTTTCTAGTTAAAAAATTAGTTTATGAAATATAAAATCAATCTTCACAAGTTCGAGCGAACAATACTTTATTTACCACTATTACAAAACTATCAATTTTTGGCACCGCCGACGCGGACTTTTTTTTAGATTTTTTTTTAGGTTAGTTAGTTTAGTTAGATTTTTAATTTATTTTAAATTTTTATTTGTTCTATTTAACGTTTTTAGGTATTTTTCTTTGTATCATAGGTTTTTGATTAAAAGGAAATTGGAGCCAAAGATTATATTGAGTGATTAAAGACTTGGAGTCAAAGACAAATCGAAAAGAACGGAAAAAGAAGACAAGACTTTTTTTAAGTTAGAAAATTGTATTAGGAAATTCTTATTTTTAGGTATTTTTCAGTTTTTTCTTATTTTTGAACTTTGGACTTTGGACTATTGAACTTTATTATTATTTTTAAACCCTACGGAAGGGTATTTAAATATAAACTGCAACATGGAAGGACGACAATTACGATATTGTCTCATCCCTTCTGGTTCGTACACTGACACAGAAGTCGGTGGCCCGAGTCGACTACAACTGATTCATCCCCCGTCTGGTACGGGAGGTAAGACTCGATCAACCCACGAATCCCCTGTCAGTAGGTTTTCTGTATTCCTTCGTAATGCATATATGTTGAGGACTTGAATACGTAATTTATTTTTCTAGTAAAGGGCAAGGACTGGCCATATAATATAAGGACTCGGATTTCATCACCGTTTCCTTCTTGCCCGACTTAGAAACATGTTACCTACGCGAACCCAAGCCTAAAATTTGACTAGAAAGAGACCTATAGAGTATCGAGTTTATTGGAAAGTCATTCAAAAGGACTGTATTGGTTACTTTGTTAGCCTAACTTAAAGTTCAGGAAGATTATTTAAAGTTGATTAGAACCGCCTTGTAACCCAAGGAAAAGTTGCCAAAGAGGCATGGTTATCAAAGCTCCTTAGAGCTTATCATGTTTCTATTCGACTTATTCTAATTCAGATCGTTCTAAGAGATTTTCTAAAACTGTAACTAGTTGCCTTTTGGAAGAATAGAAGCTGGTCTAGAAACAATCTAAGTGGAGTCATCATGTTTTTTGTTTTCTAGATTCAGTAGGTTTGATTTGGTTGAGTCGAACATGTTTGTGTATCTTTAGAACCCCTTTCTGTTAGGATTTATTTTCTTAGATTTTGTGTAAATATATTAGGAAGTTTTGTTAAAAAATGTCGAACTGGTATTATGAAGACCAATACAATGAATATCCGACTGAATTTCAAAATAGACATTATCAGTACTATGAACATGGTGTGGATAGTAGTCAGAACCACCACCAACCTTTTGAAGGTTATTGCTCATACCAAGGTGATCTCAATTATTATTCATACATACACCCGTCTTATGAACATGAAAATGAGCAAAATTCAAGTTCTTTATCTTGGAGGGATGCCTTAAAGCAGTTGCAATCTAGTACTCATCACGAGTTCTAGTCTCGTGATGGCTTACAAGAAGTTTACCCATAAAACCTACTCCAACTTTCAAATATTCTAAATCACATGCATCCAAAGATCTAAGAGGACATAAAGTTTCTGACATTAATAATAAGAAGTTAGATGTATCAAAGAACATTATTCTCATGCTTAACTCTTGAGTTAAGAGAAAACCACCATATGAGAGAATTCAGGTTTGAGAGCGACCGAATGTTTCTGCCTTACCAATAGGGCTTTATAAATTTTCACTCAAAAGACGCACTTTATGGTTCTCATGTGTGCAGGCATGAATAAAGATAGAAATCATGCACACATTGAATGGTGGGAAGGAAAAACCTTCTGAAATAAATCTGAATATCTCATAGAAACGTGGGAAGAAAATTACATATTTTCTGATGATCTTTATGAAAGGAAATCAACCACTTTGTGAGGATGGGAATGCTCACTCACCTTCTCATTCAATTTACAATCAGCACCACTCTTACAGCGTCCCATAGAAACGTCTTCGGCTTCGGCTTCAACTTTAGATGATGAACTCTTGATCTTCTTAAAACTTCAACAATTTCTAAATCTTTTCTTCAAATTCTTATTGCTCGAAACTTCTTTATAAATTTCTTCTTTCCCACAGCTTTAATGAATAAATACAAAAAGACATATATACTAAAACAATAAAAATAATTTTTTTTTCGCTTCTTTTTGTTGTTTTTTAATTTAGACAATAAGATATGAAATACAAACTAAAAAATAAGAAAATAAAATATATGGTGAACTCATATGGCCATGTGAAAAGGATTTACCACTTGATTCTTCAAAACTTGTATTGCCTCAGTATCATAAACTTCACAAACATTCACCTTTTTTGATATTTCCGCTCTTGTACTTAGTTTTCAACTAGGATGTAAAATTTTGCTCCTTGTGTTGTCACCTCACTTTGAATCTGAATTTTGCTCTTGTAGTGTTGCTTGTAAACCTTGAACGTCTTCAACTTTCTTCAAATTTGTAAAATTCCGTTTGTTGATGATGATAGTGTTTCTATGGACCTGTTGTTGTCGAGAGAGAATGATGCCAACTGTAAATCAAACTGCTAGGTAAGTTTTTTTCGCAATTCTGATGTCACCTTCATGATTGATAGAATTAGCACTCAAGAGATCAAAAAGTAGTGCTGAAATTGGTACGAGGCTGGATAGCTCATCATTTTACCCGGAATTTGCACAGATGAAACACTTTAAACGGACAATTTAGACAAGTAAAAAGAATTGAAGGTTTGGTGCCTCACTCATAGGTATTGAATGATCGACTTCTCTAATACCGTATTCGCAACTGGCGGTTTAAGTCCATTTTTGTCCGTTGTAGCTTCTCAACAACTAAGAACTCCAAGTATAGTTCTCTAATACTTCTAAGTTCAGTTATTTTGGTTAGAAATCTATATGTAAACGCACCTAGAAGTATACTAAGTGACTCTAAATTATCTAAAAGTTGGAGGTTTCATGCAAATAGTTCAAAAAAATTGAAAATTTTCTACCTAAAAGTGAATATTTAGAATTTTATATGCTTAACACTCCCCCGCACTTAAACTTTACATTGTCCTCAATTTAAATTGACTCATCCAATATAAAATCAAGGTGGGAATCCTATAATGATATGAAAATTCAGAAAAATAACAAGAAAAAGTACAAGAAATACTAAAACAATGGGTTACCTCCCATGCAACGCTTGGTTTAACGTCGTCAGACCGACTCTCTATTTGTTCGCCTCTACACCTCTAGAGGGAGTACTTCCATATATTTGCAGCCTTCTACAACTTCCGACGTGAAATTCTCTTAATATGGTTTCAACTAGGGCTGCACAGGAACCGACCGGAACCGAAAGACCGAACCGGAACTGACAGAACTGTAGCTGAAACGGACCGGACCGAGGGTACAGGGTATAGGTACAAAAAATGAGAACCGAGTACACCCGGGTACAAGGTACAGGTTCTACCTAGGAATCGACTTGTACCGGACCGATTGTACCGATTATTATTAACCGTTGATCAAATTTTATAGTTTCAATCTCATCCGTCTGTTATAAGTTAGGTTACTCTTAGTCGTAGTCTTCTTCTGTTCGTTTGTACCGAGTATTATTACCGATTGTACCGAATATGTTCTTTTATTCTTCTTCTGTACAATGTGATTCAGAATACATGTTTTCGTACTTCTTAATAGATAAAAATATAGTTGCAGCTGCCATTGCACTGAAAGGGACTGGAGGCATACTTTTTATCTTCGGCAGCTCTTTTGGAGCTTATCTACTGGTATATATTCTCCTTTCAGTTTTTTGTGTATTTACCATTTTCTCACGGAATTTTAGCCATATACTCCTGTAAGAAACAACTTATTTCATACATTTGTTTTTACTTGTGCCATTTATAATGTAGTTGATCCATTTGGCTATCACGACTCCGATCTTATTTGACTTTTACAACTACGACATCGAGAAACCTCAGTGTTCAACTCTTCGTCAAGTTCACACAGGTATACATATATCAGAAAATACTATCAGATAATCATTCTTTTGTGTGTCATGTGTCATCATTTGGAAAAACAATTGTAAATAACTAGAAGTTCCTTTTCTACAGAGTTTGGCACTTTTTGGTGCATTGTTCTTCTTCTTAGGGATGAAGAACTCAGTAGATCCAAGAAGAAAACCCAAGAAGAAAATTACCAAAACCAAGACGGGTTACATAAAGAACAATAGAGGATGAAGTCATCAGACTGCAGACGTAGTTTTAGACTCTTAAACTTCTTGTATCAGTTTTACATATTACATGATTTTTTTCTGAACAGAGATTCATGAAGTATGATCTTCTACTGGATGAACCTTTGTTTTATTGAAACAGGTACAAGGTACAGGTACACGGAACCGACCGGAGAAAAGGGTACATGCACAAGAACCGAACGAGAGTAGAGGGTACAGGGTACAAGTACACGGGTAGAGAACCGACCATAGGGAGGTACAGGTACACGGTTCCACCAAGAACCGAGCCGAACCGACCTTTGTGCACCCCTAGTTTTAACCGGTGCCCATTCACTTTCAGTTCCTTGCCTATAACCAAACTACGGATTTCTACTGCACCATGGGAAAAACCATTAAGCACGATAAAAGGACCAATCCAACGAGAACATAATTTACCAGGAAATAATTGCAAGTTAGAATTAAACAAGATCACTTTCTGTCCAATACAAAATTGTTTTCTATAAATCTTATTATCATGAAATGCATTTGACTTTTCCTTGTAAATACGCGAGCTTTCAAATGTACCATTACGAATCTCTTCTAGCTCATGTAGTTGTAACTTTCTTGCTATCCTGCACCTTCCATCTCCATATTGCATTGTCTAATAGGCCAAAAAGCTTTATGCTCAAGTCCAAAGGGAAGATGACAAGATTTACAGTACACAAGTCTAAAGGGAGACATATCGATATGAGTCTTGTATGCGGTTCTATGTGCCCACAACGCATCATTGAGATGTAAACTCCAATCCTTCCTTGTAGGGTTCACCGTCTTCACTAGGATGGATTTCAGTTCTTGGTTGGAAATTTTAGCTTGTCCGTTATTTTGAGGATGGTAAGGCGTTGCAATCCTATGCGAAACATTGTACTTCTTCAACAAGTCTCGAAATAACCTGTTTCGCAAGTGTGATCCTCCATCGCTAATCATGGCTCTAGGAGTCCTAAACCTTGCAAAAATGTAATCTTTAACAAAATTTGTAACCACTTTAGAACCATTAGTATGGGTGGCTACTGCCTCCACCCATTTAGAAACATAATTAACAACAAGGAGAATATAGAAGTTACCAAAAGATTTAACAAAAGGACCCATAAAATCAATGCCCCACATATCAAAAATTTCTACAAATTGAATACAAGTTTGTGGCATTTGATTTGGAGCACCTAGATTGCCTGTTCTTTGGAACCTATCATAAGTAGTACAAAACTCATACGCATCTTTGAAAAAAGAGGGATAATAGAAACCACTCTCAAGAACCTTGAGTGCGTTTCTCTTGGGTCCAAAGTGTCCTACACAAGCATAAGAGTGTGACAAAAAGACAAGATAGAATGAAATTCAGATTCGGGAACACACCTTCGTATTACTTGGTCACTACCATGTTTCCATAAGTATGGATCATACCATATCTATTGGTTTGCTATTCTCTTAAGTTTGTCTCTCTCAGCTCAAGACAAGTTACTAGGGATTTGTGTCGAAACAAAATAATTAACAATATCAGCATACCATGGTTCCGCGATGATGATTGAGAAAAATTACTCATCCGGGAGATTTTCATGCAACGGGACAGCTTCCTTGTCTACAGTAAGATGGCTCAAATGATCAACAATGGTGTTCTCAATTCCTTTCTTGTCTTTGATTTCGATGTCAAACTCTTTTAAGAGTAGTATCCATCGCATGAGCCTTGGTTTCGCATCCTTCTTCGTAAGTAGGTACCTAAGTGTTGCATGATAAAAAATACAACAACTTTCGCATCAATCAAATAAGAGCAAAAATTTTCCAATGCAAAAACAATGGCTAACAACTTTTTTTTGGTAGTGGTATAATTCTATTGGGCCTCATTGAAAGTTCTAGAAGCATAATAAATAGTATGAGGTATCTTCCCAATAGGTTGCCCCAAAACAACACCATCCGCATAATCACTAGCATCACATATTTGTTCATAAAAAATTCAAACGATTGAATGCCACCAAACACTTCTCGTCGAAGTTAAAGACCATATCTTTTTGCAACAAGTGACACAAAGGTGATGAAATCTTTGAATCACATCTCTTTTTCAATTGTTTCAATTGTAATTACGATTTATTTGATGACCTTATTAGTCCATGAAACCATAGGACTACATGATTCGTCAAAAAAGGGCATGATAGCTACCTTTTTCTGTATAACAGGATTCTTAGTTACTCGTTGGATTTATTCGGAACATTTCCCCTTAAGTGCTTTATATGAATCATTACTATTCCTTTCATGGGGCTTTTCCATTATTCATATGGTTCCTAAAATATGGAATAATAAAACGATTTAAGCGCAATAACTGCACCAAGTACTATTTTTACCCAAGGATTTGCTACTTCAGTTCTTTTGACTGAAATGCATCAAAATCCTTGATAAACCTGCGATAGAATCCTGCGTGTAAATGTACAAATCTCTTTCACCGTAGAGGGAGGGTTAAGAGCACGAATAAGATCAATCTTAGATTTATCTACTTCCAAGCCTTTATAAGATATAATATGGCCTAAAACAATGCCATGAGTTACCATGAAATGTCACTTCTCCTAACTAAGCACAAGGTTTGTTTCAACACATCGTTGAAGGATTAGTGAAAGATTGTTTAAGCATAGGTCAAAGGAATCACAAAAGACACTAAAATCATCCATGAATACTTCAATAATGTTCTTAACAGAATCCGAAAAGATACTTACCATACACCTTTGAAAGGTAGCGGAGCGTTACACAAACCAAATAGCATCCGTAGATAGGCAAAAGTGTCGACGGGCATGTAAAAGTAGTTTTCTCTTGATCCTTTGGCGCTATCACAATCTGATTAGAACCTGAATAGCTATCAAGAAAACAATAGTAAGAGTGTCCGGATAAACGCTTTAACATTTGATCCATAAAAGGTAAGGGAAAGTGATCTTTTCTAGTGGTTGCATTCAATTTCCGGTAATCTAAACAAACTCTCCAACCGGTTTGCACACGAGTTGGAACAAGTTCATTCTTATCATTTTGCACCACCATAACGCCTGATTGCTTTGGTACCACTTCTAACGGACTCACCCACTTACTATCGAATATGGGGTAGATAACGCCCACATATAATAGCTTGAGAATCCTTTTCTTCACTACTTACATCATCGGAGGGTTCAAACGGCGCTGAGCTTCCCTAGTTGGCTTTGCACCTTCCTCAAGAAGTATTCTATGCATACAAACAGCAGGGCTGATTCCGTTTATATGGCAATTTTCCATCTTATGAATGTCTTATACTTTTTTAGCACCCTAAGAAGTCTTTGTTCCTGCAGTTCTGTAAGCCCATTAGAAACTATAACCTGTAACTCTTCCTTCTCACCCAAGTACAAGTACTTTAGGTGATCTGGGAGAAGTTTCAGATCTAGTTTTGGTGCCTGCAAGATAGAGGGTACAATTTTTTCATTAGAACATGGTAAAGATATAAAAGAAACATTATGAGCATTTGGGTCCTCTTGAAGTGAATTGAGATCACCAAGGGTTTCCTTAATTTCATTACCACACTCCACATTCTTATCAATTAGTTTAGTAAGAACGGTTTCTAGAGCATCTTAACCATTCAATTCAAATATTTATTGTGCTAGAGTATCAATAACATCAATGGAAAAATAAGAATTAACATCACTAGGATATCATATCGTCTCAAAAATGTAGAAACATATTTTTTCCATCAAATTCCATAGTTAGCGTTCCCTTGTCAACATCAATGACGGTTTTAGTCGTTCTCATAAAGGGACGCCCAAGCAACAAAGAAATGGATGAATCCAGAGATCCATCATTCATCTCTAGCACATAAAAGTCAGCTGGAAATATAAGTTGATTAACCTTCACAAGAACATCCTCAACAATCCTCTTAGGGTAAGCATTAGAACGATCGGCTAATTGCAAAACAATACCTGTATTCTTAAAAGGACCTAAATTCAGAGATTTATAAATAGATGCAGGCATAACATTAGCGGATACTCCTAAGTCTAGCATAGCTTTTGCAAGTTTGGTGTTATCAATAGTAATGGGAATGTCAAAACTACCAGGATCTCTACACTTGAGTGGGAATTTCTTTTGCAAGATTGCCGAAGCATTCTTCTCCACAGTCATTACCTCATTACCGGTGATTCTTTGTTTGTTAGTACATAAGTCCTTCAAAACCCTTGCATACTTGGGAACTTGCTTGATAGCATCTATGAGAGGAATTTTCACTTGTATCTTCTTGAAAATATCCAAAATCTCATTGACTTGTTCCACCTTCTTGGATTTAGAAAATCTGTGAGGGAAAGGTAAGGAGGAACGTAATTAGGAATATGATTTTTGGGTTGAGATTTAGGTACCTCACGAATTTTGGAAGAATCAACATTTTCTCCCTCCAATTGCCTCTTTTTGGGTCTCCGTATCGCCGGTACTAGTATTTTCAGGTTGCACAAGTCGTATACAGTAATGTAACAACATTGACATTCTCTCTTGGGTTAACAAGAGGTTTAGAAAAGAGTTTCCCACTACTTTGTGACTGTACTTTATTCAACTCACTAGCCATAGAACCAACTTGCGTTTGTAGGTCTTTATTTGTATTATCGGTCCGTTGCATGAATGCTTTCAACATTTCTTCTAAGGTTGAATTCTGATTTGAGGTTGTTGCCTTGGATGAAGTTGTTGTGTTGGAACCCCGTTTGGTTGTTGAAAGAAGGTAGTTGAACCGCAACTTACTTGTTCGCATAACTAAAGTTGGGGTGATCTCTCCATCCCGGATTGTAAGTGTTGGAATAAGGATAATACCTTCTTTGTTAATTTGGGAAGATGGCGTTAGCTTGTTCATTACCGTCTTCAATAGTTGAAGAAGATGGTACCATTGTGGCTTCAATTTGTTTCATCATTGTTGCCATATTTCCCATTTGTTGGCGAGTTCAGTGACTTTACTAACTTCATTAACTCTCCTTGCGAGTTGCTCGGACCCACGGTGTGAAAATTGTTGAGAATTTGTTGTCATGTTCTCAATCAACTCTCTCGCATGTGTTACCGTCTTTTTCACCAATGCACTACCACCTGCAGCGTCAAGGAGGTTTGTATCACTCGGTTTAAGACCTTCATAGAAGTACAGAATTATCATTAAGTTGATGATATGGTGATGCGGATAGCTGGCCACTAATCTCTTATAATGTTCCCAACACTCATACAATTCTCTCCTACCATCTACTTGATGCTACAAATCTCTTTGCGAATCTGTGTTACCTTTGATACAGGAAAGTACCTCTCTAAGAAAAGTTTCTTCATACCGGTCCATGTCGTGACACTACTAGGAGGATAAAAGTACTACCATTCCTTGGCAATGTCTACTAACGTAAAAGGAAAAACTCGTAGCATAACTCCATCTGAGTCAGTTTCAGCAGGTAGCATGGACATGACTATGGTATGAAAGTCCATAAGATGCTTATTTGGATCCTCATTAGACATTCCATTAAACTTGGGAAGCTCATGGATCAACCCTGGCTTGATCTCCAAGGCTTATGTAGTTTGAATACACCATTGCTGCGTATCTAGCTTGTGAGAAGCTAAATTTTTGAGTGTACGGTCACCAATTGCTTCTCGTTCTTCCTCTATGTCTGACTCTGCGAATTCACTTGGCGATGAACGAGGAAGAGGAGTGTTCACCGCTCGAACAAAATCTTTTAGTAAAGTGCCTGATCGAAGAAATATACCAATGGGACTTGGTCTACCCTCTTTAAGCATTCACCAAAAAAATAGTACCTGAAAACAGATTTTAGAAAAACTAAGTTAAAAACTGAAATAAGAAATCAAAAGTTAAATAACAACCCACTGCCTCCCGGTCAACGACGCCAAAATTTGATGTCTGTCGTACCGTGTCAAAATTATATTCACTTTCTCACTTTTAAAAGATATAGATTAAGTATATGGTAAAAAAGATTCGTTCCACGGGAGGCTATTGTTGTTATTCAATTTCAATTTTTTAAGTAACAAAAAGGGGGCTTTTGGTTTTTGAATTGTTCAAAGTGATAAAACTAAGTAAAAAGAAAGCAAAGCAAATGTTTTGAAAGTAATCAATATGATGAAGATATCGGTCAAGAGATTGTATCATTCGCAAACATGTATTTATATTAATAAATATAATTGGTAATTTAATCTTTCTTTTATTAATACCCTTGGATACCTTGATCGCAAGAATATCCCGCTAATTTCCAAGTTTATCGCACATACATTAGAAGATGCAAGAAAGAATTCTACCTAGACAACAACTCAACGTGTAAAAGCACTAATCAAGTTTAATTCCCCGTGAGCATTACTTTTTGTGAAACAAAGCTAATCAATGTAATTGAATGTGGAAAACACACTAATTCGATTTGATAAAGGTTATGATTCATATATGCTTGCAGGGATGTATCACTACAAGCAACACTTACACTTACGCTACTTGATATCAGAATTTGTCAACTTTTACTATTGAAAACCCTAATTTAGCTTTAGATGTGAAGGCAGACTCGATTGATTCCGGACTCAACTAAACAAGCATTCAACTCATATGATAATATTAACGATGAATCACAAACAACAAAGTGGAGAAAAATTCATTGAATAAATATCATGTTTGAGAAATCAACTTAAAACCCTTAACCAATAATATGTATTTAGCTACTCATAGCTATGGAGTTCACAAAATAAAATTATGTTAAAGAAGATGAAAAACAAGGCAAACCCTAGATGTGTGAAAGAGAATAACTGTTCTTGCTCCTTGCTCCCTAAAAATCAGTTGTAAAGTTTGTAGAATAGTTGTAGAAAATGCTGCCTTTTATAGCTCTTCTTGTTTCCAAAAATAGGTCAAGACTTCAAAAGTCCAAAGCTAAGTAGTCCACCAAGCCCATGTGTGGGAAATAACACACTAAAGTTTTTGTCCAAAATTGATCGTCGGAGTCCAAAAAAGTTGCCCGAAATTGGTCGAAAAAATCAACGAAAAATATCCCAGGTGACCAGAAAAACTGTCACTGGCCATCGGAGTCAAACTAACGGCTAACATTTAAGTATAACGGTCTTCTAACGTTCAAAGGAGTCAAGGGAATCTGATTCAGCTGGTCTTATTGGTCTTACTCGACTGATTTATTTGAATAAGTAAGTCGACTCGCTAAAATACAAATCATGCAGAGTTCTGTCTACTTCTGAATGATTGTCGGCCACATTTAAGACCATTTCAATCGTCCTTCGCTGCAAATACATTCATTCAATAGAAAACACAGTTAATCCATTCTGCTTTCAATTCTCCATCTCAACTGAGTTCTCTGTTACTTTAATCTCTTGCAAATCCTTATTCTTGATTGCTTCAGAATCTATCCATCAGTACATCCACTTCTGTCCACACCAACACAGCCATTGTGACCATGCCAGCAACATCTACACAACACCAATTCATCTCCAACTTCTTCTTGCAATTTTCAGTAACAAACAACTCAAATACCTAAGTTCCTGAGCTCAAATCACTACCAACAGAACTAGTTCCGCATCTACACACTAAACCCATTCCCTCTAATTTCTTCCTCAACTCAACTGGATCTAAACTCAACCCATCTGCGAACCCATATTAGATTCAACTTCACTCTTCAATTTCATCAACATCGAACTTATATACTCATGGCCCTTTCACTGAATTTTCTAATTCGGAAGTAAAACAATCTCTAACACCATCCAGTTCCATCTCCACTGCCATTTTAAAATGAGCAAAAACCCATCTTAGGAATTGTGTTCTTCATCAGCGAAAAGAACCAGATCCACTTTCTTCTTCATCTTGACTAATTCTATCAACTCAAACTCAACCTTCTACCATTAAGACAACAACGTCACCAACTCAGATCTTCTTCCATTCATAGATCGAGCCATCATTCCCATTCTCATTAACCTAATACTCTTTTCTGATGGTGAACTTAATCTGTAAAAGAGAATGAATACTTTCGACTAGATTTGGGGTAAGAGATAGAACTGGATATGTGCACCCCATTCTTGACTTTTAATTACAGTCCCAAATGGAATGATTTCTTTCTTTTTTGCATGACTCAAAAATACCTAAAAACTCAAAAATAAATGTAAAATATATAATTTATATGAATAATAACAAAGAAAACATAAACAATAGACATTAATTAAGGTGTTTTAGACACCTATCATAGGGAAAAAATGGGTATTGACTGATTTGGAAGTTGATGGAGGATTACATGGATTTGTAGAGAAGTATTTTGAAATTATTTTCAGTCACAAGTAAATAGGGAAGATGAAATTTGTTGTCGGGTAAGATGGCGGTTGCAGTGTGGTTTACGATGAATGAATAGATGGTTGAATGGTTTGCTTTCAATTGTGATTGTATGAATGATTTAATGATTGTGCAAGGAAAGAGGTATTGGTGGTTTAACAAAAGAAGATCCATGTCAAGCAAAAATAGATCAACACTGGTTCTGGTAGTGTCACTACTTTTAGGAAGCAATTGAGGCGGAGAAAGAAGAGTAGATAAATAGGGTTAATGTATATTTGATCTTTTAATATGGACCGTAGGATAAATAGTTTTTTAAAGTCGTTGGATCGTAGACCCATTTCAGGGGTACACTTGTAAACTCAATATTTTTCTAAATTTTTTATTATTCAAAACTAATTAAATTCTGGCCCGACACAGTCAATGTGGGTCAACGTCAAGTCCAGGTACCCAACCCTAAGTTAGACAAAAGTTATACCAAACCCTAATGTTGGACAAAACCCAAGTACCAAAAACTAATTAACCCTAAAGTGGAATTTCGTTAATAACCCAAAACCCCATGACATACATCTCTTTTAAAGGGGAAAGTTTTTGAGAAAAATATAAACCGACTGAAGAGGTATCAGGTTATAAAGTGAAAAGTAGTGGGGCAAGTGGAAGACGTGGCAGTTACATAATGAGATGGAAACGGTTACCCAGAAAGTAAAGAATTTCTTCCCACCCTCGGATGAGATAGAAAGCAAATGGAAAAAAATGTTGTAGCAAAATATCTAGGTACACGTAGATGCATCTCAGAAGGAGGACTACGAGACCAATAAAATAAAAAAGTACCAAATCGAAACCCTGAGTCCAATGTTTCACTCAAGATATCCACCATCGATTGGTTACAATTGTTCAGACAAAGATAGTAAATAATAAAAATCTTGCATCATCAGAAGATTATTAAGAAATTGTATAGAGGAAAATCAGACCAAGTTTATCGAGTAAAGGAAGCCGTTGAAGACATTAAATGATAGTTCGTGATCTCTATTCTATATTAATCGGGCATAATGATCAATTGAGAAGGCTACACATCAGGGTATTAAATTCGTAAAAGACTATGGATATTGGGCATGTTGGGCCTTTAGGTCGTGTACTCTTTTTCCTTAGTCAAAGTTTTTTCCTACTGGGTTTTCCTTATCAAGGTTTTAATGAGGCATGCGAGTCTACAACTATCCTTAGTTCGAAACGTTATACTCTTTTTCCTTCGTCCTGGTTTTTGTCCCTTTTGCTTTTTCCCAGGAAAAGTTTTAACGAGGCAGCATCTACATGTCCATCATTGTTCTGGGTACTCATGTTTTCCTACGTTCAGGTTTTGTCCCTCTGGATTTTCCTGGCAAGGTTTTTTTTTATGAGATAACAACTTAAAACGGTGATCATCATTCAAAGAGATGTATATCCATAGAATTTCTTAAGATGTGATTATCAAATAACCCGCTGAATTATTTGGTTTTAGGTTTATACCACATGCGGTTTTTCCTGACAAGATTTAAGAAGCAAAATAAGCAGCGTTATCAATATCAAAATGAGATGTGGCGTTCAAGTTTTTTCCAAGTAATTTTTTTGACAAAAATTTATCAAGGTGACATGTTCACGATGGTCAACAAAGCTTGAAGTGTTGTACTCTTTCCTTTCGCTCAACTTTTGTACTATTAGATATTTATTGAAAAAAATTTAACGAAACAATATGTATATTTAAAATGGTGGATCATCCAAGGGGATATTATAAAATACCAATTCAATAGATATGGTTAACCCTAACTTGCTGCCAAGTATGCCAATAATATGGCAAAATTGTGTCAGACAAGTTACATACAGTTGTAGCTATAAATGCCCGTATAGGGTACTTTATAAAGAGATGAGAAATGCCGAGTAACCTAAAAGTTCCTCTAACTTCCTTAATACAACTTCATTTCTTATTTTCTCTTATTTCATGTTCTTACTAATTAATTCATACGCTGCTTTACATGTATATGCATACATGTGAAGTAGTATTGGAACATGGATGTTGTGTGGCGGATAAATATATAAATGAACCGATGATGTAATAGCTTGGTCTATGCTGCTTAGGGGTGGGTTCGGGATACTTCGGTTCGGTTTTTAATCTATCCTACTCCCTCCCTACTTTCAATATTTCGGTTCGGTACGGTTCGGGAAACACTATTAAAAAGATGGAACCTTATCGGTTCAGGGTGAATTCGGTAAAAGTCAATTCGGTTCGGTATCGGTTTTGAACCACACAAAACTACCATTTTAATATTGAATAACAAATATTTTAAGTCAAAAAAACTTGAAAAATTACACACTCATATTAATATAATAAAGTATATAGATAATATAGCAAAAGAATTGAGCAAACTAAACACTCAGACAGTCTACTGATCCATTAGTATTTAGTAAGTTACTGGATGACTTTCAATGGACTGGAGACTTTCAGCTTTTTTCCACTTCTACTGTATGACAAAATAGACACCTGGAAGTCTGCAACAAATGATAAGAGTATTGACTTAGTTCCATCTAAAATTATTAATATAGTAACATGAATTCTCTATGAGATTAGAGATTTAGAACTTGAGAAACAAGCTCCATATAAAGTTCTAAAATGGGATTACAGGAAGGGGCATTCAGGGGTGCTGTACACTTGCGCGAACTTAACAACTTGTAGCATTCAGGGGTGCTGATCACTACTATTACTTTCAATTGAAACAAAATTTTGGCTATCTTGTACATATGCCCTGATGACTCAAAACAGAACAATATGATAACATGGAACTTCAAGCAGTCAATAAACACTCAGCAAATTACAGAAAGATTGAGTGCATTGCAGTAATAAATTAGTAGTAACAATCTAGACTTGTAAAATTAACAACTGACCTATTTAGCACATATCTTCGGAGGCTACAGACCTGTGCAAGACTGCAAGTAAACTAAAACTAGTAAAGCACTAAGGCTACAGACATAAACAGAAGAGAAAACAAGTTCATCACAGGCTACAGAACTGTACCAAAAGATACAGGCTACAGCACTAAGCACTAAAGCTACAGAAAACAAAAGACAGTAAGACACAGGCTACAAAAAACAAAAGACAGTAAGACACAGGCTACAGCAGCAATAATAATAGATTGAATTCACTATTAACTATTGATTTGAATGTTTATGCTTGATGCCTTGATCTTATATTAATAGATTGAATTCTTAGTAAAGAAGGGAATGGGAGGAAGCAGCAGCAATAATAATTACAAAGGAGATTAAAAACCCTAATAATTTAGGTTAAAAACTTAACATACCAGAAGGATTCCGAATTAACAGGAAAGATCTCAAGATTTTATTCTTGCTGACGGCTGAATTAAGGAAATCCATCTTCTAAACTAAGTAAATTTTTGGGAATTTGGAAGTAGTACGGGAATGGGTTCTGTCTGAGTGTCTGTCTTAGTGTCTTTCTGTTTCTGAATTTTGAGAATCTGAAGACTGAAGTAATGACTCGGTTCGGTTCGGTTGGTTCGGGAATGGGTGAACCAAGACCGAACCTGAACCCTATTTAACTCGGTTCGGTTCAGCTTCGGTTCGACTAATAACGGTTTCGGTTTTTTAGGGGTTTTTTTCGGTTCAGTTCGGTATTCGGTTAATCCGGCCCAGCCCTAATGCTGCTGGGAAATCGAACGGTTTGATAATAAACAAATAATGAAAACCAACACAACATCAAGAACTAAAAAATGGAAATCTTATAAACTCTTTTACATCTTCACAATAGAAATAAGCAACAAAAAAAACTCCCTAAGCACGGGTATCACTAGTTAGTTTTAAAAAAAAATAAAAATTATTGTTTGGTCCATATTCTATATAGTTAACTTTTAACTAGGTTCTTTCATATTTGTTATTTAACTGTAGGTCCTTTTTTATTTAAAAGAAAAAAAAGAAACACGGCTATCCTTAGTGTTGCACGTGCGGCGACTTCCCTATGTAATTTTCTTCTATCTTTATAATAAAAAAAAAATCCCTTTATAATTTCTCTTTCTAAATATATTAATGATGACATCTCTCTAATAAATAACATCATGTAATTGGGAATTTAATTTAAACCAAAGAAAAAATCAAGCATCTTATCTAATTTACGGACACCACTTTTTGGTAGGAAAGCAAATCTTGATTATAAAGATCGAGAATTTTAAAGATGCTAGGGATTTTATACACGAATGATAATGATGGTGTTTGATTTGGTTTATAAATTTGATTTTGAAGGGATTTGAATTTGATAACAGTAATATGAAGGAATTTGACTTTGGTAAATAGTTTGGTAACATCAACTGAAATAGCAAAGCAGTACTTGCTTAAGCTTTGTAATGAAAGAACTACGTAGGTGCCGGATAGTGATAGGTTCCAGGTTGTATATACGACGACTAAATAAAAGAGTCTGTTAAAAGGTTAGACCTATGTTAGGCAGGAGATGGAGAAGAAAGAGCTGACGGTTTACCACCATCCACCTCCGCGGGAAGGAAAAACTACCAAGCTATAAGTAACCGTGTTGGTGGTCATCCCTTTAGCGAAACGGAATGAATAATGTCAAAGCTTAAGAAAGCACTACTTCTACGGTTATGATCCGACAGTGCAGATTTATTAAACTAAAAAAATCTAGGTTATTTAAACCTAGACATCATAATTCATCAGTGTAAAATATTTATACTGCTAAAAAATATATGTGTATTTTGTTGTTTTTATAACATGCTAATTGACATCTCTTGAGTGCTCTCTCACGCTTAGAACAGGACTCATATGATACAATGTTAGTTTCAGGTGTTATACGATAGTGCAGATTCACTGTACTGATTTATATATTTATGTGTTATTTTGGCAGTGCAGATTGCTTATACTATGTTGATTTTTAAATTTATGTGCTATTTAGGCAGTGTAGATTTCCTATATTGTACTGATTTTTATATTTATGTGTTATTCTGTCAGTGCAGATTACCTATATTGTGTTAATTTTTACATTTATTTGCTATTTTGGCAGTATCCTATACTGTGTTGATTTTTATATGCTATTTTGAAAATGCATATTGCCTATACTGTACTGATTTTTATGTTTATGTGTTATTTTGACAGTGCAGATTGCTTATAATTTGTTGATTTTCATATTTATGTGCTATTTTGACAGTACAAATTGCCTATACTGTGTTAATCTTCATATTTATGTGCTATTTTGGCTTGATTGCCTATATTGTACTGATTTTTGAACTTATAGGCTATTTTGGCCGTGCCCTATACTTTGTTAATTTTTGTATTTATATGATATTTTGGCAGTACAAATTACCTATACTATACTGATTTTTATATTAATATCCTATTTTAACAGTGAAGATTGCCTATACTATTTTGATTTTAATATTTATACACTATTTTAACAGTGCAAATTGTCTATACAGACCCACTGCATTCTTTAAAAGTATAGTTTCGTTGCACTGTTTTTAGAAAATAGAAGATCAAAGAATCAACGTGACTTTCTGTCGCCAAAATTCCGTTTTGTATTTGCTTTTAATTGAGAAAGTAGTAGGATTTATTAAAATCACCATTGTTTTCCTTACCAGCGTTTGTAGTCCAACTGTTAGGATAATTGCCTTCCAACCAATAGACCCGGGTTCGACTCCCGGCAGACGCATTATCTACCACTTTTTTTTTTTGCCCCCTCAGTATCTTAAGCATCTGATATGAATTTTCAACTCAATTCCAACTTTTCAACTGCTCAGATGGAGCTTTCATAAATCATGACAGTTATTCCTTAATAATCAACTTTATTAGTTAATATTCTTCAAAGAATACCCTCATTTATCGTACAGATGCATCATCGGAAAGTAACAGTGTATCCAAAGAGCACGAACTCGCAAAAGAAAATTCTACAACATGTAATGATACAATAACATCACCAGCTATGCAAAAAGATTGATTTACCAGTAATCCCCGCATGAACAATGTCCATTCTTAAAGTGGTGAAACTGGTGCATATCCCTCACTATGATTTCTCTTCCTGTTACTAAGGAGATATACTTAGTGGCGTTATGGCAGTCACCACATACACGAAGGTTCTTCCGAATGTGGATGGTGGTTCCTGGATTAGTATTTATAAGCCCAAAAGAAATAGCAAGTTTCTCGCTGTGGGTGTTGAGAAGTTGTTTCTTCACATTATCTTCAACATCATGTATGGAATTTGTATTAGGTACATAACCAGCTTTTTTAATCTCGTCGACTAACTTCTCTAGCCTCGCATATATCTTTTCGCACTGCGGGTGACTCGTACTACCAGAGTGAAATGTGTGGATTTCATTTCTCAACTCAATCAAACTTATACCTGGTGTCTTTTGAAGCCCTTTCTTGCTCATCATTTTTCGCACATTAGCTACATTCTCCCACATTGAAGCATCAGAATAGATATTCGCTAATAAAACATGGTATCCACCTTCTTCGGGGTCCAATTCAAACAATCTCCCCTGCTGCCTTCTCCGCTAATTCAACATTTTTGTGAATCTTGCAAGCTCCCAACATGGCACCAAACACACTAATCCCTGGTTCAGTAGGCATCTTCTCAATGAAATCCCAAGCTTCGTTAAGTCGCCCTGCACGGCCAAGAAGGTCAACCATGGCTCCATAGTGATCATTTGCTGGCTCTAACCCATAATCTTGCTTCATGCCGGTGAAAAATTTACACCCTTCATCCACCAAACCAGAGTGGCTACATGCTGCAAGAACACATAGAAAGGTTACGTTGTTTGGTTTGACTACACCGTGTTGCATTTCCTTAAAGAGTTCCACTGCTTCCTTTCCGAGACCATGGGTCCCATACCCATCTATCATTGAATTCCATGTCATAACATGACGGTCTTCCATCATGTTGAATATTTTCCTTGCCGTATGAACACCCCCGCACTTGGCATACATATCTACTAAGGCAGTCATGACAAAAATATTTTTGTCAAAGTGAGATCTAATAATAAGCCCATGGATCCACTTAGCTTTACGTAAAACCGACAAATCTGCAAGGCCAGCAATTACACTCACCATAGTAAACGAATCTGGCTTTACATTTTCCTGTTCCATTTGTCGGAAAAGATCAAGGGCCTCACTTACTCGTCCATTTTGTGCATGACCCAAGATCATAGTGTTCCAGGAAACAAGAGTTTTACTCTTTTAACTTTCCAAACAGTTCAGCAGCTAAGTCAACACTCTTACATTTGGAATACATCGCAATCAAAGAGTTTGTCACTGAAACATTTGAAGTCAGTCCAACTCTATTAGATAGTTCATGAACAGTTTTCCCTTGTTCTAGGTCCCCCATAACAGCACAAGCATGTAACACACCCATAATAGTAACATCAGTTGGTTCCACACCTTCCTTCATCATCTTCTTAAAGATCAAAATAGCTTCTTCCGAATCTCTACTCTCAGCAAACCCATCAATCATAGAATTCCAAGAAACAACATTTCTCTTTCTCATCCTATCGAAAACTAATCTAGCTTTCCCTATCAACCCATTTTGAATACATATTCATAAGTGCAGTTGAAACATTTACTAACGACCAAAAACCAGCTCTTATAACATACCCATGAATAGACTTGCCGATTGTTGAGGACTTAATATCCCCACAAGCAGGTAGAATTGTAACAACCGTAACCGAATCAGGCGAATTCCCATCTTCTTGCATCCTCAAAACTAACTCCAAAGCCTTCCTTGAATACCCATTTTGAGCATACCCAGCAATAATTGTATTCCAGGAAACCAAATCTCTATTAGGAATTCTCTCAAACATCTTCCAAGCATCATCAATGTGATGACACTTTGCATACATGTTAACAACTGCTGTCATAGAATAAACATTTGAACTAAACCCACTGCATATCAACTGAGAATGAACCATTTTACCCATTCTAAGATCAGATTTATCTCCACAAATCTTCAATAAATAAGTAAAATTATAAACAACAGGACGAACATCATCGCATAACATTTTAGCGAAGAATGATACAGTCTCTTCAAGTGAAGAATTTTTAACATGACCCTTTAAAATTGTATGATAAAGGGGATCAACTTTATCTTCAATTGGATCAAAAATCACTCAAGCTTCCCGCAATTTACCGAATTTAGAGAATAAACTAACCAATTTCGTTTGGAGTAAATGTTCCTGGTAGAACCCATTTTTTATTAATAAAGGAAGGATTTGATTAAGTTCTTTCATGTTTGAACACATTTCAAGAAGAATCGCAGATGGGTGAGTGTATACATGAGATGGTATATGAGTTCTTTGAGAATGCGAAGAAATAGTGGCAGCAGCAGTAGAAGAGGATGAAAAGGATGAGTGGAGTTTAGGAGGTATTACACGATGGCGTATTTTGGAGGAAGGTGATGAAATTATGAATAATGGGGAGAAAGTTAATAATGTTGAGCCCCCCATTCCCTTCTTCTTCTTCTTCTCTATTTCTCTGGTTCACCTATCATTTCTTTATCTTTTCGCGCGTTTTTATTTTCTTTTCATTGATGGTTACATCCGTAACGTTCAACTTTGGAATGGTATCCAAACCAACGGAGTTTGCCTGACCTGATCTGCGTACAGTCAACATTAGGTCCCTAACCTAAAACGATGGGGCATTAACGATGAGGCTCAAATCCACACTAATGCAGTTAATCTCTGATTTCGGACTCGTCTGGGCTAAATCTTTGACACCTTAGGCCAAGTTCATATGAGGAGTATGGTGGTATAACATATTTCAGAAATTGCAACTGTAGTTGCAGGAAAACCATAGTACATCCAAAGAACAATCCTAAGCTACTATCAAGGTTATCAATCAAGTATACAAGGTTAAGATTCACTAGTAAACAAGCAAAGTAAGATGACACAGGAGATTTACGTGGTTCAATGTCAAAACATACATCCACAGGGTCATTCACTATGGATGGATGATTATTACAAGCTCTTAATCAAGTACAAGATTCTTCTCGACCTTTCTCACTCAGTACATTATGAACACTCCTTCCTTTCTCACACTGTTTACAATTCCTTATAAAGGAAAATTTCAGTAATGGATGACAGTTCACTTCGCTCGCTTTTCTTGTTCGCAGAGGCTCTACAATGTAGCTTTCTTGTTGAAGGGTTTATCTTTGCTGGCATATGTCCTCACTAGTCAACTCGCCCAATAATCCTCGCTGAATCTGACACTATCGATCTGAGTCTCGCCGTATTATATCTCGTCACTTGTCCCTCAGACTGTATACTGCTGAATTGACCGTTCTGTTCGCTCATTAAATTCCCAACTACCCATTTCAAACTTGGTCGTAGATCTCCTTCTAGCGCTTTCCACGTGTTCAGATCTCATGGAATGGATAGATATCTTGAAAGTGGGAAAAGTGATGCTAGGGATTGTACCCGATGTTCACCACAAAGTTGGCTCTCCCGTATTGGTGCCTGGCGATGGTTACACATAGCGATGTGATTTTCTGTCCACACAGCAACATCAAGTCCTTCTTTAGATAGTTTTTTACCTTTATTATATAAAGAAAAATGATAAGCTTAAACAAGGAATCATTTGAAAGCTCATACACAAAACATTAAATTAAATGCTTAGCGTGAGCAGAGATGTATTTTTTATAATCCTATATATTTTTTTAATTTTTTATATTGTCTTTATTTTATCCTATTTGGGAGGTTATGACCTTATGTTTTCCTCCTCATACTGTCTTTTTTTTTTCCTTTACTAATTTTTTATCTAGGTGAGTTTGTCTATAGCAATGGAATTAGGGGTTGTTGGGGGCGCTCCAGCCACCCCCAAATTTTATAAAACCTACCTATTTTTTGTTTTTTCAAGGGTATATCTTTAAAAAAGTAAAACAATTAGCCCTTTTAGAATTTAATTTTTAGCTAACCTATTGTTTTAGGCACCTAGATTTCCAATCTTTCTTCCAATAAAAAAATAATACCAAAAGTACACTATATTTACCAATAATATAGGTATCTCAATCCAAATGATAACATCAAGTAGATAAAAAGGATGTGTGACATTTTCCCATCTTTCTTAATTTTGGAGCAGAGTTTTGATGTATAAATTTGTTTCCATTAGGATAAACTTATGGCTCTATGCTTGGCGTTAATTTGCTCATACTTTGAAACAAATTAACTTATATCGGTAGGAAAACCCTACACACCAAGACACGTAAGAGGCACTAATTTCGACACAAATGATGCTCTATGGCTACGGAACAGTGAATGGTGGCTACAACTACAGTGTAGGTTTAGCTTAAGCATGTAACCACGGAAAAGTATTTTGGTGTGGCAAGGCTTTTGATATCAAACCGTGGCCTTTGTGAAGATTTGTACTAGTGGTTTTTTTAAATTCACCAACTTAGGATGTTAGTTGGCTATGAAACCTCTGAAGTAGTTAAATCAGTTGGGATAAGAATTAGATTATATTGTTTGTGCCAATTGCTGGTAATAGAGATAGAGAAACAACTTCTTAATTACTCCACATGCTTACAACGAATATGACATGTTATGAAATCTTCCAACAATAAGTAGGACCTAGCAGATCAGTTATCTTTGCAATCACAGAGTTGTAGAAATTTTGTTTCTTTATGTTGTTTTATTTTCACTTCTTCTCCATTTTGTTAGTAAATGTCGACTTTCTATGGTTGTATATGAGAAAATCATTTTTGATCTTGTTGATTTTTTGTAGGAAATATATTTCTTCCCACTCCGATCATAATTAGATGAAATATTGACATATATGTATTTCCTTACATGATTCACCAATGCACTCACCAGCTGAGCAACTCCTTATTCTTAAGGCCATTGGTGCGAGAATTGATGTTTGTGGTATTCGTGATAACGGTGGTCGCATTGTTGATCTTTAGTCATGTTATTTGTGACCCCGTCGGGCACGGTCATATATTTATAGATATTTATTAGAAGAGCTGATAATATTATCCAACGCTGAGAAATCGAAAACACATGTATGGTGAGATTCTCGGTCAGTCCATGTTTTGATTTTTCTAGAATTTTTTGAACTATCCAGGTAATTCATATAAGAACATACTTTGTATAGATATAGTCCAAAATGGAATTAAACTCCTAGAAAAGAAATCATTTCTAGCTAGCCAACCGATAAACAAAACCTCGCCTAAATGGGGGGCTTGTGGAAATAATAGGTGGCTTTAGCAAATCTACCCCCACACCGTTAATTATAGGAGGGTGTCAAAAAGTAGTGAAGATACAAATTTACCCTTACCCTAATAACAAATCCTAAACTCTATTATACTTAACCAAAATCAGCCCCCATTTCCATTTAAAACCAAAAACCAAAAACCAAAAACCAAAAAACAAAAACCTCTAGACCTCTTTTTTTTTTTAAATCAATTCGAAAACTCTAATCCACGTTTTATCTACAAACATAGATCGTATGAAGAATCTCCAGAGAGATGTTAGCCCACCTAGATTCGCAGAGAAAGTTAAAGGAAAGTTAAAATCGAGAAAGAGCAAGAAATCAAAGCGAGAAGAATCAGATAGTGAAAAGGTCCCAATCAAAAAGTAAGTAAACCAAAACCCATTACTTTATTTACTGGATGTGAATGTATGTTTGTTTTGAGTGTAAATCATGATTAGAAACCGCTAAATTGCAGTTACAGGGAAAGGGTCGGCATGGTCGATCACCTTATACCATGACGACTTTTATATGCATGGTTGAATTATGAAAAATCGTCATGGTATTTCATTTTCGACCATGACGAACCCCTTATTGGTTTGTTAAGAGTCGCATCGGTTGTTATTTAAAACCATGGAGACTTTAAATATGTGACAACCCTTTAATAAACCATAACGTCCTCATAGAAAAAAACTACTATGAATGATAAGGGTCGTCACTGTATAAATATTGTGTCGTTAGTGTTTTTTCTTGGGTCGTTATCGTCGACAATTTAGACCATGACGACTCTATGACTAAGTATGAGATTATTGGTTTTGACTTTTAGATTTCTGCGTAGTTGGGTTGAAAATACAAAGAAAGGAAAAGGTAAACATGTACCACTCCTTCTTCTTCTGCCTCCTCTATTCCATTTGTGACTTCAGACAATGAC